>CM069441.1:90150370-90707101 GCA_035610835.1 Ophiura sarsii | reverse complement strand
CCATTTTTTTCCAAGTTCCCCCCATCTTAAGTTTTTAAAATTTCAGGTTCCCCCCTGACTAGTAGAAAAAAAATTCATGTTCCCCCCCCCCCCCAAATATTGTCAATTTATGCAATTCATAAATTGGTCAATATCCATGAACCGCACATCACATACTATTTGATGGTCAAGAAATGATAGACATCAATGATATCAAGGGCTATAGTGTCAGAAGGATCTGCATTTTGGGCCAAAATGATCCAACAACACTGAGAACAATTTGGTCACAAAAGTCCTGGATATTCTTGTCTGGCTCTACATAGTACAGTGTATGCAAATCAAATGAAAATGCATTTTCACAGAATGCGATTAAGGCAAAAATATACACCCAAAGCTAAGTAAGCAATACCTGATCACGCGTATGTATCCCGACCAACTTCCAATAAACTTCAAACGTTCTTATGTCCCTCGCATGCCTCCCCCTCCTTCCCACCCTTTTTTCTTTTTCATTTGTCCCCCAGTGGCGTAACTAGGTCTGATATTGGGGGCGAGGGCTGGAATTTAACCGACAAGAATGTCTTGACTAAAGTAATGCGCGCGTAGCGCGGAAATTTTTGTCAACTTTACACTTATTTTGGCTATGAATGAAGTACATTTTGGCTCTAAACAAGGTTGTACCCAACAATATTGTACTTGGAGGACACATGCGCGCGCTAATTTTTTTACAAATTAAAATTCGTGTTCCCCCCTTAGTTAATCAAAAAAATTCGTGTTCCCCCTGTCTCTACAGATTTGTTTTCGTGTTCCCCCCTTAATTCCTCCACCCCCCCCCCCCTGGCGTAAATAATGAACACTCCCTTAGTAGATTTACATTTCAAAAAGATGTGTTTCTAAAACTAGCTACAGCCGTCATAAGTCAAGAAACAGTGCATACATGTATATTATGTAAAATATCAAAGATCGGCGTGTTTAAAACCCTTAATGAAAATGCCACCACAGAGAGCTCCAAGTTTAAATATATATCACAATAATGATATACGAGGGGTATCAAAAAGTTTTTGAAATCACCCAGAAGGGAAGGAGCTATATCGATGAAATCTTGTCAGTGTAATCACTGGTCCTTTAAAACATTATGGTGCAAAAATGGTCTCATAAGTATGTTTACTTTTAATACAGATGGCGCAAGATGCCAAGGTCATGTAAATCAATGACGTCTCCCAACGGTGCTGTGTACATGGTAAACGATAATTGTCCAAAGTCCTTGTGGGATGCCTTCCAGAGGAGTATGAGGCTTAAAAATTGTGTCATTTACAGATATAAATTGAGACCTACGAGTGACAAATAACAAAATGTAAAAGAAATTCTTACCCTAATATTCTTCTGGAAGGCGTCCCACAAGAATCAGTTGTTGGACCATTATAATTTACCATGTACACATCACCGTTGGAAGACGTCATTGATTTACATGGGCTTGGCATCTAGCGCCACCTGTATACAAGTAAACATACTCATGAGACCGTTTTTGCACCATAATGTTTTTAAGGACCAGTGATTACACTGACAAATTTCATCGATATAGCTCCTTCACTTCTGGGTGATTTCAAACCTTTTTGATATCCCCTCGTATTTAATCATCGTGTTTTCTGCATTAATATATTAAAATTCGTTGTTTTCATGAGACCTATTCAACAAAATTCAATTAGACCCGATGGACATATCGGAACAAGGAAACAAATTCAAGAACTCAACATAGGCCAACGAACAATTAAAACTGGTTAGCTTTCCATTCGGGCAAACTCTTTTTATATTGATTCAATAATAGTAAGAGCATGTAGTGATATATAAATGTTTAAAATAATATTGACATTATTAACCACATTATGCTGGACTCGTCATGAAGAATAAATTCAGGTAAGGGATCAGCTCGGGCAGTGCCGGACGAGAGCGTGTATAAACACTGAAACAATTCAAACGGTTGCCATTGGCGTAATTCATACTGATACAGGTAGTGTAACTTATTATTATTCGTTAGAATTGAGGCCTTTACAAAAACAATCATACGTTACCAACTTTGGATAATAATGAATATTTCAAACAAGAAAATATGCACATGTGGTTATGATTATTTTTAATTTAGCGAAAAATAATGCAATAACTTGTTGGCCTACATCTGAGGTGATATTTAGGGAGATCGTGTATGTGGCTTATCCTTTAGTGTACGACTGCACGGATTAGCCTAAAACGAAATCTTCTAAGGATCATACAACTTCATTCCTTAATGCTAGTCTAATAACAATATAACACCAAATATAGGTTTCCTTTAGACATTTAAACAGACTTGTTTTATATTTAAATAGTTGTTCTTTTTGTTGTTGTAAATAAATAGCGCTTTATAAATGTTATAGTCATAATCGCTGATCATAATATACAAGGCGCGGCGGTACTAGAACCACAAATCTCACTTTGTGTTGTGTGGGGCGGTATTCTATTTTGATTACGGGGTGTAAATATCGCCCCTCTTATAGTCCTACGGTTTTTGTTTTTCGGGTGCTCGCTGTTTTTGTTATGCTCGTAATGACCATTGAAATGGCATACAGGGTGAGTCAAACTATTCCGGTTCGGTTTTCTAAAAATCAATAAACTAACTTCTTGATTGAAAACAAATCCCTTACTGATGGGATGTGCCGGCACAAGGAAGCAAAGTGAGCGGAGGTATTTGACATTATAATTTATGTCACAAATATGTTTGAAAACACAAATAAATGAATCAAGGAGCGACATATAGGCTAGTTGTTATTACTGATGTTTAATAAGTTTGATTGTTATTAAGTTTATTTTTTGCTAGTATATAGTTACAGAAAATGGTAGATCATATATAAACATAGGAGCTGCGTAGGTTCGATTAAAATAGATAATAATGTCCAGAGAATACGTAATATGGTTCAAACCTCATGATTTTATTAAATTAATAAAATTATTGCTCTCGCTAGTAATTAGGGCCTACCAGATAGAACACCTACAAACGTGTACGTGTTGAAAATGTATCACGAAATTGATTAAAGAATACATTCATGACTTAAAATATAATGCATAAGCCTATTTTCTGACCTGAAATTGAATGTTTTCCGTCATTACCCATAGGCTATCCCATACACAGGTCTATATTCTGATCTGAAATTTAATGCTTCCCGTCATTGCCCCAAGCTATACCCCATGGTTTATACTTTTAAGAAACCACACTATTTCATCACACCCCGTGGCCCTCCCTGTAACACAATTTAGTATCAATTAAATCTCGTAAATAATCAGGACTCTGGTCATGCTGGTGCACTCTCAGCAAAAAAGGTTCAACTTAGAACTATAAATGGTTCCTCACGTTGGATGGAACCTCATGGGTTCTTCACAAAAACCATTTCATTGAAGAACACTCTTGAAAGGTTCTTTAAAGTACCAAAAAAGGTTCTTTAGTTTTGTCCACTATATAGAACCCTAAGGGTTCTTCAGGGTTAAAGAACCCTCTTGAAAGGTTCTTTAATTGTACACATTGTTTCTGGGTTTATTTTCTACAAAAATATTCTTGAGGCTTTTTATCCGTTTCCAATTTTGTATTTTATATTGTTCCCAGTCATTTTGATTGAGCATGATGATCACAATTTATTTAAGAATAATATTATTTACAAAATAATTTAGCGAAAGAGAGATAGCGCGAGAGAGACAGACAGACATACTTCAAAACTCCAAGGACAGGACATGATGCAAAATTAAGCGAGGAAGGCTTTGCAACACATAATAGAATTACAGAATTGAAGCGGCGTATTAATCGTAATATCTTCCTAATGCAGTGAGCTATTGTGCAATTTTTCGAAGGGGAATGATAAGGTCTATTGAAGTAAAATTTTATTTTTAAACATTCTGCTCTTATTAGATAACAGAATAAGCTTTAAAAACGTCATACATCATAACATTTGTAATATCTACCTGATGCAGTGAGCTATTGTGTGATTTTTGTAAAGGGGTACAATACGGTCTGTTGAAGTAAAATCTAATTTTGTAAAATCTTACACTTATATTAGATTACAAAATTGAAGCGGTAGAAACTTGCACATCATGACATCTCCAATATTCACCTAATGCGGTGAGATTGTGCAATTTCTTGAAGGGGAATGATGAGTGCTAGTCAAGTAAAATCATATTTTTTAAATTCTGAAACCGAATAGATGCATCATAACATCTTTAATATCTACCCAATGCATTGTGTGATTTTATTGAAGGGGAATGATACGGTCTATTGAAGTAAAATCTTATTTGTGAAGTCTCTAACGTATTAGATTTGAAGCCTACAAGACACTCATGTAGTAAATTGGATGGCTAGTAGACAACACTTATATTGTCTAATTATAGTAGTTACTTGTCTAGTTCACTATCTTTCTTATAGTTTTTTAACAACTTTTGTTTTTATATTTTGTCCCTGATGAATGGTGTTTATCCAAATATATTTCCTACTTTTTATATAAATGTGGTTTTCATAGTGCACGTCAGTTTTTTTATTTCTTGTTTCATTGCATTATTGTTTTTTTCCATCGCAGATGGTATAATTATGTTTGTGATCCCCGGTCAAGGACACTTTTTATGACGTGCATTTAGGGAAATACTCGCATGGCGGAGAGGGGGACCAAAACACACAGAATAATGATAACGGACAAGCTTTTAAGTTTAACGTATATAGCCTATATGCATTAATCATGTTAATATTTATTCATAAATGAAAGTTCAACTCACTCATATACTATTTAGTAAACTGCACACCCAGCATCCTGACTAATCCTTTATAAATGTAACATGAAGTGAACCAAACTGAGTTTCTGCAAATCAAAAACTCACCTGTTGTATAAATGATTACATATGGCCTAAATTGTTAGGACGTCCTCTTTGCGTGGCGGGTCGACTTGAATTGAACAATGTTGGTGTCCACGTATTCGGAATTGAATTTCGAAGACGGCGGTGCGGTGTTGCCAGTTCAAGTAAATCATGGCCTAAATGATAGATTTTGAAATACTGAGAACACGGTAAATCAGGGTCACAGCATACGCCCTTCCTAACAAAAGTGACACATGGCAATTTATCTGAAAGAATGCTGGTTGAAATATTTATAAAAAGACACTGTTATTTTTATAATTTAGAGATACGAATAATGCATTTCGTCTCAAAATTATAGTATGTTTCCGTCTGCCAAATTGACGGCATCTATTATCAGGTTGTTTATTTTTAACTATCTGAGAACGTTATTTTATTTTAATCGAGTGACCTTTAATATAAATTTATTATTAAGGCCCTGTCACACCATAGCGTATGGCCTGAACGTGGCCTGAACGTATGCCGACGTATTCAAAAAATAGCTCGAAAATTGTCAGAGTCCAAGAACGTCCCAACTTCCCAACGAATTGCGTAGGAAAAGTCGACATCGGTGATGGAATGGACGTATCCATAGCGTATCCATAGCGTATTAAACGTATACATAGCGTATGACTAACGTATTGATAGCGTATCACTAACTTATAACAAACTTATGACAGCGTATCACAGCGTATGCGATCGGCGAGCGTATACCAACGTATGCTTAACGTATTCGAAGCGTATGTCTGCCGTGTTCGACGTATCCTCAGCGTTTCTTCGGCGTACAACGAACACGTGACTTATGCCGCTGCAGAAATTGAGTTTCGTACACGGCGGGACAAGTGTTGCCAGTTCAAGTAAACGCAGCCTAGATGATAACTATTAACATTTCTAGAAGGTTAAATCTATAGGTCCAACCTATAACTTACGACGAGTAGTAACGTACCTCTAACGTATGTCAACGTATGTCTAACGTATGTCAGCGTTTGTAAACGTATGTCTAACGTACAACGAACCTATCGGGAACTTATGCAGAACGTAAGTTAAGCACACGTTGAGTACGTCGAGAAATTTTGAACATGCTCAATAATTTTTCGCGGGCTCGACGTGTTCCAAATTTTCACAACGTACCACAGCGTGCTCTTAACGTAAACGACGTATCCCCAACTTACCCCTAACTTGTATCAGCGTACACCAACGTACGCCAACGTATTTTTCGATATTTCGCATACGTTGTCATACGTTCAGGCGATACGCCATGGTGTGACAGGGCTACCGTGCAGCTAGCGTATGTACCGTACAGCTAGCGAGCATTCGGCATTTTTGGGAACTTATGGAGGGTTTGAGTATATAAATGGGTCCCTTGAGTATCTCATCCTCACTTCTTCATGGTCTGTCGTGCTGAACACATCAACCCATCATCATACGCTACGCTACGTTAAGTATATTAAGCATACGTTAGTCATACGCTCGCATACGCTCGTATACGCTGTCATACGCTGTCATAAGTATGTTATAAGTTAGTGATACGCTATCAATACGTTAGTCATACGCTATGTATACGTTCAATACGTTAGTCATACGCTATGTATACGTTCAATACGCTATGGATACGCTATGGATACGTGACAGGGCCTTACACGATCGCCCGGCATAAGGTGAATACGTGAGAATACGTCGAAACTCGTTGGAAATATGTTAGGCATACGTTAGACATACGGCACATATATATACGTTATCAACTCGTTATCACTACGTTGGCTGTACGTTTCCCTGTCAGCCTACGTTCATCGACGTATACCAACTTACGAGTAACGTACGAGTAACGTACCACGAACGTATGTCAGCGTATGTCAACGTATATTTAACGTACCACAAACTTACCGAGGACTTATGCAGCATGAGGACTTATGCATATTTAATTTTAGATCACCGTGCTAGACAATACAACAAAAAGAACAACTATTTAAATATAAAACAAGTCTGTTTAAATGTCTAAAGGAAACCCGTATTTGGTGTTTATTGATTTTTAGAAAATCATTGTGATTTGATTTGATTAGACTAGCATTAAGGAATGAAGTTGTTTGATCCTTAGAAGATTTCGTTTTAGGCTTATCCGTGCAGTCGTACACTAAAAGATAAGCCACATACAGGATCTCCCTAAATATCACCTCCGATGTAGGCCTACAAGTTATTGCATTATTTTTCGCTAAATTAAAAAAATAATCATAACCACATGTTGCATATTTTCTTCTTTGAAATATTCATTATTATCTATAGCCGGGTATACCGGTAACGTATGGTTGTTTTTGTAAAGGATTCAATTCTAACGAATAGTAATCAGTTACACTACATGTATCAGTATGAATTACGCCAATGGCAACCGTTTGAATTTTGTTCAGTGTTTATACACGCTCGTCCGGCACTGCCCAAGCTGATCCCTTACCTGAATTTATTCTTCATGACGAGTCCAGCATAATGTGGTTAATAATGACAATATTTTAAACATTTAGATATCAATACATGCTGTTACTATTATTGAATCAATATAAAAAGAGTTTGCCAGAATGGAAAGCTAACAAGTTTTAATTTTCGTTTCCTTATTCTCATATGTCGACCAGGTCTAATTGAACTTTAAAATAGGTCTCATGAAAACAACGAACTTTAATTTATTAATGCAGAACACACGATGATTAAATATATCATGTTGTTATATTTGAACTTAGAGCTCTCTGTGGGGGCATTTTCATTGAGGGTTTTAAACACGCCGATCTTTGATATTTTACATAATACATGTACTGTTTCTTGACTTATGACGGCTGTAGCTAGTTTCCGAAACACATCATTTTGAAATGTAAATCTACTAAGCAAGCATTGTCAAACATAATATCATAAAAAATAAGCTAAACATGGACTTTTGGTTTGCGATTATGAACGTATTCTCATTGACCTGATTCTTTCATTTGAAAAAAGACCAACTAGGGCCAAATTATTAAAGTCCGTATTCGTTATTATGTCTGCAAAGTTCAAGTTGATGGTGATGACGAAATAGTCGGCAGTGTTTTGACAGCTTTAGCTGGTTTACCAAACAACGCTTCACGGAATGCATTTCTGTAAAACGAACTGCTCAAAGCGTACAAGTATGGATTTATAGCAGAGTTAAGAAATAACAGACCTCGCGATATAAGCAACACTATGCCACCGATCCCATCTTTGTTAAAAATCACATCTCCGTTTTGCTTGCTGATGATTATCAGAACCGACGCGGCTCGGTATGGCGCTTGACAAACGAAAAAGACGAAACCATTAATAATCAGCATCTGAGCAACTTGGATACGGATTTGCTGTGTCTGCCCGGAAGTGTTTTCTTTCTCGCCGTCTCCTATTACTGAACGGTTGTTTAGCGTGGTGAGAATGCCTGTGTAAGAGAAAACACTGGCGATGAATGAGACCATGAAAACCATGTCTTGGATTATCTCGGGATAATAGAAGAACGTTGGGCTAACTATGAAGCAATCTTTGTAGTAAGGATTGAGATGATTAAATTCTTCGGTCGGTGGCCAATATAAGCAAACCTTTTTCAGTAATCCCCATCGTGGTGTGGTTAGAATAGCCAATACTAATGCTGAGAACCAGACAACTGCGAGAAGTCTCTTCGTTCGTCCCATTCCTTGAATGGCACGATGCTGCATCGGTTTACATATGGCATAATAACGTTCCAATGATACTAAGGTGACTATTTCGACGGACGCAAAATAACAAAGCACAATGTTGCCGAATAGGAGACAGCCCCCTACAGACGATGTAAACGGTATATCGTGATGAATTGGGGAGTTGACGAAAACCCAAATATATGACCCAGACGATACAACCATGAACGAGATGTCTGCGATTGCTAGGTGGCACAGATAGAGATTGGTGATTGTATGCATTCGCGGTAGTCGCAGCACGGTGTATAAAAAAATCAAGTTGCCAAGAACACCAGCGGATACCACGCATGGTATGATGATCGTAATCACCAGTTCATCTGTGCTTCCCCATAACCATTTTCTAGCAGCTTCTTCGTCTGTAGTAAGATTCACGCTGATGTCAGATACGCAAATGGTATCATTAACTATTTCGTTATCCATATTTGCATAAGTTGCTACTTTGAACACTCACGGGAGTGTGGTGATACAAGTGTGTACGTTTTGTTTGAACCGTTTGTCTTCGCTAGTCTTTTGTAGAACTGATAAGATATCGTGCATTTCTCTTATTCAAGAACGGGTTTCAGATTTGGCGCTGCCACTTTGGAACTCATATGTTGTTGCAAATGAAATTGCTACCCTCAGTGTCCTTTTATATACCTTACCCAATCAAATATATTCGTCTCCGATTTATAAGTGTTTTTCTGTTGATTAAAACCACCACATAGATTGCACAATACTCGGAAAATACTTGTTGTTCCCACAATGCAATTAGCGGGCAAGGAAACTTCCTCTTTAGGCCTGCTTGCACCGAAGTGCCACTCCAAGGGTGTCATCACATCAATCATCACATGATTTATTGACTGGAAAACTTTATGGACTGGGTATAAAATGTGTCATATATAACAAACCCGCTCAGTGGGAAGCATTTACCTGCAATAGATATTTTCCGTTCCTAATTTCGTTAGCGTTTACAAAATAATGTTTACTTCATGAACGCGTGAAGTTACTCAGAGAAGAAACATTTGTTTCATACTTGAGATATCCACAGTGCAGCGCGACCGCGTACGATCTATTCCGTAACTGATGCGCGCATGCTCACATTAAAGTTGCAGTTTAAATGTGTTGTATGTAGTACATTCCGTATGGGACGTCTAGAAATATTATAGCCATGGTAAATGACCGAACATCTCCCCAAGGTGATACCGAAAAATAGCTGCAATATTTTACGGAGCAACAAATCTTAATTACATTTCAGCAAAATCAATGAAATATCAAAGTCCGTGCACCATTTCAGTATAGGGTCACGTGTTAGAAGCTCGCCTCCTTTCGCGTTACACACGAATTTTGGCTTTCGCGACATGAATTTAACTTCCCACATTTATATTTGCTTGTAGATTCCCCTGAGGTAGTAAAAGTATACATTTTCTGAAGGGAAATTGCATGAGAAAACCAAATATGCCATTGAAATTATAGTACGACCAAGGACTAAGATGGTATGATTCACAATGTTCGGAAAAATATCAGAGTTTTTTAATTTTTGATTTGAGATCCATATATTTTGTATACATACCCATTTCATTATTTACAATATTTGAATTTCTATCGAAATTACCCTTCAGATGATGTATAATTGTCAAGGGTTACTACGTCAGTAAGGTAATTATATCGGCTAGTGACTATCTCCAATTTTTATTTTATGTATTTTTAGAATTTTCAGAAATATTTGTTAAGGATGTCCCCTTCCCTAATTTACTGACGACGACGACGAGGCGGAAGCAGTGATCTGAAATCTTAATCTGATCATTGACAAATGGATCTATGCTTCCCTGTGTCTTGAATCAAATCGTAGGTAATTCATAATTATTCTATTCTGAATAGTGACAAAGTTTTCTCGTGCCGTTGTCCACATTGGGTTTCTTTCTAATTTAACCCTCATCTATACAAGAAGAAATGATGATCAATATGCGCCGTTTGAATAGCGCGCTATTTGCTTGGGTAGTTTAAGTTCAGGTATGGACGTTTGATATTTTGGGACATGCTGCTTCAATTCAACGCATTGAAGTTCATTACATCGCAGCGAAACCATCTAAACGATGCCGCAATCGTTGTGATTGGTTCATTGTGGTTCCTCTAACGTTAAATTGAATAGGTCCAAATCAATAAAGAAAGTGGATTGCAAATCGGTATATGAATTTGAAATGGACGAAATGCATTTTGGGAAGCGTGAAATACGTTCTTCGGCATGTCATCCTAGGAAGACGATGATTTCCACTCTATATAATGACGTTGTAATTGCTGGTTCCCAATCGATTTATTCCGTTTGACGGAATAAATCGTATTTAAAATTGGGAACCGTATAACATTGGGAACCAACGTCATTCGATAGAGTGGAAATCATCGTCTTCCGTCATCCTATGGCTGTGAGGATTTTTAGGCAGATTGCACACAATGTGTTGATGATTATAATTGAGAGTTGGGTTGCAGTATAATCAACGAATGTATTTCTAAATTAAATTTTAAAAAAAGTCAACGTTGGAAGATATACATTGTCTGCCATTGATACGCCCATGTGTTTAATAATTAGATTATATTGAGAAAAAAATAGACGTGTTTCATTTTGATTTAATCGAAATATTGTTGTCACGATGTATTGACAAATTCAGATATGATACATGAAGCAATATTGTAAGAGTATGTGTTTTTATATTATTTTAATTCACTTACAACATTGCTGTTGTATATAGTTGTATATATAATGGTTTTGCAAGTACTGAAAACGTTGATGAAATGGTCGTTTTCAATCATTGTAAATTGTGGGTATCTACATTTAATATTACTAGCGGGCACCCGCTTTCGCGCGGAACCCGCTAGAAGATAACGGGGAGGTTAGTAAACAAAGCGTAAGAAAATTTGGTACAATATCAAGAACATGTCCTTTACATAATCCAGACGGGCCCTCAATAATCTGAATATCGCAGGTGCATTTGATAATCCAGGTATATGTGATGTGCCTTAATCCAGGTATAAGTGTTTTTCTGTTGATTAAAACCAACACATAGATTGCACAATACTCGGAAAATACTTGTTTTTCCCACAATGCAATTAGCGGGCAAGGAAACTTCCTCTCTAGGCCTGCTTGCACCGAAGTGCCACTCCAAGGGTGTCATCACACCAATCATCACATGATTTATTGACTGGAAAACTTTATGGACTGGGTATAAAATGTGTCATATATAACAAACCCGCTAAGTGGGAAGCATTTACCCTGCAATAGATATTTTCCGTTCCTAATTTCGTTGGCGTTTACAAAATAATGTTTACTTCATGAATGCGTGAAGTTACTCAGAGAAGAAACATTTGTTTCATACTTGAGATATCCACAGTGCAGCGCGACCGCGTACGATCTATTCCGTAACTGATGCGCGCATGCTCACATTAAAGTTGCCGTTTAAAGGTGTTGTATGTAGTACATTCCGTATGGGACGTCTAGCAATATTATAGCCAAGGTAAATGACCGAACAGCTCCCCAGGGTGATACCGAAAAATAGATGCAATCTTTTACGGAGCAACAAATCTTAATTGCAGCAAAATCAATGAAATATCAAAGTCCGTGCACCATTTCAGTATAGGGTCATGTGTTAGAAGCTCGCCTCCTTTCGCGTTACACACGAATTTTGGCTTTCGCGACATGAATTTAACTTCCCACATTTATATTTGCTTGTAGATTCCCCTGAGGTAGTAAAAAAAATATGCCATTGAAATTATAGTACGACCAAGGACTAAGATGGTATGATTCACAATGTTCGGAAAAATATCAGAGTTTTTTAATTTTTGATTTGAGATCCATATATTTTTTATACATACCCCTTTCATTATTTACTTTACATATTTGAATTTCTATCGAAATTACCCTTCAGATGATGTATAATTGTCAAGGGTTACTTCGTCAGTAAGGTAATTATATCGGCTAGTGACTATCTCCAATTTTTATTTTATGTATTTTTAGAATTTTCAGAAATATTTGTTAAGGATGTCCCCTTCCCTAATTTACTGACGACGACGACGAGGCGGAAGCAGTGATCTGTAATCTTAATCTGATCATTGACAAATGGATCTATGCTTCCCCGTGTCTTGAATCAAATCGTAGGTAATTCATAATTATTCTATTCTGAATAGTGACAAAGTTTTCTCGTGCCGTTGTCCAAATTGGGTTTCTTTCTAATTTAACCCTCATCTATACAAGAAGAAATGATAATCAATATGCGACGTTTGAATAGCGCGCTATTTGCTTGGGTAGTTTAAATAGAGGTATGGACGTTTGATATTTCTGGACATGTTGCTTCAATTCAACGCATTGAAGTTCATTACATCGCAGCGAAACCATCTAAACGATGCCGCAATCGTTGTGATTGGTTCATTGTGGTTCCTCTAACGTTAAATGGAATAGTTCCAAATCAATAAAGAAAGTGGATTGCAAATCGGTACATGAATTTGAAATGGACGAAATGCATTTTGGGAAGCGTGAAATACGTTCTTCGGCATGTCATCCTAGGAAGACGATGATTTCCACTCTATATAATGACGTTGTAATTGCTGGTTCCCAATCGATTTATTCCGTTTGACGGAATAAATCGTATTTAAATTGGGAACCGTATAACATTGGGAACCAACGTCATTCGATAGAGTGGAAATCATCGTCTTCCGTCATCCTATGGCTGTGAGGATTTTTAGGCAGATTGCACACAATGTGTTGATGATTATAATTGAGAGTTGGGTTGCAGTATAATCAACGAATGTATTTCTAAATTAAATTTAAAAAAAAGTCAACGTTGGAAGATATATTGTCTGCCATTGATACGCCCATGTGTTTAATAATTAGATTATATTGAGAAAAAAATAGACGTGTTTCATTTTGATTTAATCGAAATATTGTTGTCACGATGTATTGACAAATTCAGATATGATACATGAAGCAATATTGTAAGAGTATGTGTTTTTATATCATTTTAATTCACTTACAACATTGCTGCCACATTGTTAATCAATCAGTTGTATATATAATGGTTTTGCAAGAACTGAAAACGTTGATGAAATGATCGTTTTCAATCACTGTAAATTGTGGGTATCAAAATTTAATATTATAGTCGTCGCGGTCAATTTCATTATATCACAAATTGCACGGTAGAAGCCCTGTTATACGGGCCCGGTCGACCCTTTTTTAGCAATTGGTGAAATATTTTCACGTGCAAATGAATACCGACCAACAAAATATGTTTGGCTTGTCAAAAGAAACCTGCAACTTTTTTAAAGATAAAAAAAAGAAGAAGGTTTTACGATCATTCTGAAGGGAAAAGAAGAAGAAGAAGAAGAAGAAGAAGAAGAAGAAGAAGAAGAAGAAGAAGAAGAAAATGATATTGTAGCGCCCTCTGTTACTGAAAGTTACGGCAATGTTACGGACGTAAGTTATGGGAATGTAATACGGCAATGTTGATTTGCTTGAAGTATACAGCCACGTGTAAAATGACAAATTTCAAAGTTAAAAATGATCCTTAATTGGTCTTTCTCTTAAATACCATCAATAGGCTATGGTCAGGGCTGGAACTTTTCAACCAGCCAGTCGGGCAGGTTACTCACAAAAAATACCTGCCCAACAGAAATTCCACCAGCCAGTGCAACTCACTTAGGCCTACACTGTGAGTTTGAAAGTTTTTACCCGTTGGAGTCGGGCGGGTACTTTTATATCTCCACCCGGACTGGGTAAGTCATTATACAAAATATTGATATGATGTCGCCCTTCAATATCGTACTTGAGTATTCTTGACAATGATATTTTTCGTTTGGTGCATAGTTTTGCGTATGAGAAGCGGATGCTTTTTAATAGCTTAGGAATTAGTAAAAATCTAAGCAATCATTTACAATATTTTAGAAATTTAATGGTTACATTGTTTTCTTTTTTGGAAATTAAACTAATAACATTATCTATCATATACCGTTTAATGCCATACATTGATTGTTTCCATCCAATGTTGTTACACGGCTCAATATCACTTGAGCATGTTAGAGATGTAATTTCAAGCGATGTCATTACTAATAAAGCTGTTAGTCTCCAACGACATAAGACGGAAGTATAACTCAATTTAACAATCTAACAAACAAGAAAAACAGAAAAGGATCGTTTCCATTACCTTTATTAATTCTTTGTTGATTTCGCCGCTTGTAACTGTAGGAAACTGTTGGTAAATCTCTGCAACTACGAACGGAAGCACGAAATTGAATTACCAATAATTGGCAATGTATGTACAGAACATATTACCGGTCAGAGGAAACACTAGTGTCCTTTACAATGCAGGTTTGCAATCGATCACGAAAGACCAGAAAAATGTAATAACATTATTTTGTAATCAGAGGGAAGATTGATTGCAACATATTATCCAATACCTTCATCATCTTTATTAAGTTATTGCATGAAGTAGAATATATTTACGTTTGATAACCCAGTTCGTATTTCAAATAGTTGGAACATGTTATCAGTGTGACGCAGCCAAATAATTGAATAACTCGGTAATATCCTTTACCTCGATGTATTCCTCACACTGTACGTGTCACGGAATTAAAGATGGGTGAACCTGTTGTGATGAATGCGTGGTTGATATCTTTCAAAACCGAGCGGAACTTATTAAATCGTAGAATTCAGGCATTGCTAGAATAACATTCACTGGAAATCACTTAATTCAACTGATATATCCATGGTTTATTGCATAAAATAAGTATTCAGTCAATCACAATTATAAAGATGTTTACATGTGACGTGTCAACGACACGAACAAAACCTTATTTGGTCTCAATTATTTATTCATGAATATTTATACTATTCAGTAACAGTAATTTGCATACAATCAACCATTTACACTCAAAGATAATTTACGTTCAATGTTCATTATCACAGACACGATCACTTTCCCCGTAAAATGATCAAAAATATCATAAACTTACAGGAAAATGTCAAATTGAAAAATCCAGCGTCTTTATAAGCGAGAAATTGGCTTTTTGTTATCCCCCTAATTACTGGTGTGGTATCAAAAGATCTCTTTTGGCACTGTGGTTATAGATATTAGTCCTAAAATCAGGATTATATTCCAACTTTTATCATTTGGGGAAATGAGTACATTCCTGATTGCTTCTAAAATAGAGAGCAAACTTCTGATTGTCGTCGGCAATGCCTACAATCGTGGTGTGGAATCCTACACGGCTGTAAAAGTCGTATTTCCCCACCCTGCGGTTTTCTATAAAACACTAATACATCTATAAATATAAGTGTCATTTTCCCCTGTCCTGCGGCCTTCGATAATACACTAATGGTCTGTAAAGGTTAGTGTCGTTTAACCCTATCCTGCGTCCTTCTTTAATACACATGCGTCCTTGTAAAGCAAGAGGCATATTAACCGGGCCTGCGGTTTTCTATAAAACACTAATACATCTATATAGATTGGTGTCATTTCCCCTTGTCCTGCGGCCTTCGATAATACACTTATATGTATGTAAAGGCTAGTGTCGTTTAACCCTATCCTGCGTCCTTCGATAATACACCTACACGACTGTAAAGGTAAGAGGCGTAAAACACTAATATATCTATACAGATAAGTGTCATTTTCCCCTCCTGCGGCCTTCGATAATACACTTATATGTCTGTAAAGGCTGGCGTCGTTTAACCATATCCTTCGTCTTTCGATAATACACCTACACGGCTGTAAAGGTAAGAGGCGTATTAACCGGCCCTGCGGTCTTCTATAAAACACTAATATATCTATAAAGATAAATGTCATTTCATGATATGTTTTGTTTTGAATATCTTACTTATTTTTTTGAGTCATAGACCAAAAAGTCTCAAAAAATGTGTTCCCAAAATTGTGATTTTTATGATTTTGGAGGTAAAAAAAAAAATCACATTTTATGGCATTTTCCGGGTTTTTTTCTTCATAAAACTAGTATGACAAAATTTGACAAAATATATTCTGAGTTATCCTTGCCGAACCTAAAAATTACGATTACGTATGATTCCACACCGCTAAATGATTGTAGTCCTTGCCGACGACACTCGGCTTTTCTCTCTATCTTAGCATCCATTGTGGCCCAATCATAATAAGGTTTTTGACTGATTTTGATTGTACATGTTCTGTCAACATTGTTAACTTTTTATGATAAATGAGAGCGATACGCTAGCTGTCCAATATTGGGGGCTTATTTCTCGGAATTTTCAGAGTTACCATACATAAATGTTGTACTTCAATAGCGTGAATAGCGCTTCTCTGACATGGAAGAAGTAGGCAATCGCAAAATCGCGCGAAAAGCGCACTATAAGCCCTCTCGAAAGATCAAGCATCGCACAATAGCGCATCAAATGTTTGACGTTATTGCTGGGTCTGCAGAGTCTGCAGACACAGGTTTAAGTTAGCCTTTGTTTACACACGGGTATTCTTGATCAAGATTTTGACAGCTATTACTTAATCACGAATGCAATGGCCTCAACATAATGGGTACAAACAGGCTACGAATGAACTTTGCGCTGTTTCAGTTAAATGAGGGATGAATGGATCAGCCAGTCTCCGGGTCAACGCACTTTGGTGCTGGCTCGCTGCATAGTATAAGTTTGCCTTATGTTTACACACGGGTATAATTCTTGATCAACATTTTGACAGCTATTACTCAATCACGAATGCAATGGTCTCAACATATGGGTACAAACAGGCTTCTTATGAACTTTGCGTTGATGCAGTTAAATGAGGGATGAATGGATCAGTTAGTCTCCGGGTCAACGCACTGTGGTCAAGGCTAGTTTGGCTCTCTGCTTTTATTTATTTTCTTGACCACGTGTGAACAGTGACTGGCGTGAATGGCTTGTTGATTCATCGGACGCTCATTGGTTGAATATGAATATTTATATTCTGGACCCCATCGCAGTTCTCGGGACAGGCAGACCGCAGTCGCTGCGTTAATGAGCTCGCATTCAGATTTTACAAGCTCACGTTTTGGACTAGCACTACCCGAACAGAATTATTGATTATCAGTTATTGACAAGTCCCACCGGTATCAGATGATAAAATGGCGAATGTAAAGGGTTCAGAGAACATAATTTTCTAGGTTTCTATCCACATTAATCCTTCGTTTTCTTAAATTCATCATGGTTATTAGCGCAAAATTACCAACCGGAAGTAGATAATCGTTCGTAAAATGACTCCAAAAGTTGCTAGTTCCAGGTCGTCTTAACACATTTCGAGGAATTTCACGGCGATATTCATGTAGAGGAGAAAATTTCCTATCGGATTGTCGATGTCTGCCTTTGTACCTTGTACCTTGTACCTTGTAGAGTTGACTTCCAAACCATCCGCTAGGGATTATGACTGGAAGTTTTGCGAGAGTGGGCGGTTAGTTGTTGGGACGGGGAGGGAGGTGTTTATCAGGGTTTTGGACGGTGTCTTTGAATGTCGCACTGGATATTATGTTGACGGTTTGCTGTGGTAGGGCGTTCCACAGGCGGACGCTCTCTGGGAAGAATGAGTCCATAAGCGGTGTTGATGTGCACTGGAAGGCAGAGTATTGCTTGTCGTGGCCGCGTCTGGGCCGGTCTGGTTTCAGGTTGATGTAGTGGTCTTGGTCGATGTCAATGAGGTCCTTAAGGATTTTGTGTAATGTAGTGATGCGTTGTGTCTGTCTACGGCTCTCGATGGAGTTCCATCCAAGGTGTTTCAACATCTCTGTAACACTCGACTTGTAATTGAAGTCTCCCTTGACAAACCTTGCTGCTCTACGTTGGACTTTTTGGAGGGAATTCTGGTTTTTCTTGGTGCCAGGATTCCAAGCAGCAGAGGCGTATTCGAGATGTGGTTGGACGAAGGTGCGATACAGGTTCTCCTTGGTAAGCTTTGAGCATTGGTGGAAGTTTCGTTGGATGAAGTTTAGCATTCTAGTAGCTTTGCTGGCTGCATGGCGTGACTGCTTATCCCACTTCAGGTTGTTTTGTATCATCACCCCCAAGGTATTTGTCTTCCTTGACTTCCTCCAGTGTTTCACCTAGCATCTTGTAGTCAGTATTCCCGGGGTGACGTCTTCTAGAGATCCTCATCACTTTGCATTTGGGTGCATTAAAACTCATGCCCCACTTGTGCGACCAATCGACCAGTTTAGTGAATCGGTGATGTCGTTTATGAAGAGTATGAAGAGATGGGGGCCTAGTACAGTGCCTTGCGGGACGCCGCTCAGGACAGGAGCCCAGGGTGAGGCTTTCCCTTTTACGACGACCCTCTGGGTTCGGTTGGTAAGGAAAGCTTTTATCCATCCGAGCTGTTGGTTTCGTATCCCGTAATAACTGAGCTTTTGAAGGAGGCGTTGGTGTGGTACAACATCGAATGCCTTGCTGAAGTCGAGTATGGCAATGTCTGTGGTCTGGTCGTTGTCGTGGTTTGAAGTTAGGTCATGTAGAGTGGTGATGAGTTGTGTTTCACATGATCTTGATTTTCTAAATGCATGTTGAGCATCTGAGAAGATGGTGTGCTTTGATACAAACTTCATCAGCTGACTGTCTACAATATGCTCCAGTAGTTTACAACACACACAGGTCAATGATATTGGTCGGTAATTTGCAGGATCAGCTTTGGAGCCTTTTTTGAATATCGGGGAGATGTTTGCACGCTTCCAGTCCTCCGGGAGCTCACTTGATTTAAGACTTTGTTTGAAGATAAATTGAAGGGCTGGTGCCAACTCTTTTGCTGCCATCTTCAGGGATGCATTTGGGATACCATCTGGTCCAACAGCCTTGTCTGTTTTTAATGTGCACAGTAGCTTTTCCACTCCTTCTACAGTTACATCGATCTCTGGCATGTCGGGAAATGGGCTGCTTGGAAGATTTGGAAGAATGGGATCTTCTTGTGTGAATACAGCTTTAAACTGGTCTGCTAGTGTGTCTGCTTTTGTTTGGTCGTCAGTGATTGTCTTGTCACCAGTCTTGAGGGTTTGGATACCAACGTTGTCTTTTTTACGTGATCTTATGTAACTCCAGAACTTCTTAGTATCTTCAGAAGTGGATAGATCGGCGACGTAGTTTCTGCTTGCCTTACGTAGCTCTTTCTCAACTTCTTTGCGAACTTTATTAAATTGGTCCCAACGTTTTTGTCCTCCTTGTTGTTTGCCTTGAGGTAGTAGCGTTCTTTCCTTCTGCAGAGTCTTTTATGTTTTTGGGTGAACCAGGGTGGTCGGTATTTTCCATTAACTTGCTTGCTTGGAACATGTTTCTTTACAAGATCGATGACAGCGTCTCTAAATGAGCACCAGTTTTCGTTCACTGTTCTGTCTTCCGGTTTGTTTTTGAGGAAGCCATCCGAGAATTCCTGGGCGTTCTTTTTGTAGGCTTGCTCGTCAATCTTACTCCAGAGGTGCACAGTTCTAGGTGGTTTAACATGCACTGGTCCACGGGTTGCAGTTATTATCATGACAATGGTGTGGTCAGCTATGGGTGCTTGAGGGCGGACGTCGGATACACATGATGGTCTGGTGGTGAAACATAGATCTAGGGTGTTCTCCGTACCATTGGTGTTTCTACGTGTTGGGAAGGTGACAAGTTGGTCCATGTTGAAGTCGTCGGCGATATTTAGGATGTTTTCTTGAAGGGCACCGTGGGGTTCAATAATGTCGTCGGTGTCATGTTAGGGATGTTGAAGTCGCCTCCTAGGATGATGTAGGGCGATTTCACCTCATTTTTAATTTTAGTAAGGCTGGCATGTAGTAGATCAAAGTCGTCTTTGGCCGTTTGTGGTCTATAATAACTGCCAACAAATATGCTTTCAGTTCCCATGATCAATTGACACCATGTTTGTTCACTTCCTTTGGTAATAAGGTCTGGTCTTTCAATACGAGGGATGGAGTCGTCGATTGCGATGAATACTCCAACTCCACCCTTTGTGGTTCTGTCGTTTCTCGTCACTTGGTAATGGTTGGGGAAAATCTCAGCAGTGGAGTAGTCATCATTTAACCAGGATTCAGTACCAAGTATTATGTCAGGAGAGTACCCGGTGACAAAGGCGGCGAGATCAGTAGCTTTTTTCTTAATACTTTGAAAATTTATGATTGCAATTGCTAATTTCTTGCCTCCTCGCCATCGGATTGCAGTGTTAGTCTTCCTCCTTCTGTTGCCCTGTTTTTTCTGCAGTGGGGGGTTTGGGCTGTTGGATTTTGATTCAGGACGTGAAGTGTTGGTGTTTGGTAGAGTTGCAGTGCTTGAAGCCGCTGGGTTTGACTTTCCAGATTTCTTGACTATCGTCCAACCATCGTTCGTTCTCTTCGCAGTTATAGGAGCAACTTGCTTCTGTGTTTTGGGGGCACATTTCCAGGTGTTGCCTTTTCTTACAAGTTTGATGGGAGTTAGTATTGGCTGGATCAAGTCAGAGTCAGGGTCATCTGAAGACGAAGACAGGCTTTCAAATTGGTTAACTTCGAGGCCAAGCGGGTGTTCAAGTGATGAGTCAAAAAAGGAGTTTGAAAAGTTAGTGATGTCGCATGCTGGACATAACCACACCGAGTCTGGGTGCTCTTTGTGGAATTCAAGGGCGGTGTCTGAAGTGTTGCTACAGTCAAAATGGAACCATTCGTCACAGTGCGTGCATTGGATACCTGCATTTTTAACGGCGTATTTGCATAACCCGCAGGGGTGTTTTGGTTTGCGGCCTTTACGTTTCCCTGTAGTGGTAGTTTTTGTAGTAGGGCCTGGGTTAAGACTAATGTCGCCCGCAAGAAGGTTTATGATGATGAGCAGTGGTAGACGCCCTCGGGGCAGTCCCAAAAATGGGGTACTTGAATGTTTGAGGCCTCTACCAGCATGTGGGTTTGTGGCACATGTAAATGAGATAATATAGGCGTTTAATGTTGTCACTTGGTTTGGGATATCATTGTGGGTTGGTAGACAAGCATCTTGGGTTGGGTTGAAACAGGCATCAAAGAAAGGAACAACCCTACCGTACTTTTCTCCTGACAGCTGCTGCTCCTGGATTGGTTTGGTGTATATATGTAGTCCAATCAAATAGACAAGGATCATAAATAGTGGCTGCAGATGTGTCTCTGAATTACGGCTGCGGTGATTTGTTTTCACAAAAACCAACATGGCGGATGACTTACTTACGATTGCACCAGAGGCTCGTTCACGAGTGATAAAAAGGCTGTCGAGTTGTAACGGGATGCGAGTTGATAATTATTAAAAATAACAGTCAGAATTGTTGAAAAACCATTAAAACCATTTTTTTGGATTAAGTTTTAAATTGTCAACAATGTCTGCTAAACTGAGCCGCTTATATCCATCGAAAATACGTGATTTCAGTACGGGACTGACGTGCTGCGCCGACTATACGCATACATGTATAGCGAATGGCATATCGAATACTACACACGGACACGGTCTACACCTTCACTCAGGGGTATGCCACTGAGCTTGCCGATCGGGTCCACTTTTATTAAAATTGAACTTAGTCAGCATAGAATTGGTGGCGCTGTTCTACCGATAAGCCGTAATTGTAGCAGACGACGCGACGCTGGCCACGCGTCTCTCAGACGACCCAATATGGCAACGGGAGTGCACCATTTTGAATTATTTTTAACAGTCATCGCCCGGTTAACGATAAAAATTCTTCTAATTATGATGAATTTGTCAAAATGATAAGTTTAATATTCGCGATTACGTGTTATTCACTACGAATTCAAAATGTAGGTTTCGCGTGGCCACCGTCGTCTGTGTAAATCTACAGCGCCCCCAAACCTATGCTGACTAACAATTCCGTTAAA
Source organism: Ophiura sarsii (assembly GCA_035610835.1). Taxonomy (NCBI): domain Eukaryota; kingdom Metazoa; phylum Echinodermata; class Ophiuroidea; order Amphilepidida; family Ophiuridae; genus Ophiura; species Ophiura sarsii. Next base: position 90,684,719 of record CM069441.1, on the reverse strand, counting down.
CCTGGTTAAACATTGTTAAACGCGTTAAACGCCGGTCACCGACGCATTCCAGACGATTATCATAATTTATTCAAATATTCAAAAGGTCCGTTTTCGCTACGTACGTTAGTATACGACTTTCCTATCCCAAAATTAATAGTATCCCTGCTTCAGTTCAGTGACTATAGTATAGCCTAGGCCTAATGGATGGCATGCAGAACAAAAGCCGCAGGCGTACAAAATATCCTCAGGCGTACAAAATATCGGCAGGCGTACAAAATATCGGCAGGCGTACAAAATATCTGCAGGGGTACAAAATATCTGCAGGGGTACAAAATATCGGCAGGCGTACAAAATAATCGCAGGCGTACAAAATAGCCACAGGCGTCAGGCGTACAAAATATCCTCAGGCGTACAAAATATCGGCAGGCGATGGCGTACAAAATATTGGCAGGCGCACAAAATATTGGCAGGCGTACAAAATATCGGCAGGCGTACAAAATAATCGCAGGCGTACAAAATAGCCACAGGCGTACAAAATATCCTCAGGCGTACAAAATATCGGCAGGCGTACAGAATATCGGCAGGCTTACAAAATAATCGCAGGCGTTCAAAATAGCCACAGGCGTACAAAATATCGGCAGGCGTACAAAATATCGGCAGGCGTACAAAATATTGGCAGGCGTACAAAATATCGGCAGGCGTACAAAATAATCGCAGGGGTACAAAATAGCCACAGGCGTACAAAATATCCGCAGGCATACCAAATATCGGCAGGCGTACAAAATATTGGCAGGCGTACAAAATAGCCACAGGCGTACAAAATATCGGCAGGCGTACAAAATAATCGCAGGCGTACAAAATAGCCACAGGCGTACAAAATATCCTCAGGCGTACAAAATATCGGCAGGCGTACAAAATAATCGCAGGCGTACAAAATAATCGCAGGCGTACAAAATAGCCACAGGCGTACAAAATATCGGCAGGCGTACAAAATAGCCTCAGACGTACAAAATTGCATCCAGAAACAGCAAAAAAAAAAATGAAAAGACATTTTTGAAAGGAAAAAAAAAACAAGAAAGAAAAAGTCCAGATCCAATTCCCAGCCCAGTCCCGATAAATTGTTGCCCCCCCCCCTCCCCAAAAAAGTAGAAACTTTCTTTCTTCAAATTTCTGTCTCTTTTCACCTTTCACTTCTCTATTTCTTTCTGTGTGTAATTTAAATCAAAGAGTCAGATTTCTCACAGTTCATTCAAATAGAATTTTATAAATAAAATACTCTTTAAAAATCTTACATTTTTTGCGGGTATAAATAAGTATTATTGAAAGTTTTACATAATTGTCGCCAAATTGATTGCGGCTTGAGTTTTTTGTATCATCGATCTCATACGTACCCCCAAAAATTGAATTACTTAACCAAATAATGGTATTTGGGCTAATTTTTCAAATTTTGATATTTGTCGGTCAAGCCTAGAATTTAAAAAAAAATTTGTTATGATTTCTATGCGAATGGTCAAATTGATTGCGGCTTGACTTTTTTTTGTATCATCGATCTCATATGTACCCAAACAAATTGAATTACTTTATAATAACCAAATAATGGTATTTGGGCTAATTTGTCAAATTCTGATATTTGTCGGTCAAGCTTAGAATTTAAACAAAAATAATTATGATTTCTATGCGAATGACTTTTTTGTCGCCAAATTGATTGCGGCTTGACTTTTTTGCATCATCGATCTCATACGTACCAAAAAAAAATTGAATTATTTAACCAAATAATGGTATTTGGGCTAATTTTTCAAATTTTGATATTTGTCGGTCAAGCCTAGAATTAAAAAAAAAGTTATGATTTCTATGCGAATTACTTTTTTGTGGTCAAATTGATTGCGGGCTTGACTTTTTTATATCATCGATCTCATCCGTACCAAAAGAAAATTGAATTATTTAACCAAATAATGGTATTTGGGCTAATTTTTCAAATTTTGATTTTTGTCGGTCAAGCCTAGAATTTAAAAAAAAAATGTTATGATTTATATGCGAACAACTTTTTTGTTGTCAAATTGATTGCGACTTGAATTTTTTGTATCATCGATCTCATACGTACCCAAACAAAATTGAATTATTTAACCAAATAATGGTATTTGGGCTAATTTTTCAAATTTTGATATTTGTCGGTCAAGCCTAGAATTAGAAAAAAAAATGTTATGATTTCTATGCGAATTACTTTTTTGTGGTCAAATTGATTGCGGCTTGACTTTATTATATCATCGATCTCATACGTACCCAAACAAATTGAATTACTTTAATAACCAAATAATGGTATTTGGGCTAATTTTTCAAATTTTGATATTTGTCGGTCAAGCCTAGAATTAAAAAAAAAAAAATTGTTATGATTTCTATGCGAATTACTTTTTTGTGGTCAAATTGATTGCGGCTTGACTTTTTTATATCATCGATCTCATACGTACCCAAACAAATTGAATTACTTTAATAACCAAATAATGGTATTTGGGCTAATTTTTCAAATTTTGATTTTTGTCGGTCAAGCCAAGAGGAGAAATCGTAGTTGTCAAACAATGCACTATGTTAAACTGTGACAAACTTATTATATCCCATAATGCATAATCAAGTGAGTTCTTCAGACGTATCAGTTCATCGTGAGTACAACAAAGTATCTTCTCATAAGTCATGTGATCTCTGCTATAGACCCTATAGAGTCTATGTTTCTACACACACTCTTACAATGTTAGCTCTTGCCCATCGTCATGCCTAGCTGAACAATTGAATGACCGCGCGAACTTTAAATATCAGGTGTATCCATGCTGTGCGCATTCAAACTTACAATCATAAGCGTATTAGCCGTAATCGCTTTTAATGAATGAATAGATCGAGGTCATGATACTATTGATTGAAAAGGTTTGTCGGCGTACAAAATAGTTTGCTGGATTCGTGTAACTTTTTTTCATCAAATCCAGGAATAGGTTGTTTCATATTGGTTCAATTTGGTTCAAAACAGTGATCATTAGTGAAAAGAAAACCAAATCTGGAGAGAAGAAACAGAGTCCTCCCCAATGATACTGATGAATCCACTAATGATCAGCATTTAGCTTGTCAAATCCAAAGCTCAAAACTGCATGTTTGTAAGGGAACCTGTACAACTTGATACACATGTCATTTTGATTTTATTACCATGTTTTTAAATCGTGGTGCATTGTTTGCCGACTACGATTTCTCCTCTTGGTCAAGCCTAGAATTTAAAAAAAAATTGTTATGATTTCTATGCGAACAACTTTTTTTGTCGTCAAATTGATTGCGACTTGACTTTTTTGTATCATCGATCTCATACGTACCCAAACACAATTGAATTATTTAACCAAATAATGGTATTTGGGCTAATTTTTCAAATTTTGATATTTGTCGGTCAAGCCTAGAATTAAAAAAAAAATTGTTATGATTTCTATGCGATTTACTTTTTTGTGGTCAAATTGATTGCAGCTTGACTTTTTATATCATCGATCTCATACGTACCCAAACAAATTGAATTACTGTAATAACCAAATAATGGTATTTGGGCTAATTTTTCAAATTTTGATATTTGTCGGTCAAGCCTAGAATTTAAAAAAAATTTGTTATGATTTCTATGCGAACAACTTTTTTTGTCGTCAAATTGATTGCGACTTGACTTTTTTGTATCATCAATCTCATACGTACCCAAACAAAATTGAATTATTTAACCAAATAATGGTATTTGGGCTAATTTTCAAAATTTGATATTTGTCGGTCAAGCCTAGATTTTTTTTTTTTTTTTTTTTATGATTTCTATGCGAATGACTTTTTTTGTCGCCAAAAGTTTTTTGTATCATCGATCTCATATGTACCAACAAAAATTGAATTACTTAACCAAATAATGGTATTTGGGCTAATTTTTATATTGATATTTGTCGGTCAAGCCTAGAATTTAAAAAAATAATTATGATTTCTATGCGAATGACTTTTTTTTGTCGCCAAATTGATTGCGGCTTGTCTTTTTTGCATCATCGATCTCATATGTACCCAAACACAATTGAATTATTTAACCAAATAATGGTATTTGGGCTAATTTTTCAAATTTTGATATTTTAGAATTTAAAAAAAATGAAAAAATTCTATTAGAATGACCTTTATGTCGCCAAATTGATTGCGGCTTGACTTTTTTGTATCATGGATCTCATACGTATCCAAAAAAAAGAAAAGAAATTAATCATATAATGATATTTGGGTCCATTTTCCAAATTTCGACATTTGGCGGTCAGGCAAATTAAACTAGATATGATTGTGATCATAGATCACGGATATTAGTCGAGGGCTTTTAACCCCTAGTGACCCTTTTTTGACCTTTGACCCCAAACTTATCATTGACTTTTTATCTTGGCTTATCAATGAGCACAGGAAAAGAATAGTCCACGTTTTGACCCCTAGTGACCCCTGTGTGACCTTTGACCCCTTATGCTTTACAACCTGGGTAGTGGTGCACATAAGGGTTCTTATGACCAAATATGGAGTTAAGATTACATTATGTTGATATCCATGCTGATCAAATTACGGGCGAAATATCTGTTTTCTCGACTACGAAAACTAATTTCAGTCATTCAATGCAAGACTTCTACTGGGTTAGCAAGGTGCATGGAACCCATCGCATAAGTGGCATCTACCAATAGTCAACAGGAGTGGCATAAAATGATGGCAGTGACATACAATACAACTGTATAGATGGTGATGTAAATGGCGGACAAGACAAATATGGTGAGGACAAGCATATACGCCAGTGTATGAAACACATCGCATAAGTGGCATCTGCCAATAGGCCTAGTCAACACGAGTGGCATACAACGAAGGCAGTGACATACAATACTATTCAGACTACTGAATAAATGGTGATTTAAATGGCGGACAAGACAAATATGACAGTGTCCAGACTTCTACTCGGTGAGCAGGGTGTGCATGGAACACATCGCATAAGTGGCATCTACCAATAGTCAACAGGAGTGGCATAAAATGATGGCAGTGACATACAATACAACTGTCTAGATGGTGATGTAAATGGCGGACAAGACAAATATGCCAGTGTCCAGACTTCTACTGGGTGAACTGTCATCTGTAAATAGGAGTAGAAGAGTGGACTATATCACAATGACGGTCCACTGGAGTACCACTTCGTCCGTGGTGTAAATCAGGGTTCACCACAGACGTAGTGTTATTCCAAATGCCCATCATCAATACCAACCATCACACAATTGTGTACGCCGCCAGCTTAGGAGATGAAGAAATCGTCCACATAGCAGGTAAATATACCATCCTTTTTAAAATGTAACATCACTATCATCAGTCGGCCATCCATTAAGAGGCCCTAATATAATACTATTGATATGTAATATTCAGGTACTTCCATTCTTCAAATACAAATACTTAAAGACATTAATCCTATACATATAGCTCTTTCACATTTATGAAGCCTACTTGTAGTGCCGCATATAATCATATATCTTCCGAAAAATATGTCAACAGGCAGAACAAAATAATTTGACTTCAACATATACAACTATACACTACACCAAACCCACACGACCCAGCTAGGTTTTGTCCAAAATCATTTTACCATTCAAATCCACCAACCGCCAAACCCGAGAACCGCGAAAGCCGAGAACCGCTCTAGTTTATTAATAGTGACACACTGAAGACATCCTCATTCATGACATGACAACGTAAATCCAGCCCTGCATTTGGAGGAAAACATGGAATAACCATTACGTTCCATTTTCCTCTAAACTCTCAGCCATGGTTTGACCATGGTTTGACAGCTCAAAAACTACATTGACAGGCCATAAAGCTACATGTAACATCGACCACATGTAGAATGGTCCAGATTAGTATAAGTAGCAATCAGCCCCAGGCACGCAATGCTCTACCATTGCACACGGTGTGACTGGTGTGACACTATTTATATAAACAGATCTGGTGTATTAAAATGTTAGTCTGAAAATTTGAACTGAAGCGTTGTCGTGAAGAGTATTGTTGCTTAAAATATTAATAACTGCTTAATATTTCAAAATCTTTTTCAACCGTGCCACTATGCATAAAATTAAAAATCATAACATGCAACGTTTAGTTTAAAAATGGAAATGTTGCTGGGGGTTTAAGCATGCTGTGGCAGTGTATAGGATGAATGTATTGGTTTTTTTTTTCTCATCTAAACTAAAGTAGGTTTATGGCGGGTTTTATGGCCGTTAGAAATTACTACGTGTATTCTTGGAGTTTACTCTTGATTCACTCCCGTTGCTACATGTACACACAACACGTCCAGTGCGTGATTCCTCCTGCGATTCTCCCTTTACCAGATTGTTTGAAATCCCCTCAACAAACCCCATTGATCTCCGATAACAAAATAAAAAGCTTGTGGATATAAAGATTATATAATAGCACCCTGCCACTGTGAAAGTGTAGGCTATGGATCGTTGTCCCCTTCATTCAACGATATCAATATATCGGGGTACAGAGGTAATGATGGCCATGAAGGGGAAATTCAAATGCATCGCGGGGAAACAAATCTTTAGTTGTCTGGAGTTGGCTCAATGCATTGTGGCTTCGACGTTAAAATCTTCTTTGATGTTTTAACAAAGTGAGCTGCACTACTTTTGAATTGTAACCATGGTAACCATTAATTTGTATTACATTATGCATACATATATAAATGCTTGTGTGATGCACTCATTGGTTTTAAAAACAGATCATACAAACAGATTCCTTGGAATGTGTCGTACCAGATATCTACACATTTTAGAATGTGCCCAAATTTAAGGTATTTGACCAAAAAATGAGGTATTTTGAGCAAAATGCGTGAAGTCATGGTAAGGACATGCCCATACGTGAATGCACGCTCAAGGAAAAAAAAGGAAAACCACTAGGCCACTGACAAACATAAGTTCATTTTAAATATTTATAGGAGGGTTAATGAATAAATACTTCCTTACAAAATCAAGTACATAACTAAATTATATAAAGTGAAAAAAATCAAATTTTTATACAGCCTTCGTATGTTTATAAATTAATTAGATTTGAGTTAACCTAAACATGGAAATTTGTTAATTGTGCGCGAAATGTGTGTGCCCGTGGCATGTTTGTACGGCGTGACTTGTGCTATGCCTATTATTATAAACAAACAAAATATTTTAAGTACTAGTATGTAAAGCCAGGATTAAAACAGGGATGTAAACAAGCTGAAGGTAAAAATATTGAGAGTAAATAAATACGTGTTCATGAATGCGACAAAGGAGGCTTTCGAAAAGACTGGATTATTCATCAGATGTTAGCCTTTCGAACCATCGTGTTTTTAACTGAGGATGATATCGTAGAAGTTCTCGGAATAGCTGCCGCAGGTCTCCCACACAAAGCTTCACGGAAAGCAGCACGATAGAATGGACTGCTAAGAGCGTACAAAAACGGATTCACAGAAGAATTGAGGAATAACAGAGCACGGCTAATCAAAATCAAGAGCGCAACGAGGGGATCTTTGTTTAACACCAACGTCCCACGCTGTTCCTGGATAATGCTGTTGACTGATGAGATGCGAAATGGTGTTTGACATACGAAGAAAATCGCCCCGTTAATGACCAACATTCTGGCCACCTGGTTACGATCACCTTTATTTTGTGCGGATATACTTTCTTGTTTGATATCACCGTCTATGTCTCGATTATTCAGGGCCAGTATGATATTCATGTAAGAAAACACACTCGCTATGAATGCAACAATGAAAGCTACGCCTTGAACTGCCTCTGATAATTGAACAATTCTGTACTTACTTTAAAACAATCTTGAAAATGCGGAGATAAATGTCTGAATTCTTCCATGTCAGGCCAATACAAGCAACCCTTTTTGAGTGAACCGAATCTGGGCGTACAAAGCACGGCAAATATCGCAGCCAATAGCCAAGCGCTTCCGAGAAATCTTCGGGTGCGCGACTTTCCCTGAATAGAACGATGTTGCATCGGTTTACAAATGGCGTAATATCGCTCCATAGTAACTAATGTCAGGAACTCTACCGAAGCGAAATAACAGAGATATATAACAAAGAATGTCATACAACAGCCGAAGGACGTTTCTATTGGTGTGTAGTGTGACACCAGCGAATGTGAATAAGTCCAGGTATACATTCCTGCAGAAACAACCATGAACAAGATATCTGCGATTGCCAAGTGGCATAGATAGTAGTTGGTTATAGTCTGCATTCTCGGTAAACGAACAACAGTAAAGAGAAATGCCAGGTTGCTCGAAACGCCAATGGACACTATGCAGGGTAGGATGATTTTAAAGACCAGATCATCGGTGCTTCCCCATAGCCACCTTCTAGCGATAAACTCATCTTCAAGTTTAACGTTGATTTCTGCGAAACAAGAAGTATTAACAACATGACTACTATTATCACCAGCAGTAGTCGTATTGAACATTTCCTTACTATCCATCCTAGAATGCTGACCAGCAGTTTTGGAATGGAGTCATACGTCACCTAAACCAGTGATAGTTTAATACTGAAGTTATGGTTCAATTGATCTTGTCAATCATGCAACAACTATGAAGATATTAAGAGATCTTTCTTGTGTTGTTGGTATTGCGAGATTATTTTGTCGTTGTGGTTGGTCTTTCAAACAGCCTGTCTCATAGTGAGGGCTAGTGATGGTTTCCGAAAGTGTGACTGGTGATGTACATACAAGTGTTGAGCACCAATGCTGACATTTCCTTTATATAGATTTTTGTTTTTAAAGGATAATTATATCATGAATACATTTTTTCTCAACAGTGATAGACAAATTCAATAATCGTTACACATTGTGAATTGCGAATTTGTATCAATATTGCGGTTTCCTATTAGATTAACATGTAATATTTTTCAAGCAGTGATATTTAACTAAATTTTTGAAAAACTAATTATCATAGGTTTAGTAAAACATCTTATGTATTTTACTGTTTTTTCACCCTGCTATATTTAACAATTTGCCATGGTTACAGTTTTAAGGGGGCACAGCACTAAATAAACCGCCCATTGGATTACATGTAAATTTGGGCTAAAAGAGTCGCTATTTTGGGCCCTTAGTAACCATTTTTGGAATGTCTCGAATGCTTTATTTTAATAAACAAACATTCAAATTTCATTAAATCGTCAAGAACTGTTACACCTTCCAATTACATTTTACGATACGATCATTTAAACAGCGCCACCCCTATTTTCAGCCCGGACGCTCGCCTTCTAACCGCCTCCGATCACGTGTGTTCATCCACGTGATAAATTTTCAATACTATCGAAAATCAATATTTTGCAATATCCTGATCAAAGTACAAGAGATCATCTTTCATTTTAATTATAAAATGCTACCCTCACGCCAAACTGATTCCCAAAGGACCCCATTAATCACAAAATCGTTTTTTGTTTTTGCCGGAACTTACTACCATTACACAAAACGAGGAGTGATTTAGTGCTGTGCGCCCTTATAACACACAATAAAAAAATAAAAACTATTTTTGTTGGCATTTTTGTAAACACCAAGTAATATCAAGATAAACTGTCAAAATAGTTAATTTATATACCACCTCTAACTAAAGTTATGTTACTTAACGCATCGATACTCAATTTGTAATGTTCGAATTTTGGGCACTTTAAGGCCATTTTGCGGAATTTCTATGTTTTTATAATCTCTTTCATTCATCATGAGATGTTAATGAGACTATTCATGTTGCATATTATCTTAAAAGTATATATATGCAATGTTTTAAAAACCCGATGAACCATGAAATTGATTACGCAGTGGCGTGCACACCCTATATCAAACCGTAGATACAAATGTAAAAAGTGTAGGTCCAAAATTGCCGAATTTTAGGGGTATGGGTGAAAAACGTTTCAATTTTGAAATAATAATAGGCCTAAATTGTCTTTTTATCTGTCACGTATAATGTATCGTGTGTCAGGTAAACTCACAATGTAATTTGTTTTGGGTTATATCCTCTAGGGAATTGCCCAGAGTACTGTTATTGACATTTTGATACTTTAAAAGCCTTATTTTTGTCTTAATTTAGGCCCAAATAAAACCTGGCCACCCCCCCCCCCCCCGACATGATTTGATATCAATGACAAATGGGTTTAACAACATTTATTTCAACTTTATTTGTTAAGCCTCTAATTGATAAAACGAGCATAGATATGTAGGTTTATAATCGGATAACCATAGCGAGGGGGTCCATTATTGTGAGTAAAATCAAAAACAAGGAAATGTTAGTAACATGATGCTCTTCAACCGTTTTTGCTCCAAATTTGTAAGAAAATTGGGTCGTGTTCATTATATTTATGTATGACATGGACAGAAATATGTTTTTCTTTGAAATTAAGATAAAATTACCTCTTTTATAGACTCAAAATCAATGCAAATCGATATAAATCGAGTGTCACCATTGCGTGTTTAAGGGGGCACAGCACTAAATAAACCGCCCATTGGATTACATGTAAATTTGGGCTAAAAGAGTCGCTATTTTGGGCCCTTAGTAACCATTTTTGGAATGTCTCGAATGCTTTATTTTAATAAACAAACATTCAAATTTCATTAAATCGTCAAGAACTGTTACACCTTCCAATTACATTTTACGATACGATCATTTAAACAGCGCCACCCCTATTTTCAGCCCGGACGCTCGCCTTCTAACCGCCTCCGATCACGTGTGTTCATCCACGTGATAAATTTTCAATACTATCGAAAATCAATATTTTGCAATATCCTGATCAAAGTACAAGAGATCATCTTTCATTTTAATTATAAAATGCTACCCTCACGCCAAACTGATTCCCAAAGGACCCCATTAATCACAAAATCGTTTTTTGTTTTTGCCGGAACTTACTACCATTACACAAAACGAGGAGTGATTTAGTGCTGTGCGCCCATAAAACATATTAAATCAATTAATCGGCTGCATTTATCTTAGCAAAACTTTGATTATAAATTACAATAATTATTTTTGCAAACATAAATGTAAACAAAATGGATGTGAAGGTTAGTTTACGAGTGAAAAGCGCCCTCTACGTTATGTGATTTTTAAACCCCGATATCTCAAAACCTCGAAAATTTGAAACCGTTCCAAATGTAACTCAAAAACGAAATGTCGGATTTGTATAATATTTGGTACACATATTGAGCTCATAAATGGCTACAAAATAATGAAGCCCGATTTTTAAAATTCTTTTCCGAATTTGAATTAGCATGCAGAATTACCTGTTTGGTCGGCCCCTGGTTACCATAGCAACGGTATCAAAAATCCGGCTTCATTATTTTGTGCGGAATGTTATTGTTAACCTTCAACCCAAATACCAGCACACTACTATTTAGCGTTGTTGAGTTACATCTGGAACGGTGTTTAGCCAATCAGAGCCCCTGTGTGGTTACCATGACAACCAGAGCAACCTTTTAGGTCAATTTTGAAAGTTTGTGATATGGGCTATATTATGGTATATAACACTTATCGGTCCAGTTTCGGGAAAGTTGTTGAAATCGATATCCTATATAGGGGCTTTTGAACCCAGACCCCCCTTAAGCATAATAACATTAAATTGTTCCCAAAATATATGATGCGTTGTCCTAATAAATACTACCGAACACATTGCATGACGGGTCGTTGTTTAAACCCCTTAATTTGGTGTAAGAGGTCAATGATACTGATATTTATTTCCCTAGAAGCCTTCTGCGTTGCATTTTGAGTTACAGTGCGATACGATTCTTAAATACCTCAAAATCATGGTTTGAGAGTGAATTTAGAGTGCAAATAAATAACAGTTATTTTCACTCTAAGATCATCATTTTGAAGTAAGGGACGCACCATTTGATTTTCAGGGGGGGGGGGGGGGGGGTAGGAAGTTGGGTTGGGGGTGATTTTTTTTTTTTTGGCTGGCTAAACAAGTATTTTAACATTTTTCCTTCCCTAAACAAGTATTTTTTTAAAAGCCACCTTAAACAAATATTCAGCCATTTTCATACCCTAAACAAGAATAAACATTTCGTTTGTTATCATACCCAACAGACCATCATTTTTTTGTACCTTTAATATCGTGACAAAGTATCCTTAACACGTATTGGAAGTTATCAAAATAACCCTTTTTGCAGATTGTTGCCATTTTTGATACCCTAAGCGATGTACGCGCGTATACATCGCCTTTCCGTGAAAAACAACTCTTTTTACGTGTTTTTAATCGAGCATGGTATCCTTCGGCCGCTTATTTTTGACAGAAAAAGATTTAAACAATTAGGCTAATTTATGATAAAAATTCGAAATTGAATTTTTTTTGTGTGAATGATTACGAAATGTACACAATCATGTACATTTATCTTTAATAACTGGACTAAAAGTTTATTCGTATCATTATTTCGTTCGCCACTATTGAATCGAAATCAAATTTCATCAAGCGGTGTGTTAGTATCATCTTGAAATTCAACAAGAAAATGTCCGACATGTCCACCACCGTCTGATGAACTCCAAAAAGGGTGAACGGATGAGGACGTCGGACATTTTCAAGATTTGATGAATATCGTTATGTCTACAAAATGTCATTGTCACTTAAAATGCTTATCAGGTTCGGACAAAATAAGTTTATTTTCTGAGTGTTCATTTTTTGAAAAGGTGCAGTAACATTCGTACAGGAATAAAATCACAAAACTTGCAAATGCACCGGCGTGCTATCTACTGCATGAAGATAGCATTCACATTGTCCACGCGTGCCAGTTTCCCAATCAAACGCGCAAAATACAAATTTACGTATGGCGATACGCTTATTAAAATGACTACATCTCCAAACTGATGAACTCCAAAAGGGTGAACGGATGAGGATGTCTGACTTTTCTAGATTTGATGAATATCATTATGTCCACAGAATGTCATTGTCACTTAAAAGTCGAAACAACAATAATGGTAATTGTTAATGTTAACAAAATGTCATTTTCACTTAAAAGTAGAAACAACAATAATGGTAATTGTTAATGTTAACAGAATGTCATTTTCACTTAAAATTAGAAACAACAATAATGGTAATTGTTAATGTTAACAGAATGTCATTTTCACTTAAAAGTAGAAACAATAATAATGGTAATTTTTAATGCTAATATCATTTTCACTTTAAAGTAGAAACAACAATAATGGTAATTTTAATGTTCATCTTGAATTCTGAAGTAAATTAATTGAAACACTACTTTGTGTCCCTTTAAGTTTATATACAAAAGTGGCCAAAGAAGAAGCCAATATAAAAGAAGCCAAATATAACAAATGCTTGCCTTGCCGATTATATTAAATGCTTGACTTTAAATAGTATGTGACATATTTGTATGACTTCGATTAGTGTATCTTTCGGAACCATGCGGGGCTCTATATTATAAACATGCTCCGCTTTGGGCGGTTACGCACAACAGGGTCCCCTGCACCTCGGACCGCTTTTAAAGAACAACTCATCATTGGCCATCTTGAGGTGCCTTTAAGTATATAAAAGTGGCCAAAATGAAGCCGATTATAATATACGCTTGACTTTAAATAGTATGTGACGTATTAGTATGACTTCGATAAGTGTATCTTCCGGAACCATGCGAGGCTCTAAATAAATATGCTCCGCTCTGGGCTGTTACGCACAACGGGGTACCCTTCACCTCTGACCGCTTTTAAAGAACGACCCATCATTGGGCATCTTGAGGCGTCTTTAACGGGTCCCTGTGGCTTGGAACTCGACCATTTTTAAAAAACGACCGTAAACATTCGGCATTATTTGGACCACGGACATGTTTGACCGCTCTTTTCAAACATGCTGATATTGCCTTTACGTCAGACAGTGTCCCTCTGCAGCACGCGTGATAAATAACACGAACCATATTTACATAGAGGGCGTTTTAAAGAAAAGTTCAATAAATAGCGATGATATTGTTTAAATCAAGTTTTGCTGTGATTTGTGAGTAGAAGCAGCAATAATGGTAATTTTTAATGTTCATCTTGAATTCTGAAGTAAATTAAAAAATCTTCAACACTACTTTGTGTCCCTTTAAGTATATAAAAGTGGCCAAAAAAAGCCAAATACAACAACTAAAGTCCTAAAATCAGGACTCGATTCCAACTTTAATCATTTGGGGCAATAAGTACCTTTCCCGATTACTTATGAATCCACACCACTAAATGATTGTAGTCCTTGCCGACGACACTCGGCTTTTCTAGCTATCTGAGCATCCATTGCGGCCCAGTCATAATAAGGTTTTTGTGTGATTTTGATTGTACATGTTCTGTCAACACTGCTCACTTTTTTTATGATAAATGAGAGCGATACGCCAGCTGTCAAAATTCTGTACTTCAATGATCACAATTATCATGAACTTGAAAAAAACGTTAAGTTAAAAAATCCAGTCGTTTTATAACTAGAAAATCGACGTTTTGTAACACCTCTTTAACATGTAAAAGTATAGGGGCCTAATCTTAGTGGTGGGATCTTATGATTATGCTTGGGCCACATGCATAGTGGTAAGGAATCAGAAGTAATTTTAGCACAGGTGATGTAACATTCCCAACAACATTATCGCATCATAGGAAAACCCCTGCCATGGTATTATAAGCTCTAGCTCTGGTACCGAGCTGCGAGTGTAGCGAGATGCCGACCGAAGGAAGTGTCTCAACACCAGAGCCGGGTCTCTGCTTTCAAGGTTTATATAGGGCCACAGTTTTGGGCTATGGAGGAGGCACGAGTCTAGTGCTAATAAGCTGATTTAACTTAGGTTTGGCAACCTGCATAGGCCTAAGTTTTCCCAGTTTGCAAGCTAGCTTGTTACTTACATCGTCGAAATTAATTGCTAGATTTCATATTTCACTTTAACAAATTCAATATTTCGCTGCCTCACTCAAGTCATTACGTTAGTCCAAGCTTTACGTCTGTGCTTATGTATTGGCTGACCACGCATACTATGCAATAAAAAACAATTGGATTTTATGCTGATTTTATTTTTACCGGTACTAAATTGAATTGTAAGTCTTGGATTCACAATGTATAACGATTATTGAATTTGTCTATCACTGTTGAGAATAAATGTATTCATGATAGAATTATCCTAATCAAAAACAAAAATCTATATAAAGTAAATGTCAGCATTGGTGCTCAACACTTGTATGTACATCACCAGACAGACTTTCGGAAACCATCACTAGCCCTCACTCTGAGACAGGCAGTTTGAAAGACCAACCACAACGATAAAATAATCCCGCAATACCAACAACACAAGAAAGATCTCCTAATGTCTTCGTAGCTGTTGCATGATTGACAAGAACAATTGAGCGATAACTTCAGTATTAAACTATCACTGGTTTAGGTGACGCATGAATCCATTCCGAAACGGCTGGTCAGCATTCTAGGATGGATAGTAGGGAAATGTTCAATACTACTACTGCTGGTGATAGTAGTAGTCATGATGTCGTTAATACTTCTTGTTTCTTAGAAATCAACGTGAAACTTAAAGATGAGTTTATCGCTAGAAGATGGCTATGGGGAAGCACCGATGATCTGGTCTTTAAAATCATCCTACCCTGCATAGTGTCCATTGGCGTTTCGGGCAACCTGGCATTTCTCTTTACTGTTATTCGTTTACCGAGAATGCAGACCATAACCAACTACTATCTATGCCACCTGGCAATCGCAGATATCATGTTCATGGTTGTTTCTGCAGGAATGTATACCTGGACTTATTCACATTCGCTGGTGTCACACGACTCGCCAATGGAAACGTCATTCGGCTGTTGTATGACATTCTTTGTTATATATCTCTGTTATTTCGCGTCGGTAGAGATCGTGACATTAGTTACTATGGAGCGATATTACGCTATTTGTAAACCGATGCAACATCGTTCTATTCAGGGAAAGTCGCGCACCCGAAGATTTCTCGCAAGCGCTTGGCTATTGGCTGTGATATTTGCCGTGCTTTGTACGCCCAGATTCGGTTCACTCAAAAAGGGTTGCTTGTATTGGCCTGACATGGAAGAATTCAGACATTTATCTCCGCATTTTCAAGATTGTTTTAAAGTAAGTACAGAATTGTTCTTATTATCAGAGGCAGTTCAAGGCGTAGCTTTTATTGTTGCGTCCATAGCGAGTGTGTTTTCTTACATAAATATCATACTGGCCCTGAATAATCGAGACATAGACGGTGATATCAAACAAGAAAGTATATCTGCACAAAATAAAGGTATTCGTAACCAGGTGGCCAGAATGTTAGTCATTAACGGGGCGATTTTCTTCGTATGTCAAACACCATTACGCATCTCATCAGTCAACAGCATTATCCAGGAACAGCGTGGGGCGTTGATGTTAAACAAAGATCCCCTCGGGGCGCTCTTGATGGTGATTGGCCGTGCTCTTTTATTCCTCAATTCTTCCGTGAATCCGTATTTGTACGCTCTAAGCAGTCCATTCTATCGTGCAGCTTTCCGTGAAGCTTTGTGTGGGAGACCGACGGCAGCTATTCCGAGAACTTCTACGATATCATCCTCAGTTGAAAACACGATGGTTACAAAGACTAACATCTGATGAATAATCCAGTTATTTCTAAAGCCTCCTGTGTCGCCGGCGCCTCGAACAGAATGATAAAAACAATAACTTATATTGGTTTTGCACAGATTCATGAACACGTATTTATTTAGGGAGCACATCAAAACTCGACCGCCCGGCAACCGCCGGTTCCGTGGGGTTCCGTGCGGTTGCAGCCGGTTTCTATTGTTCTAAACAATGATATGCGGTCCAACCGAGCGGAACCGGTGGTTGCCGCGCGGTCGAGTTTTGATGTGCTCCCTTACTCTCAATGTATTTACCTTCAGCTGGCTTACATCCCTGCTTTAGTCCTGGCTTTACATACTAGTACTTATATAATATTTGCTTGTTTATAATAATAGGCATAGCACAAGTCACGCTGTACAAGCATGCCACGGGCACACACATTTCGCGCACAATTAACAAATTTCCATTTTTAGGTAAACTCAAATATAATTAATTTAAAAACATGCGAAGGCTGTATACAAATGACGTGATCTTTTCACTTTATATAATTTAGTTATGTTCTTGATATTGTGGGGAAGTGTTAATTCATAAACCCTCCTAGAAATATTTAAAATTAACTTATGTTTATCAGTGGCCTAGTGATTTTAATACAGCGCGTAAAAATCTACTATTGAGCGATTACGCAGAAATGATTTCTTTTACACACACCTAAAAAGCTGCTATTTCCTTGAGCGTGCATTCCACGTATGGGCATGTCCTTACCATGAATTCACGCATTTTGTTCAAAATACCTCATTTATGGGTCAAATACCTTAAATTTGGCCACATTCTAAAATGAGTAGATATCAGGTATTACACATTCCAAGAAATCTATTGGTATCATTTTTTTACACAAGCATTAAGATATGTATGCATAATTTAATACAAATTAATGGTTACCATGGTTACAATTCAAAAGTAGTGCAACACACTTTGTTAAATCATCAAAGAAGACTTTAACGTCGCAGCCACAATGCATTGAGCCAACTCCAGCCAACTACAGATTTGTCCCCGTGATGTATATGAATTTCCACTTCATCATCTTCATGGCCATCATTACCTCTGTACCCCGATATATTGATATCGTGGCTTTTTGTCACGCATGACGCGTATCGGAAAATCGATGGTTGTCCTGTCTATTTAGATTTCTAATAACTGTGAGTAAGTTGTTTACTAGTCGAGGTCTTAGGTTTTAGAAATTAGGAAAGGAGAACACTGATAATTAATTTATCGATGTAAACAAGAATCTAAGAGCTCGAACGATGATGGCGCTATTAAGTCATGATTTTGTGCATATCGTTGGGTCAGAACTAGAAGGTCCTAAGTGCATTTCGGCCATTTAGGTCTCAAGTGCCACTTGGGACCATCTGGCTCTAACAGGAATTGGCTGAATGTACTTAGGACATTACTATTTTTGCTGGTATCAATTTGTTGTTGATTAGTTGTTATATACTGTTACAATAACAAGATTCCCAGTGTTTATGAGGATATTTTGGTACCAAAATCTCATTTTGGCCAAAAATGCACTTGGGACCTTCTGACTCTGACACAACGATATGTCTATGGGAACCGACATGAATTGGAGATCAGATTTACGCCATTTTACAAAAAGGTAATGCATTGTGGTGTTGTCTTTAAAATCTTCTTTGGTTAAACAATGGTGACACATATTATGAATGTATTTAGGAATAATATAATCATGTCAAATAAATATGGCGTAAGGTACTCAATCTGCATTTTGCATATTTGATTAGATATCAAACTGATTGTAAGTTTAAAAGATACATCTTAGCACAGGTAACCATCATACCAATTGTTATTAGTTGACTACCTACAGCAGTTGAGATATTTAGTTACGCATATTTAATTACCTGGACTTAGTAATTTTTTTGAGGATTTTCACATTACGGATTGGATTTTTGCGAACATATAGCAGGAACCTTATGTACAAATATGAGGAGTGTGATCATTAATGTATTTATGTCATTTTAAGAACATGGTTATTAAAATAAAAGGGTTCAACGTTGACAAAAATCAATTTTTAGCTCAAATGGCTTGAATTTCTACAGCAGCCAGTGAGAAGTTTGGACTCTTCCTGAATGTTAAGAAGACCAAAGTCATGATATCTTGAGGAAACAGCAACCAGCAAGTGAAAGTCGATAACGATACAGTAGATTGTGTTGACACCTTACATTTTCCTCACTCATTCTTAAAGATGGTGGAAGCTCTGAAGAGATCAAAAGACGTCTGGCGATTGCTAAAACATCAACAAATCAACCATTTTGAAGGATAGAGGAATCACAAAGGCCACAAAAGTACGCATTATGAAGGCATTAATCTTTCCAGTTGCAACATATGGAGCTGAAAAATGGCCAGTCGGAATAGCGTATTCAAAAAAAGATCAGCTTTTGAAATGTGGTGTTGGCGTAAGATGTTTAGGAATATCATGGAAAGAGCATAAGACCAATACTTATTGCTAGACGAGAGGGTGACAATCTAGAAAGGGTGATAATTCAGTTATCGAAGTAACGCGTAAATATGGTGAGCGTGGCAGACCAAAGCTCCGCTGGATTGACGGCATTAAAACTTAACTCCCCGGTGTATTTTCTGAATTAAACTATCAGGGGAGAAAAACGGGTCAAATTTAAGGGGAAAATCAGTCTCCGCAAGCGCCGCGGATTGAACCCGGGCCGCGTGCGTGCAAGTCTGATGCTCTACCGACTGAGCTACACGGGTGATGTTCAAAAAACTGCACGAGATTGATGGGGCCGCCGCGCAGTACAATATTGTAGCACTGTAGGGTTTTGTAAGGTCCAGGAAGGTTAGGGTTAACAGCACATGAAAAAAGGTGCTTCTTTAAGAAGCAACTGGTCTACCTTTTGTCTCTGCACATGACATGTCACAAACTAGACAACGGTGGCGCTACATCACCAATCACAAAGAATCAGCCACGATCCATTGAAATACGACGACGACGAGGCGGAAACAGTGATCTGAAATCTTAATCGGATCATATAAATGGATATAATTATATGCTTCCCTGTGTCTTGAATCAAATCGTAGGCAATTCATATTTCTTCTATTCAGAATGATGAAGTTTTCTCGTGCTGTTGTCCGAATTGGGTTTCTACACAAGAAGAAATGATGATCAATATGCGACGTTTGAAAACGCGCTTGGGTAGTTTAAATTCAGGTATGGACGTTTTGGGACATGTTGCTTCAATTCAACGCATTGAAGTCAATTACATCGCAGCGAAACCATCTAAACGATGCCGCAATCGTTGTGAATGGTTCATTGTGGTTCCTCTAACGTTAAATGGCATAAGTCCAAATCAATAAAGAAAGTGGATTGCAAATCGGTATATGAATATGAAATGGACGAAATGCATTTTGGTAAGCGTGAAATGCGTTCTCCGGCATATCATCCTATGGCTGTGAGGATTTGTAGGCAGATTGCACACAATGTGTTAATAATTATAATTGAGAGTTGGGTTGCAATAATGTAATCAACGAATAAATTTCTAAATTAAATCCAGCTATATAAGTCAACGTTGGAATATGTGAATTGTCTGCCATTGATACGCCCAAAATAGACGTGTTTCATTTTGATTTAATTGAAATATTGTTGTCACAATGTATTGACAAATTCAGATATGATACATAAAGAAATTTTTTAAGAGGATGTGTTTTCATATTGTTTTAATTCACTTACAACATGCACATTGTTAATCAATCAGTTATATAATGGTTTTGCGACCTTACCAAAAAATGTCGATGAAATGATCGTTTTCAATCATTGTAAATTGTCGATATCTAAAATTAATATATACAGTCGTCGCAGTTTATTACATCATATCACAAATTGCAGTGGCAACTGACTGGTAGTGTGGAGTGATTGAACATTTATTCAAAAAATAGTTGAGTGTTTAGGCGACGAAAGAAGCCCTGTTCTACGTAGGCCTACCCGGTCGACCCATTTTTGGTAATCGGTGAAATATTGTCACGTGCAAATGAATACCGACAAAAAGTAAAGGTGTGGCTTGTCAAAAAAGAACCCGGGAACTTTTTTACAGATTAAAAAAAGGTTATGATCATTTTGAAGGGAAAAAGAAGAAGAAGAAAATAATACTGTAGCACGTAATTTAATTACCAATAATTGGCAATGTATAATGCAGAAAATATATTACCGATCAGAAGAAACACCGTGTCCTGCAGGTTTGCAATACATTATGAAAGGCCAGGCAAATCTAATCAAATAATTTTGTAAACAGAGAAGGAAGATTGATTCCAACATATTATCTGATACCTTCATCATCTTTATTAAGTTATCGCTTGAAGCAGAATAACTTTACGTTTGATAACTTAGTTTGTGCATGGTGTGACGCAGCCAAATAAATGAATAACTCTGTAATATCCTTTATCCTTTACATCACTTTATTCTTCACAAACCCCACTTATTCGAATACGGACACAACAATCTCAATCAGTACCAATCAAAGGGTCTCTAGGTGCTGCCCATGCGGAATTGGGTGTTATCATAATTAGGCTGTACTACCAATCTATACTTGCGTTAGCTTAGTACATGTACCGTCAGCACAATTATTTAAACCATAGTCGGTACCATTCTGACAGGTTAGTAGTGTACCGACTTATTGGCATATTTCCATTTTGCAACTTTAGTGCCAGGAAATAAATTCTGCCGATACAGCACACTCTCTGGTTCAAGTGATGTTTTGAGTTTATAAAGCTTTTTGGATCAACACAAATATCTGTATTGATTTCGCCGCTTCTAACTGTAGAAAATGTTATTAAATCTCAACAATACGAACGGAAGCACGAAATTAAATTACCAATAATTGGCAATATTGGCAATGTATATGGTCGAATCCAACGAAAAGTGTACACGTGATGTTCAGGCCTATAATAAAATAATCTATATCTTGACTATTTTATTTTTGTGCACAATTGGGCGAATGCGAGCAATAAACCTGCTATTTTCACCCTTTTTACAAAATATTTGTTAAGGTTTTATTTTAGACATATAACCGTTTAGATGAAAACGAGCTTAAGCGGAAATAATTTTACCTGTTTGATTGGTGGATATCTCAAGAATGCCTCTTGTAATATTTGTTACTTTTGATCAATCCCCTGAATTGTTGTGATTTTTTTGGCTGTGGTAAGTTTTGACGTTACCTACCAATACATGTTTTGTTAAATCTCACTTTCGGGGAAGAATTCGGCTGAGGTAGTGTAATTTGTGCTGTAAGGATACCTAAATATGTTAAATACTTAAATGCATTGTCCACATTCAAGTCGATTTTTTGATAAAGCTGTTAGAAATTTTAAAAGCGGAAACGATCGGTTTGGTAAAAAAAATGCATTACCTCCGAATACCTATTCAAAACACTGCCATTTTAATATAAACACAGATTAGTAAATGATATCTATAGAATAAGCGAAGTGTGATACACTGTACATGTGTGCCAAGTTTTATCATTTTGAAGGCAACATTTTTTGAAATATCAGCAATAAAAGGCTGTATTCGTAGGCAAATTTGAAATATGAACTTTTACCTTCAAATACAAATAACGATACCGTGGTTATTCCCTCTGTTGTTACATACTTGTATCGACTGGAATAAAGTAGAAATGTGCGCTGCGTTCGGCAAGCCACAGAGAAGTGTTGCATCAATCTTTCAGCTTTTGTAAGTAACTTTTCACAAAATTCTGTAGTTTGCGTACAAGTGCATCAATAATTTGTTGTTGTCTTAAAAGTTGATTGAATATAGCCTCCCTATGTCTCAATCTTGTTACTCCTATTAGTGCAGTTGTTTATGTTATTCACGCAAAGACATCCTCTGACAGTTGATTTAAATCGCAATGGGGGTGATTAATGTTTATATAAATAATCAGTAACAGCTTCTCGTGCATTGACTTCATGTTGTATTCGGAGGTAACATGTATATGTAGGCAACATTCAATAATATACACGGTGCATATTGGCCCTAAATGATTTTATTTTACATACAAGCAGTGCGCAATCATACAATCTGACTGGATATATTATTATATTTATATTTGGAGGAAAAAAATTAATATTCCGGTATTAAATGAAAATAGGAGGTGTTAATTTAAATAAAATGCATGGTGTAATCACACTGGTTTTGTCGAGAACATATTTGTTGTTGGAGTTAGAGTGAATGAATGTTATTTATATCCATAGATTACACGTTGATCGTCTTAAAATGGGTACATTTAGTCATAATATCCATGAAATTTCGGCTTCATAATCAATTTTCTCATATTCCATTTTGTATTCGTAGGTAACCTATATATTAGTTAATGAGCATGGTACAATTCCTGTATTGTTTTTCGCTTTCATTCGCACCTTATATTATGTAAATATTTAGCAGGAATGTATAAGACGGGAATAATATCGTTTGGTGCGTAATATTGTTTTAAACCAGCTTGTCGATGATGTATACGTAGTTAACCAACTTCCTCTGTAATTGCAGAGAAGTGACTACTGAGGTACATAATATTGGCCATTATTGTAGTTGTATTTGAAAATGGAATTCATGTGTCACAAATATAAAATAACTTTCTTCATTTTTGCTCGGGCAGGTTGTGTAATGTCACCGAATCGTATTTTAAGTGAACAAGAAATTTAGTAAAACATTTTCCCTTTTTTAAAGGTGGGAGGTAATCAAGGGTAGGCCTAACTGATTTCAGTCTCAAATCAAGAATTGTTTATGAATAATGCTTCCGACATTCATTAATTAGTGTAATTGAACTAAGCAGTGGTTGATTTAAAAGAAAATCACAATGAAAGGCACATGCCCGACAATATCTCTGTCGTGGCAAAACCTATTAGATTAGTGTTTTTAAATCAAACAACATTAAATGTTTATTAAACATAAAATTCCTATTTTGTCTACATCTGACAAAATATTTCATATTGGTGATTCTATGTCAAACGGAATCTGCCTCCGGTTGAAACTCGATAAAAACTTACTATGTACGACTTTTAGAATGATACAAATTCCAAACTAGGAAATTATATCTTAATTCTAATCTGACAACTGGATGTCTTGCTGTAAGTTGTATGTGCTTTATTCCGCGCGCTGTGGACTGAAATGCACGACATTTGAATATTCTAGACTTTGAATATATAATATAAGGTCTGATACGAAATTATTTCAAAGTATATATTAAATGAATTAAAAAGCGATCTGGCTTTCGTGTTTAAAACAGCTATTCAAAATGATAACTGCTAGAAGACTCACTTGCCTCCTTCATTTAGAACAAATTGAGGAAGACAACCGGTTGTTTTATTGCTTAAAACAAATAACCTGACATTCAAGATTATGAATTACAGTCAAATCAAACTGTTTGCTAAAATAAAACCGCTTGCTTTCTAATTAATGATGGCTCGAGGAAATGTTCAATAGTTGATTCGATCCAATACTTTGGATTCACACGGAAACTGAAACGTTCATTCTTAACATTCTAAAATGTCCTATAATAAACAAAGAGTAATTCTGTTCTTCTAGATATTCATTCTCGTGACAAGAGAGAGATGAAGAACTAACTATACTAAATACAACAAGATCCACTAAACTTGTTAAGTAGAGATTACAAGGCTGAATGATCAGAGGTATCTTACTTAAAATGTTTCTATATGCTTTTAAATATTTCATTATGTTTAGTTTTAATGATGAACATGCTTTTTACCAAATGAGATGAGTACGAATATTATACTAGCGAGTTAATTGATTGTTTAACTATACCTTTACGAAATTTTAACCCAGTACGATATGTATGTTGTCATCATCTTGCCTTGTATCAGATGTTAAATATTACACACTTCTGACTGTTTTGTTGAAGTTAAACGCACATTCTTAATAATTGAAAGTCAAGCAAGAAAAGACACTTACAAAATTGGATGATCAGATACGTTAGCATAATAAAACATTTTCTGCCGTAATTATCATGTGTAAATTAATTGTAATCAACATTCCTTAACCAAATTAGATGATCAATAATACTAACAGTATAGGCCTAGTGAGTTTATTGATGTTTAGGATGTTTTCTTTTATATCTTAGAAATAGGAAAATAGTTTTATATAATTTTAATGTTTATTTGGTTAATCTTGCTTTTTATTCAAATATTGAATATTACGCTGATTGTTTTGTAAAAGCAGTGTTGAGCGCACATTCTTATATTATCAACTTTTAACGTCAAGCAAGACACCTTTTTATTTTGCTGTACGACATTCACCCTCACACGCGATTCAGGGCATAAAAACTACGTCGAGTACAATTTTGCCTCTTAAACATATGTAAAATCAAAGAATCCAACCGTTCTTAGTCAACGAAGTTAAAGTTGAGAACAAATGTGTTACCTACGAATACTTTGATTATTGCAATATTAGCTACCCTGCTTTAAGTCTTAACATGTTTTTCTCTTATAGGAATGCTTAAAATTGTTGCCTGATATTTTGTTCTTAATAAACCTATTCAAAATCACAACTGAGAGTTAGATATTGTATATTTTTTCAACATTAAATTAATATTCTAGTATCTATATAAAGTAAACTATTGGGGAATATGTCCATAATATTAGGATTTAAACATGTTTTAATATGTTTATTTAAAAACAAACATTGTTAACAACCCTGCATGATCATTTCATCCCCAAAATGCAGCATAAATTAAGTACAACATTAATTTATTACAGTTTTACTTCTCTTATACCTACGTATACATTAACTGTTACCTACGAATACAAAATGTTCACATTCCTCTATGTACTTAAGTTTCTGGCGCATGCTCAAAATTCTAAATTTTCCAGAAAGGGTCATTCCCGGATCCCCCTCTTTGAGGCACATGAAAACAAATGTTCATTAAAATCATCTTGGTGAAAGTATACAAAGTGACTCAACCTCATGTTTCAAAGTATTGAGAGCCTGAAAATGCTACCTAACTGTGTGAATCTAAAATGTAAAAAAAGATGAGTACCTGTACAAATATGTCCACTTTCTATCAGCATTAGCATCTTGTGAATACAATACAATCACAAATTTGAATGCAATATGTAAATAGGTGGAATAATCATCACTTAATCAAAATATGGTACTTGTATTTGTAGGTAACATTGAGAGGTGTACCTTCAACTTCATCATTCCACCACGTGGTCAATTGGAGAGATTAGTGATGGCACTTTTTTTTCATACAAGCTTGATATGTTGACTTTGAGTGGGGAAAAGGAAAAAGAGATCGAAGCATTTTGAAACTGGACCCTAAAAATCTAGCCGTGTACACTTTTCGTTGGATTCGACCATATGCAGAAAATATTACCGATCAGAAGAAACACTGTGTCCTTTACAATGCAGGTTTGCAATAGATTACGAAAGGCCAGGCAAATCTAATCAAATAAGTTTGTAAACAGAGAAGGAAGATTGATTCTAACATATTATCTGATACCTTCATCATCTTTATTAAGTTATCGCTTGAAGCAGAATAACTCCGGCTACATGCTTCTGAAATAGAGAGAAAATCTGAATGTCGTCGGCAAGGACTACAATCATTTAGAGGTGCGGAATCAGAAGTAATTTTAGCTCACATGATGTAACATTCCCAACAACATTATCGCATCATAGGAAAAAAACACCCTGCCATGGTATTATAAGCTCTAGCTCTGGTACCGAGCTGCGAGTGTAGCGAGATGCCGACCGAAGGGAGTGTCCCAACACTAGATCCGGGTCTCTGGTACCAAGGTTTATAGAGGGCCATAGTTTTGGGCAATTGAGGAGGCACGAGTCTAGTGCTAATATTAGCTATATCTGATTTAACGTAGGTTTTGGCAACCTGCTTAGGCCTACGTTTTACTGGTTTGCAAGCTACCTTTTTTACTTACATCGTTGGCATTAATTGCTAGATTTCACATTTCACTTTAACAAATTAAATATTATACTATTTTTTATAATAAAAAACAATCGGTTTTACTGATTTAATTTTTACCGGTACTAAATTGAATTGTAAGTCTTGGTTTCACAATGTATAACGATTATTGAATTTGTCTATCACTGTTGAGAAAAAACGTATTTATGATAGATATGATCGGCCTACGTTTTCCCGGTTTGCAAACTACCTTTTTACTTACATCGTTGGCATTAATTGCTAGCTTTCATATTTCACTTTAACAAATTAAATATTATACTATTTATTTATAATAAAAAACAATCGGTTTTACTGATTTTATTTTTACCGGTACTAAATTGAATTGCAAGTTTTGGTTTCACAATGTATAGCGATGATTAAATGTATCTATCACTGTTGAGAAAAAAACCGTATTTATATTCATGATAGAATTATCCTAATTAAAAACAAAAATCTATATAAAGTAAATGTCAGTATTGGCGCTCAACACTCACCAGACAGACTTTCGTAAACCATCGCTCTGAGACAGGCAGTTTTAAAGACCAACCACAACGATAAAATAACCCCGCAATACCAACAACACACGAAAGACCTATAATCTTTCGTAACTGTTGAATGTGACGTATGAATCCATTCAGAAACTGCTGGTCAGCATACTAGAAAGGATAGTAGGGAAATGTTCAATACTTCCACTGCTGGGGATAACAGTAGTCATGAGGTCGTTAATACGTCTTGTTTCGCAGAAATCAACGTGAAACTTGAAGATGAGATTATCGCTAGAAGGTGGCTATGGGGAAGCACCGATGATCTGGTCCTTAAAATCATCCTACCTTGCATAGTGTCCATTGGCGTTTCGGGCAACCTGGCATTTCTCTTTACTGTTGTTCGTTTACCGAGAATGCAGACCATAACCAACTACTATCTATGCCACCTGGCAATCGCAGATATCATGTTCATGGTTGTTTCTGCAGGAATGTATACCTGGGCTTATTCACATTCGCTGTGGTCACGTCACGACTCACCAATAGAAACGTCCTTCGGCTGTTGTATTACATTCTTTGTTATATATCTCTGTTATTTCGCGTCGGTAGAGATCATGACATTAGTTACTATGGAGCGATATTACGCCATTTGTAAACCAATGCAACACCGTTCTATTCAGGGAAAGTCGCGCACCCGAAGATTTCTCGGAAGCGCTTGGCTATTGGCTGTGATATTTGCCGTGCTTTGTACGCCCAGATTCGGTTCACTCAAAAAGGGTTGCTTGTATTGGCCTGACATGGAAGAATTCAGACATTTATCTCCGCATTTTCAAGACTGTTTTAAAGTAAGTACAGAATTGTTCTTATTATCAGAGGCAATTCAAGGCTTAGCTTTTATTGTTGCATTCATAGCGAGTGTGTTTTCTTACATGAATATCATACTTGCCCTAAATAATCGAGAAATAGACGGTGATATCACACAAGAAAGTATATCCGCACAAAATAAAGGTATTCGTAACCAGGTGGCCAGAATGTTGGTCATTAACGGGGCGATTTTCTTCGCATGTCAAACACCATTTCGCATCTCATCAGTTAATAGCATTATCCAGGAACAGCGTGGGGCGTTGATGTTAAACAAAAATCCACTCGGGGCGCTCTTGATAGTGATTAGCCGTGCTCTGTTATTCCTCAATTCTTCTGTGAATCCGTATTTGTACGCTCTAAGCAGTCCATTCTATCGTGCAGCTTTCCGTGAAGCTTTGTGTGGGAGACCTGCGGCAGCCATTCCGAGAACTTCTACGATATCATCCTCAGTTGAAAACACGGTGGTTACAAAGACTAACGTCTGATGAATAATCCAGTCTTTTCGAAAGGCTTCTGCGTCGCACCTCGAACAAAATGATTTAAACAATAACTTATATTGGTTTTGCACAGATTCATGAACACGTATCTATTTACTCTCAATGCATTTACCTTCACCTTGTTTCTGCCTTATTCGTGGCTTTACATATTTAATCATATTTTGTTTACAATAATAGGCATAGGTATGTCTCAGAATGATCTACATCGAGATAATACGATTTTTTACGGTAGGAAATGTATTATTATTGTCCAAATTGTTTTCATATGTATCTTGCGCAAACGCCCAGCTTTCTTAGGAATTTTAGATTTTGAAAATCAGACATTTCTGATGGAAAATACAGACTTTTTTGTAACGATACTTAGTAGATTTCGTGTTTTTGTCGAAATGATCCATTATGAAAATCTACAAAGTCACTAACGATTAAATTATTTAATGTAAAAGCTGAATGCAAACTGCTTTCAGAAAATTATGTTATTCGCATAATTATTGCACCTTCTTATTATTTTACAAGCTTTTTGATAACAATTGATTGTTGTGTGCATAGAAAACAAAGCTTTGATTAAATAGGGCAGGGTTTGTTTAGCTTGAGTGGTTTTAACCTTCCTTTCTTTGGCGGGAGATTTGAATGTAACTTACGAGGTGTGGGGTTCATTGTTTGAAATGCTGGTAGTGCTAGAGAGAATAGCTGTAAAGATGAATTATGTGAGTAAAAATATGAAAATACGTTTTTCATCGAATTTCGAAAATGTCATGCCGCAGCGAAACAAAAAGAGATATCTCAATGAATTAACGGAATAAGTAGGAAACATTTTCACCATAAGGTCGCAAGTGTTTAAATTTGAAACACTATATTGTTTTATGTTTTTTATATACTTTTGAAACCGGTATAGAACATTCGTAGACATCCTGTACAAACCTGTCACGCACACACATTTCGTGCACAATTAACACATTTTCATTCCACTCAAATCTAATTTATGAAGGCATATAAAAATGTGATTTTGTCCCACTTTATATAATTTAGTTGTGTTCTTGATTTGAATGAGAAGTGTCCATTCATTAATCCTCATAGAAATATTTTAAAATGAAATTATGTATTTCAGTGGTATTTTATACAGCGCGTAAATTCTACCATTGAGCGATTACACAGAAATAACCTGTTTCAATTCTTATAAACACACCTATGAAAACTCCTTTTCCTTGGGCGATGCATTCCACGTATGGACATGTAGCCACGCATTTTGCTCAAAATACCTCATTTGTGGGCCAAATACCTTATTTATGGGGCATATTTTAAAAAGAGTAGCTATTCTAGCTTGTACTACACATTCCAAGGAATCTTTGGTATAATTGGATTTTCAAAACAATGAATAGATGTGTAGGCCTATGCGTAATTACATTAAAAAGTAGTGCAATATTTATTGTTAATCATGGGGACACATAATGAATGTACTATTATAATCATGTTAATAAATATGGCGTATTTGGCATATTTGAGATTTGAATGCTTAATTAGCTAATTTGCATGTTTGATTAGATATCTAATTGATTGTAAGTTTAAAAGGTACATCTTAGCACAGGTAACCATCATACCAAATGTAATTAGTTTACCATCTACCCAACTTGAGATATTTAGTTGAGATGTTTAATTAGCTGGACTTTTTGAGGATTTGATTTTTTGCAAACATACATTGTAGTGTATTTTCAGGAACCTGATGTACAGATATGCAATAAGCTGATACACATGTGAGGAGTGTAATCATTAATGTGTTTTTAGTCATTTTAAGAACATGGTTATTAAAATAAAGAAATTCGACGTTAACAAAAATCAATTTGTAGCTCAAAATGGCATTTCATGGCAGGTTTGTAAATTGGATTATAATTAATAATCGCTGAATTTACTAAAAGAAGCAATTAAGAACTTAAGATTTACTGCCGTTGTAGTCCAGTTGCTCGTTTCGGCAGCGCAACGGCAGACATTTTTGTGCATCATTAAAATATTTCTACCGTCGCCTGCCGTTCCTCAGTAATTTTTTCGCCGATGTTCTGACGATGTCCTGACGATGTACTACCGTTGTGATACCGTTGCGCTACCGTACTAGTACCGATCCCCGATCCCCGATCCCCAAATGTGTGCTCCGGTACCGCGGTATAGCACCGGCAAGCTAAATCGGCTATGTGTGACAGCGCTGAAGATAAGGATTGGGGATACTTCAATTGATCAATGCAGCCCATACTGCAGACGCAGGCCGGTCACGATGTCCTGCGTGTTCAAAACCAAAGTGTGCAAATGTAAACTGGACTTTGTTTTACATAAAAGCTATAGTTTTGGAGATGAGAGCATATTATTTACCTGGTCAGTTACTTATTTTGAGGATTGTACGTTTATATAGATAGTTGTATGATGACAATTCGGTTTTGTGATTTAAGTAAGATGTTTTGTTTACGCAATTTGGACTCGATAAATATTTTTCTAACATGACGAGTAGCTGAAGAAGAGCGCTACCTCGCTAGTAGCTGAAGCGTAACCCAACATTTGGAGAGCACCAAATCGGGGTAAGCTACTAGGCTATTAACTGCGGGTAATGTACACTAAATGCCATACCTGACAGGACCCAAGAGTAAGTTGGGACATAACGTTTTATGCGAAAATCAGTCGATTCTACATGTAGCAGTAGCGTAAATTTGTTATGAACATTAAAGAGGATGATTCGCAAATGCAGAAGGAACAATTGCGCTTGCCTGCACAGGGAGTGTCTATTTCAAGTGGAATGTGTCCCGCTCATAAGCTGAAAGATTTTATTTCTTGAAACTCCATTCATGCAATTTGGTGAATACTTTTAGTCAACATTTAGATCAACTCCTTTTGCCCATTCACACACTAATCGCACCGACTTCGGGTCATATTTTGACCAAAATGTACTAATTGTCCAAGGATTTTAAATAAAGACTAAATAAATAAATAAAAAACTTAATATTGTTTTTATTAATTAAAAACTGATAAAGCCAAAGTTTCGAAATTATTGTGAGTGGAAGGGAAAAAAAAAATGAAAGCATATTGTGCCGTGCGTGGGGATCGAACCAGGGTTCTGCAGTTCACAAGCGAAGGACAAGGTCTCCACGCCACGGAAATATTTGTGTTATGAGATGTGTTATAATTGTATATACCATTAAACTACTTGTTTCCATCGGGTGCTTTGCTTGTGTTTGTCATCAAAATTTTGCTTTTTGGTGCAATATTTGTATGTGCCCCTCGCACAAAATATGTTTGTAATGTCATAATAGTCCTTATTTTTGAAAAAGCGATAAACAACTTCGAAAATTTTGGCCAACAAAATTGCGTAATTTTTTTGTTCGGAACGCAGGCCGACTCAACGTGATTCTTTATACACTCACCTATGACCTAGCGAGTGACGACACATTTTTAATATTACGGAGGATCATTCACGTCAGGATTTTACAGTAAACTATAGGTTAACACTTGGCATATGCGCCAATTAATTTTGTAAGGGGACGATGCTGATTAATGTGGATATTTACCTCGCTAGTTACTATTCCGGTGTTACTCGCCAGTTATGCACTAAGAATTACATCGTTAGTAAGTTACGCTACAATTAAAGCATAACTACTAGGTAGGTAGCTTATCCCTATTAAGTTGCGCTTTTTTGGTGCACTCGGCCGAATATGCACAATATCTAATGCTTGCTAGACACCTTATTTAAATATAATGATGTATAATGGGCTGTCACGAAGGTGTAAATATAAGTAACATACAAGTACAATAATAAAATGTGCTAAGTCTAAATAGTCAAGCCTATGACAGTAAATAGCCATTTGCTGGTTGGATGAGTATATTATGGGCTAACACAGTGGTACCCAAGCATTAGCCAATCGGAAGTAAGGTTTAATAAAATAATAATAATAATATTAATAATAACAATAATAATAATAATAATAATAATAATAATAATAATAATAATAATAATAATAATAATAATAATAATAATAACGCTAATGATAACCATAAGGGGAAAAAGTACATGAGATTAACTAACAATAACATTGCATTTACATAAATTAATTAATTATGCTAATTTATTCAAATATTCACAAAATGTGC
Organism: Ophiura sarsii; assembly: GCA_035610835.1. Lineage (NCBI taxonomy): Eukaryota > Metazoa > Echinodermata > Ophiuroidea > Amphilepidida > Ophiuridae > Ophiura > Ophiura sarsii. The sequence goes on along the minus strand of CM069441.1, from coordinate 90,652,222 downwards.
ATAATTTGTACGACGGGCTGTCTTTAGTCACTGTTAGAGACAGCCCGTCGTACAAATTATGCAAATTTATTGAATATTTGAATAAATTTGCATAATTAATTAGCTCATGAATAGTGATTTACTTTGTTATTTATAACGGAATAAAGCGCATTATTGTTTATGAAAGAAATTACGTTAGGGGGAAACATTATTTTCGCCCTAACGTAATAATGAATGAATAACAAAAACCTCTTTCCCCCTAACGTACCTTTAAAGGTAATAACACTAATAATAATAATAATAATGTCAAGTTATACGGCCGAGTGCACCAAAGTAGCGTAAACTGTTATGTTCAAACTTACTCTTGGGTCCGGTGAGGTATAAGATTTAGCGTAAATTACCCGCCAGTTACTAGCCTAGTAGCTTACCCGGGTTTGGTGCTCTCAAAATGTTGGGTTACGCCTCAGTAACTAGCGAGGTACGCTATTCTTCAGCTACCCGCCATCGGTGCACTCGGCCGATAATGCGCCAACATTAAACAAAACTGTTGCTCCAGGCGCATCGACACATCATTGCAAAACAAAAATGGTACAAAGTGCGAATGAAGGAGAACCGTCATCACTTAACCCAACAAACAAAAGTAGTAGCGTTGAACTAATGACAAATCCCCCACTCACAATCTGAACAAAGCCTTAAAGGCATATTATGTGATATTTTCCAGAGAGCGCCCTCTATTCATGATATTCTTTAGAAAGTAGATTTTCTTGCAGATTTACATTTCTGATCATAAATCGTACACACATTCCAAGTTACAGAGCGATACGATTCCTAATTACCTCAAAATCATGGTTTTAGAGTGAAAATATAAACTGTCGTGTTATCCTGACAGTTTATTTTTCGATGTTGAGGGCGTTTCCTCGAAAGATCACATAATATACCTTTAAATAATAACATACACATTAAGGGGGACTTAAGGAAGTTTTTTGTTGAATTTTGTTAGTGCTGTAATTATTGAACCATGACTCAAATGTATATAAAATCACAAAAAAAAATCACTTTTTTGACCCAATTTTTTGAACAAAGCTAACAAACATAATTTTAAGTTAAAAATGCCCAAATCACCTGATAATGATGTTAAGACACTAATGAAGGGACGATTTTTTTTAAAACCTAATCCAATATTTTTTGCAATATTGACAAAAAAGTGTAAAAAAAATAAATCAATTTTTCACGTTTTTTGGCACTTTTTGGTCAAAATTTTCAAAAATATTAGATTAGGTTTAAAAAAAAGGATTGTTCCTTCAATAGTATCTTAACATCATTATTAAGTGATTTGGCCATTTTTTACTTAAAATTAATTTTGTTAGCTTTGTTCAAAAACATTTGGGTCACAAAAATGTTTGTGATTTTCTCAAAAAGTCTACTTTTTTGGTCAAAATTGATGCCAAATTTGGATTCTCTGATCCATTTCCTTTCCAAAAATGTATACTTTTATATGCATTTGATTAATAGAACAATAATTACAGCACTCACAAAATTCAAAAAATCAAATCAAAAACTTCCTTAAGCCCCCTCTTAAGAACATGATACTGAATTCACAAATATTAAAACTAAGAAATCACTCTCAGATTTCATAATTAAAGTCTTTAACAATGTTTTGAATGAATCTACAGATTTCTTTTTTACACACTCCGGAAGCTTATACCATAGCGAGGTGCAGCACATAGAAAAGAACGTGATACCCAGGATTTTGCAAATCGTGGTTCAGTGAAAAGTATTTTGCTATTCGAACGCAATTGTCTTTCTTGTTTGTATGGAGTTAGAAGATTTGAGATATACAATGGTGACATATTGATAGTTGATCTATAAACATAAATAAGTATTTTGAAGATAATTCTGTCCTTTATTGGAAGCCAATGTAGATCTCTTAGAACTGGTGTGATATGCTCAGTTGGTGTTGTGCGTGTGATAATTCTAGCAACTATATTTTGTAAGCGGCTGAGACGCTTGGTCTGGAGATACAAGAGTCCATATAGCAAATCGTACTTTAAATAAAACAAAATTGTTTTGAATGTGTATGATAAAAATACTTTGTATTGCAATTGTCATGGTTGTAGAACACTCAAAGTTTAATTAATTTTGGGGCATTTATGCTCTGTTGCGCTGACCTGTGTGGGTAAGATCATGGCCACCACCGTGCATGATCAACCTGTAGATCTATGAACAAACGAAACCGTTAATGATGCGGAACCATACACACGTTGTGTGTAGCTGATACTGTTATTTTGCCTCTTGCTCATTACTAGTATCTGTCATGTTTGAAGAGGCACGGTAATACATGTGGGTACTGCTAGTCTATTGCAGCAACAGCATAACTCATAGTAGCTGATGGGATATAAAACAAACGTTTGAAAAGAGAAGCCAAGGTGAGAATTCAAATATTTCAAATATATAATTTAGTACGAACATTCACTGATGCGATTTATGTAGCACTCTTTGTGAAGTTTTATAGGCATCTACTTTTTACCCAGTTTTAAATAACACATATAAAACTCGAACCCATCCTCGTGGATATGTCATGCGTAATGGAAACAAAGCAGATTTGTTTAATAAAAGATAAATTTGGGTGACTACTGGTAAAAACCCATGATATATTACCTATACATCTGATATCGAGACCAGCGTCATTATTGATGCTATCATGGCATTTGTCTAAAGATACCAAGACACAGGCAGCAAGGAGTTTCGTCGAGCTCAGCATTTGCTAAGGATACATCACCTGGATGTGATCTAATACAAATCATCGCAGGCAGAAATGACGTTCATCCGCATGAGATAAATATGAAGAAAGACAGCGATTAGGAGTATCGACATTATGACCGATGACAAAATACAAGAGCTTACAGTGGAAAGATGTTGTGGCCAACTCTTTCAATAAAGAGAATCTACTTATGTATCTCTTGTACTAAATGCATGAACCAAGCAACATGCAACGTTACCTTGGAATTGCGGTGTCATATTTAGAGGTCTATCATCAAGTTCAGCTACTCACGTGATGACAACATACTAGAGCTTATGAACCGCATGGTTCAACTATGTCCCATTTCTCAAAATATGAGATCCAATGACGATGACACTTGGCCTGTTGCAATATTAACTAAATGCTTGCCATCAAATGTAAAGGGATTGATCATAAGATTGGTATGGATCTCACCTATCGCACTGAAATCATTAGCAGCAGAACTTGTTTCATGCCTTGATGCTTGATGAATCCTCGCTCTTTATATGTCTGGGCCATTACATGTTTGTCCTAAAACAGCTGTTGATTTAGTTTTTGCCTCCTAGTTGTCTGTTCAAGCGCATTGTAAAACTATATCCACGTCATGGAAAACCTTTTTCTTATCCTGATGGTGAAATTCCATTGCTGCTACATATTGCGATAAGTAGGAGATAGTGGTTATGTCCAGCCGCCACGAGTATAGAAACATTTGCCTGGCCGAATACAGGTGATCTGGCCAAACCCCAGGTCTTAGTTATCCATAACTTAATGCGGGAAGATACCTATGGTTGGGTAATTTTCCATTTCCGTTGTCAAAAATTTCTCTCTGGATTTGACCGCATCAGAATAAAAGTGAAACAGATATCAATTATCATTTACCTTAAAATGTGTAGCTATGATTCCGAGCTAATCATGACATGTCATGCGGCTGACATTCATATTATTAGCGATGTTATGAGGGAGGAGGTAGAACTTATTGAATGACCATCGTATATAAATTGCGACATCAATGTTGTGTTAAGGTATAGATCGTGTAAAATTTACCAAAGAAAATGATTATATCGTACACTTTCTCGATATAGGAGTTTTATAAAGTAACATTTTATTTTATTTAGTAGTACTTAAATATAAGCTAAGTCTCCAAAAGAGCCTCATTTAGAATTTTATCGTTAAATGTAAGCAAACAGTTTGTGTTATATTTTTATATTTACAGTTAGGCTACCTATCACATGGACGGGTGATATTTCAAAATTCAACGAAGAATCATCATGAATCCGCATAACTACCAGTAGAATCGGCATTCATCTAACACTATGCTGTCCAACCTTTACGCATTGTTTCCGCTGCTGTGGATGTCGCTTTCGTTGAACTATGTTAACGGTAATTTGATTCGATTTCAACCCGAGATCGAGTATATCTATGAGTTCAGTTCAACAACGGAACTTCATCAAGTCAATCCAATAGAGGCTGCAGCTAGAGTAAGTTGAATATTCCTTCATCGGTAACGGCATGGTGTAGCCTCAGTACCAATTTGCAAATGATTATGAGATCAGTTATTCCGTTGTTGAGAAAAGTATGAAGACCTTGTGGGCAGTCAAGAAACGCTTTTTTAACTATAAGAACTTTCTATCCAGTTATCTACGGTACTTGTAAAAGACAATTTTACTTATCAAAAAATCGTGAAAGATCTTGAGGAAAATGTGATTAAAGGATTGGATATCAACAAATCCTTGATCAGCCTTGTAAAATACCAGGACACAGTGATAGTATTGTTCCTTTGATTAAAGAATGTAACCCAACCCCTAACCCTTAGTAGGGGCGTAACGTACATACCGGCGTGAAAACTGCAATTTCCAACTAATTTGCCTGTCTTCCTTTCTCCTTTCTGTACGTTTTCTTTTCTTTTCCCTTCCCTTCTCTTCTTCTCCCTTTCTTTCACTTCCTTTGCCTTCACGATTTCCCGACCCCCTCCCCTGGCTACGCTAGTGGTCAGAAGCATCAACTTTCCTAATATGGTTAATGTTTAGTGTTGGTAATTTATTTTTATCTTATTTATTTTCTAAATGTAGGGCCCTGGGCCCGGGCCCATCTGGCCACATGGTAAATCCAGCCCTGAGAAAAGGGAGCTCCCACACAATATTCTTTTTGCTAGCCATAGGAACATCCTTAAGTTGACATCGCTAATGTGTTGTCCTATAGAAAGCTCCATACAAATTAATGAATTGTTATCAGAACTTAAAATACATAAACTCTGACTCTGACTCTGGCATCAAGGACTCGAGCTCAGACTCTGACGGTAAGGACTCAGTCTCGGACATGGACTTGAGAGGTAAGGATTTAGATTCGGACTTTGACTCAGGTAGGGTGGCCTCGACACCAACACGGCATCAGACTAACACATTGTTTTCAATTTATTTTTACCATAGGTTGGTTTCATCCATGTTGATGATGTGGACAATGGACAAGAAATACAAGTTGTGGTACACAATGTGTGGGAGTCTAATGACTATGCTCATGGTAAGCTCAATGTGTTGGAGTCTAATGAGTAGGCTTGTGGTAAGCTCAATATATGGGAGTCTAATGACTATGCTTGTGACAAGCTCAATGTGTGGGAGTCTAATGACTATGCTCATGGTAAGCTCATTGTGTGTGAGTATAATGACTAGGCTGATGGTTTGCTCGATGTGTAGAAGTCTAATGACTATGCTCACGGTAAGCTCATTGTGTGGGAGTCTAATGGCTATGTTTATGGTATGCTCATTGTGTGGGAGTCTAATGACTATGCTAATGGTAAGCTCAATGTGTGGGAGTCTAATGACTATGCTCACGGTAAGCATTGTGTGTGAGTCTGATGAGTATGTTTATGGTATTAGCTCAATGTGTGGGAGTCTAATGACTATGCTCATGGTAAGCGCTATGTGTGGGAGTCTGATGAGAGTAGGCTTATGGTACGTTTTAGAATGCAAGTTGTGTTACACAATGACTATACAGTCATCAAAAAAAGTAACTTACCCGGTAATACATGTGCTTATAACTCCTAAAGCAAGCATGTGCAACCTTTTCTACCACACGGGCCGCATTGTGATTTTGAGATCTATTCACGGGCCGCAGTGATTGTCAAACATTCCAAAACACTTCAGGAGGAGGAGTAATAGGGAGAGGGGAAGTCCATTGCTCATGGAATACCCGCTTCTTTTCGTGTAATTTCCTCTTTATACTCGCTGATTATACACGCAATCACGCCTTGAGTTATATTTACTTAATGCAGCGCGTCACCCTACTAATTATAAGGGAGCACACCACTAAATCAACCCGCCATTTGTGTAAAACTAGGGAGTTCTGGTTAAAACGGGCCGCATTAATGGGAATTATAGGATTGCTTCGCGGGCCGCAGATTAGAGGTCGGCGGGCCGCATGTGGCCCGCGGGCCGCAGGTTGCACACGCTTGTCCTAAAGTATTACTCCTACTTCAAAAATATCAAGTTATATAGTTATTAAAAAATGTCCAATCTTTTATTTGATATATTGCATGTGAAGAATGATTTGATATCAAGGAAGTAACACTACCAAAAGTAAGATAAAGGACAGTTTCAGTTTTCTCATTTTGCTTTTCCGCACACAGACTCAGTTAGGCCTATGTGCAAATTATTGATTATTGGTCGTGGTAGTCGCGGGGCCGGGGATGCAATTGATAAGTGCATTACCAATATATATATATACAAAACATATTTTTCAGACACCTTTTCCTAATTTCAAGGTCTATCCAAAGGATTACTGAATCAATACTAGGCATGTTTGTACCTATTGTAATGCATTTCACATGGTGATTATAAATCTGGATATGAAATTTTGACATTTTTGAAATATTTTTTTGAAAGTTTGGAACTTCGTCTACAGATGCCTGCCGCGTGGAAAGTGTTAATCATTACAGGTGTATGTTCATACATGTAGGCCTACATGTAGGCCTAATACAATTGTAAACATGTACAAATCTCAGTTTTTATCATAATTAGGGCACAGCCTCCAGCACATCACTTCATGTCCCTTTAACTATATATATATTATGTATGTCGGGCTTTTATTAGTGTCTCTCGTTTTTTCTGTCTCTGAACCAAGTCGAAGTTTGTTACCAATAAACGTAAATATTCATATAGCATGGAGAGCTTTTATAGGCCATTCGAACATGCAAACTCAACAGCCCCACGGGGCTACGCCCCCGTGATCCCCCTTAAGCGGGCCCCTGGACCCCACGCCGTATTAAATATACTTCCAACAAACTGAGGTAAGGCTAGGAACCCCCCTGTTTTACGGGCGCGACCGACCCACCTACCATGTGAACAAGGCATGTTTAATTTGGCCCAAGATAACCTGGTATAGCCAGGCAAAAAAAGCGTAAGTCAATTGAACGATTGATTGATTAATTGCTTGACATGTAGTCTTTATATATGTATTTGTATCTTTATTACATTTCTACGGTAATATCAACTACATGCAATACACAACCACTGACATTCGAATTTTGTATTTCAATTTCAGTCGCTCTCAGTGATGAAATAGACTTCACTCATTGGTAGGTACACTTAAATTAAATTATATACAAAGAGCTTCAGCTGTGGTCCTGTATCTGTGGGGCTCAATCATTTCTCAACTTGTCATTCATTCCCATATCCAGTATTTTTTCTAGAAGAGGGGGGGGGGGGGGGGGGGGGGGGGTGGGGGTGTTGACAAAAGTGTAGTCTTTACCAAATTTCATAAAAAAAATGTTTGAACTTGCTACACTCGCAACCAATTTTTTAAACCTTTTTGGAGACTTTTTGGATCTTCTTTTTTTTTTTGGGGGGGGGGGTGGGGTGGGGGTGGGGGGGGGGGGGGAATCCCACCTCTTTTGGCCTATTCATCTATTCATTCAATCAAGTGCCTGTTCCGGGGTAGGCTCATGTTTGATATTAGTATTTTCCAGTTATTTTATAAATTGCATTCCATTGGTGGTGTGTTATAATGTTAAACTGTTCATCTTCGTCTACATATGCAAGTATTAGTCTACTCCTATCTGCATAATTTGTGCTATTTTCCAAGCCTTATGGTATTTTCCATGATTCTGAATCTGGGATTAACATAGTAAATGCACGTCCAGTAAAGTCAATGGAAACGGAAAATACCCCAAAATGTACACGTGAGTATTTCTTTTTCGCTGTTTTGTGATATTGATCCTAAAGTACATGATTGAAAAGATGTAACTGAATGAAGGTGACGCCAATCTGCATGTTTTGTTCAGAAATTAAACATTTTAATTATGTCTGATTTTGTTCTTCTTATTTCGCCAATATGTTTCTGTGTACTAGGTTTTCCTTCATAATCTTAAATACGGGTGAAGTTGTGGCTGTTCACTACCCACCTTATGACGACCCACGGGGCATTTCAATCAAGAAAGGACTTGCCAGTATTCTGTCAGCTAGCCTGCAAGAAACTCCACAATCACAGGTGAATATATAATTTAGCCTTCTATAAAGTCCTTTGATTGTTGAAAGGTCCGTCCAACTAAACGTGATAATGTTTAGCAATAAAATGTAGCACACTGCTGCAAAATTTAAGCAATTTGTAAATAATCACTATCAAAGTTCCTGAAAAGAGCTGTCGCAACTACGGCAGGCCATCAGGCATTGTGCTTGCATTGCGCTGAAAAAAAGTATAAAAAAGTATCAATGCGCCAATTAGCCAAACGCATAAAGGTCTCTAAGAACTGATTGTTGATGCAGTGGACACTGGCTACGATGGGCAAGGATCTCCATGGTCGCCGCTTGCTTTAATTCACTCTTCTGTGATCAAGACAGCGCTTGCATTGTGCTGAAAAAGTATCAACATATGAATAACATGCTGGAAGAGTTCAGAAAACTGCCCAAAGTTGTCAAATCTTTAAAACAAGGTAGACCTTACACTGCAAAAAGGTTGCTTAAAATACGTTGCTATAAGTACTTTTATCATCCGTTGGTTGACGTGTTGATTAAAATTCATTCAATATATGTAGAAAGTTAGGCGTTGTATAAAAGTAAAAAATCCCCAGCGTTGAGCAATTCGTCGAAAACAATGTCCCTAAAACGTTGGTGGAAACTGTTTCTGTTGCTAAAATATGTTGCGTAAAAATATTCCACTTTGGCAACTGTTGCATGAACATTGAGGACAATCACGCAACAGTTGATGCAATTTACGCACATGTGAATTTTAGGCAACTGTTGTCCAAAAAAGCCAATTTCGTGAGCTGTTGCATACTTGAACAACTGTTGAGTGAATATAATTGCCTAACTTTAGAGTAACTAGAATTGTTCAACTGTTGGTGAAAACATGTTATCCAACGGTGTTGGGCAAATTTTACTTAACAGTTGAGCGGTTGCATACTTGAACAACGTTGTGTAAACTGTTGAGTAAATATTTAAGCAACCTTTTTGCAGCGCAGGACCACAATTAGATTTATTCTGTCGTGGCATCCAAAACGGAATACACTGACAAATAGTTTAAAATTGCCATCCTTGTTTGACATATAATTGTTTATGAATATCATTTCAACGGTGTTATAGCGATGAATATGGAATAGTCGATTTTTATAGCCAAAAAATACACGACATGGACATATACTGAATAGTTCATATCACATAAATATGTTTATGTATTATATAATATGGACTATTTATACTTCATACCCAGATAGCAAGACTACGTTTGGCAAACGTTCACAATGAGATTGGATCAAGACTATTCTTTTCTCATGTCTGAAGGCTGACAGCAAAATTGTTAACTTTATTTGTTGGGAGTGGCTGTTTTTAATAATAATTCAACCAGCATGCTTGACCGTGTAAACAAACAAACAACCAAACAAACAACCAAACAGTAATAACACCATTGATAAGAGATGTCAGATATCATGTATAAGCCTATAGTTTAATAACATGTTCAAATAAATTACAGATTCACTACTGAACGGGAATAGTGTATGTAGCTCTGCTGCATCGCCTAGAATTCCCATTACAAGTTACCGGATCACTACGAGGAAGGAAGTGATGTATGTAGCTCTGCTACATCGCCCAGAATTCACATTATTTTGCCTACCGCGTGTTGCTATACAAAAATGCTCAATATATAATAAAAACTTGCCCAAATAAAATACCCAACATATGGCTATATTTGATAAATTAAGCAACAGTTGCTATACAAAAATGCTCAATATATCATGAATACAATTCACAAATTAAGCAACAGTCACAAAATGCCCAACAAATGGTTAATTAATAATACCCAACTGTTGTGTAATTAAAATTGTGCAACTGCTGAGTAACTGGAATTGTTCAACTGTTGGTGAAAACATGTTATCCAACGGTGTTGGGTAAATTGTACGCAACTGTTAAGCGGTTGCATACTTCAACAACGTTGTGTAAAATGTTGAGTAAATATTTAAGCAACCTTTTTGCAGTGTAGTATGTTCCTGTCCCGCTTATAATGTTTTCATTGCGCTCTTAGTATGACCCATTGCATTCTTACTTTTAAGTCTGATGAATATCAGTTTAATAGGAGATTGGTATTGTACTCTATCCATGCATGTCTTATTCTGGAGCATGATTTGAAATGAACCAATGACCCTCCATGCATTCGCCCTATTTACCCTTTGCACGGTCCGCCATTTGCAAGACCTCAAACTGGTACTAGTTCAACTCTCTCTACACAATATGATTGGTCATGCAGTGAGACATTGTGCAATGATGCGGATCTGTGCAAAGAGCGAATAAACAGAACCTCCTCAGTCTTGTTTTGGGGCTTGACCAGTGAACAACATTGATCAATATGGAAACCATTGTAAAAGCAAAAGGCAAGGCTTCAGCACCCAAAGTCAGAGGGAGAGGAGGGCAGTCTGGTCCACCCCACCAAACCCTACGCAGAGAATGAGATTGAGTTCTTGCTGCGACCTCAAGATGCTGCTGCGACCTCAAGTAGCCTGCATGCATCCTTGCTATGTTAACACTCACATCGCTCGCTTTGCGCTGCCACAGCGACACTACCCTGGCCAGAAAGCTGAATCTCCGCGCTTGTTTACATAGACCATTACATAGACCTGTGTTCTCTCTTAGCCATGTTTTCTTTTCTGTGCAAGTGTTAATCAATGTCTCGTGAGTCAATATCACTTTTCGTCAAGTCACAGAGGTTTGGCAGAGTGGAGTTCAATAATTCTTTTGGTAAATGATCTGTGTCAATGTCAAATCAAGTAACTTTGTTCTGGGACTTGAAGTCATGTCAAGTTACAACAATACAACAAAATGTAACTATAACATCAACTGTAATTGTTAGGGTCTATGACACAGCTCTTACAATGTCCACTTTGACAATACCATATCTGTTGCTTGCAGGAACAATGGCAGTATACCACAGATCACGAGGTAGGACAAGAGGGAAAGCATGGAGCATCATACACGGCTGTGCCATCTACTGATGGGGTGGTGTTTACTAAAGTCAAGTCAAGAAATCCTTTACCACACCTGAAACATGACCACCAAACGGTGAGAGTTGAATAACATATTATGGGGTATGAAGGGTGGGAACGTAGAGGGGCAGGGAGGGAGATTTAAAAAGTGACCCACATGTAATCAAGGTTCGCTGTGGTCTATGTTTACAAACAAAACTTGTTACCACATGACCACCAAGCTGATAGAAATGTGCAGGGAGTAGTAAAAGAGGGACAGGGTGTGGTTTTTTTACAACCATGTGAAAGAACCAAAATGTATCATATTTATTTATCAACAGTTATCATAGAGGCAATGTGTAAAAACAGGTAACTCAACAGAACAGATATATCCATTGACAATATAAAACATGGGGGTGGGGGCACTGACATTGGAAAGGAGTATTATTAGGTATGTGCCCCCTGGGCAGTACACTCATACCCCCAAAAAGTTGAGTGGCCCCCCGGAATTTATTTGGAGAAACAGTAATTAATTTAAGAGCACAGGAGTAAAGTCAGTTGACAGGGACGGTGTGATTTCACTTTTTAGAATGAGACAGCAAAAATGTTTATTTAACTAATACCTAGCCTCTGATGATTGTTTTCCTAACAGGAATATCACTATCATGCCAGTATGATGTTGCCAACTAAGATCAAGTCGCACGAGACTTACAAAGGAAATCAAGTACCACCAGGGTAGGTTAAATGTCAATATTTATTTTGGGTAGTTCTTATTAGGTGACATTAATGCGGAGGTATGGAGAGGAAACTATTGTGCATGAAGTGTCAGTCATACTGGCATGACTGGGTGAATCCAAAGGCTGACCCAATCAACATTTCAAGAAAGACCTGTTGGAAATAATTTGTCTTTGTTGCCATAACGAACTGTTATCGTTGCAGTTCTGTCTAAACCTTTTCCGGCCCTTTACATGTAAGAAGTTAAACTACCCAACAGTTTTGCATTGGAAGTGTTGCTTTATACATAACATGGTCAGGGAAAAATACAAGGTTTTGATAGACATACTTTCGGCCCTCGAACGTGTTATACATGTACATAGGAAGTATTACTTTTTATATACTGAAGGGCCAGTTGAAAATAGAAGATTTTGACAGAACAGTGATGTTATCTTGCCATGATTTGCCTGTGATGTTATGCTTGCTTGCCATGATTTGCCTTAGTTTTACCTGAACCAAGCAATGTCACAACCCAATGGAGAGCATATTAGATGTGTGACTGTGATCTTGATGTGCGTATGCATACAGGGAAACGGCTGGTGACCTTATACAGGGTGAGTCAGAAAGAATGGGCACTTTTTTCACAAAAACATCACAAAAGATGTAGGCCTGCATATTCAATATTCAAAACCAATGGTAACATGTCACGACATACAACTTGGCTTTCATTCAAAAGAAGAATTTTATAAATCGACTATTTCGTTATTATGTTACACTAATTTGAGTAAAGCCACAAAATCTGAAGCCAATCCATGGGATGGTCGAATTATCAAGCCATTCCTGAATGGTCGAATTATCAAGCCATTCCTGAAAGTATTCCAATAGGGGTTACCTCCTGAATCAGCAGATACGCCCCCCTTTACTTATCCTTTTTGATTTCAGGTTTTTTATTACTCATAATGATACAGATTTATTTATTTCCAGTCATTTTAAGAAATATTGTATCCAACATTCATGTGCCTTGTCAGATTTTTTGCTAGTTTCATTGATCAACATCTCTGAATCAGGCAGCCACCAATACTATGGGTTATTGCTATTCCATGGATTGGCTTTAAAATACTGGGTTCTACTAAAATGGTTGCAACTTTATGAAGCATATTCAAATTCAAATATATGTTGTTGAATGAAAGCCAATTATGTGCACTATGTTAGCACTATATTTTGTTTTGTATATATATGCAGGCCTATTTTTTGTGTGGTGCTTTCGCCAAAAAGTGCCCGTTCTTTCTGACTCACCCTGTATAAGGATAAGAGTAGTCATGATTGTATAATATTACAACCCTTAGCCCTAAGTCCCATCAAGGAGTTAACTATAATAACTCCTTGGTCCCATGAAATCCTATAAAAAACTATGCTGGCACTGGCAGCACATTTCAGTCTATCTTCTCGGACAACCATGGTAGGCGATACATGCGGACAGAATTGTTAAATAATTTTGTTCATGAAAATGTTAAACTACAACCAAGGGGAAGAGGTCTTTGAATCTCTTTAGAGTATTATGAAAAAGAAAAAAGGTACCTACAGGTTCAAAGCCCATCCACATTAAACATAATCACCATTAAAGCACTCACAAACATGTACATGTATAACACATCTATACTTCTGGATGGGATGAGTGGGAAAACCAATTTAACCACACTTCCTCCTGGTTTGAATGATAGCTTAAAGTCATTGAATGAGACAGTTCAATTGCACTTGATTGATTTTGATGTGATAGGTATACTCATTTATTGATCATATACACATACGCATTTAGTGACTCCCTAAAAAACCCGGGGGCGTTTGTTATATAGACAACTGACAACAATCAAGTACAATTTGAAATAATGTCTTATGTTATAAATTTAAGATGTGAAATTTGATTTAATTGAAATTGAGATTGCTGTTTTTTTTTATCATTCTGTTCATAAACTTGCCCCTTGCGTTCAAACACAATCCCTCTGAGCGACTTTTGTCTTTTTGAAGACTCTTCTTGTTTTAATGTTCACAAATTAAGGGTATTGAATTCTTTTGGGAAATTTTATTTGCAAAATGTTACATAAAATAGAGTGCCATTAGGAAGAAGTGGGCAGAAAAATATTTTATTGGTGAAATTGCCCCCCAGTAGCGTACCTAGAGGGGGGGGGGGGGGGGGGGGGGGGGGGGTCCAGGGGGCCCTTACCTCGTTGGTAAAAACGACCCTCCGTCGGTAGATTTGCGATTTTGACCATGCAATTTTTTTCGGCCGGTTATGCGGACAAGTTCATCGCTATATCCCTCCCCCCACTTATCACAATTTCAGCTGCTGACGGGAAAAAATGTTTATGTTTAAATTGTCGGTACATTATGCCTCTCCCCCCAGTTTCCAAAAGCTGGGTACGCCACTGCTCCCTCCTCTGCCCCCCCCCAAAAAAAGAAATCAAATCAAAATTGGGTTATAACTCCATTCTACCAGTGACCGTTATAACTGTCACTGATTCTACATTACATCACAACCCTATTAATCATTCAGCAGGTGACATCCCATTCGTTGCAGTAAATGATTTATTACCTAGATTTGGTTGTTAGCAATCAAAGGCTATAACAAAAGGCAAAATGTTAGGCTATTGAACCTTTATTTTTTGTCTTGCTTTATCTTTGTCAATATGCATTTATATTGTGTATTGATAATTTATATGGATAGAAAAAGAAAAAATAAAGTGGTGAGAGAAGATACTGATATGCTGATTTATTTGTTGGGGGGGGGGGGGGGGGGGGGGGGTGTAGGGGCTTACCATAAATGAATTTCTTTAAACTAAGTAAAAGTTATTTAATATTCACTCTGTATTTTTAATGATGACAGTGACATACCACAACATTTGCTTATTTTAATTCTGATACATCTATACAAACCAGCTCTTGAAAACAGGGTAATTAAAGGTATACTTCCAGATTCATACCCAGATAATGAAGCCAATGTGGCTAACTTAGGGAGGCGGGGTTGGGGTTTGGGGGGGGGGGGGGGGGGGGGGGGGTGCTAACTCGGCTATGGTGACTGATTTGCTTCAAAATAGTAGAGGATGTTGCACTCTTAGTTCTGGAATATCTAAGTGCTCTTGGGAGACATATCTTTTGCTATAGCAGCTCCTAGTCTCTGGAATGAACTTCCTATCCATACTTAAACTGCAAAAACTGTTACAATCTTTAAAAAACCTTTGAAAACACATCTGATGTTTGAGACATTTTGTAATAATTAAGTAGTTTTATTGTTCTTGTTTATGGTTTTTTATTTATATTGTCACTATTGCTATTATGATTATATTATTATTATGTGTATAGATAAGAAAAGATCCCAAGTTCTGATTTTTTCCAGAAAGGCTTTTTTTAATTACGGATTTTTTTAATATTTGAAAACCCTGTTGACTTACTACAGGAGAAATTACCAAACTCCCAGATGTTGTCAAATTTCAGAAATCACATAGTTTGGTAAATATTTGTTTTCTCTTCTTTTAATTCAATGTATGCTAAAAAATATTCAGGTCCCGATTTTACAGATTTTTTATTCCAGTTCAAATCCAAACAAGAATACATATATCATTTCATTCAAATTGGTCACTATTATTCTAAACTAGAAATATGTGCTTTTCCCCAAATTCTGTGAAGTTCAATCGTTTCCACGGGACCACCATCACCATGGAAGTAGAATTGTTTGCAAGTTGCACATGATGAAGGAAAAGCTGATCAGCTGGTATATTGAGTCAAGTTCCAGACCATCACATACATGACACATGTGACAAAAATCCCCTATTTATTGGGATAAGTGCGTTAAGTTACGAAAATATTATATTACTCCTTTTTATAAGGCAAAAAGACAATCTTCATTTTTGTAAAGAGTGCCAGTATTTCAACACATTGTTTGATTGCTATGAATTCGTTTAACGTTTGATGTTATATTTGAATTGTTTTCGGGCAATACGTGACGAAACAGGTATTATTGAGATAAGTGTTCAACAAAATGTTGACCAAATATTATTATTATTATTTTTAAACGAATTTGATTTGAAAGAAGAGAACAGATCTCATCTCCTTCTTGCTTTAAAATAGGTAACAAGTACTTAACGTACTTAATTACATTACTTACTACCTACTTATGTCGTTCTCGAACGGTCTTCGTGATGGCTCGCCAAACTACTCTGTCCCTCATGCATGCTTTCATCTCCTCATCATTCTTCAGTCCTGTGTCTTTCGCCAAGGTGTCCAAATATGTTAAGGCTGGGCGGCCGACAGATGTGTGTCCGATCAGATACAATCTCATTTTCTCTTCTCATGCAATGCCCTGCAAATCTCATCCTTCGATCTGTGATGTTTTCTGATACCTTTTGTAAGTTTCCATACAGGTCTTTGTTTGGTACCTTATCTTTCCAACTAATGTTAAGTGCAGTTCTCAGCATTCTAGTGTAGCATCCATCTAGAGATTTCTTCAGTCTGTTGGTGATGGTCCCTGTCTCAGCTCCATACAGTAGAACACTTTGAACAGTAGCTTGGAAAAGTCTGATTTTGATTTTTCGACAGAGGCTGGATTTCCACACTTTGTTCAGAGCATTGCAGGCCTTCCAAGCAAGTGCTTTACGTACTTTTATGTCATGCTGGCTACTACCAACCCAAGCTCCCAGGTACTTGAAGTCCTCTACGTTGTCTAGGTTACTTCCATCAGAGGTTTTTAGCTGTACCGCTTGTGCTTGGTGAAATGCCATGCATTTGGTTTTCTTGGCATTCATGTGGAGCCCAGTTTTGAGTGCTGCTTCCTCAACATATTTCAGCAACTTCTGTGCCTGCTCCTTAGTGTCAGAAAGTAACGCTATGTCATCTGCAAAGTCAAGATCAGTGACGTTCTTTGGCCCTATTCTCCGACTTTGTCTAGGCTTGATGGTGAATCCTAGCTCCTCTTTTCTCCCACTGATAGCTATTCTTAAGCAGTAATCAAGGATGATTATGAATAGGTAGGGGGCAAGGGTATCTCCTTGGAGTACTCCTGCTAGGATGTCGAACAGTTCCGTGTCGCCATCAGGTGATATGACTTTGTTTCTGTAAGTTTCATCAATTGCATCTGTTATAACCTGTGGGACACCGTATGCTTTGAGTATCTTGATCATTTTCCCACGATGTATGGTGTCGAATGCCTTTTTGAAGTCAATGAATGTTATGACTGCAGAAAGATTATTGGAATGTATACCTTCGATGATTCGACTACCGGTGGATTACCGGTGGATTTCCTAGGAGTTGTTGGAAGTGGCAGTACCAATTATTGACACGTTCTTCCTTTGTCTTTCCTTTGAGGATACCATTCCTAGAGGTTTTCCTTCCACTTACTTCGTTAATGAGCTCCCAAGATAATCTGTGTTGCATGTTTAGGGTTGCCTTTTCCACTTCTTTTAATTTCTTGTCCAGGTATTCAGAATTGACCTCATCATAGGCTTGGTCGAGTTCTCGTTTACCTGCTTCAAACTCTTGTGCAGACTCTTTACTAATTACATTTATGTGCTATATTGTTATGAATTGTCTTATCATAAATGAGGTCTATTTATCAAATGTTGTTTTATTGGGAAAATATGAACAGGTCTAAAATGTGTTGTGTGAATAATACTGCGGTAGTGGTAACATCAACCAACTTGGCTTCATTCATGTATCTGTGGAACACTTTTGAATTTGTGCTTTTTCATAAAATGTTGTAATTATATGGCATGCAATTAGGTATTGTTTTGAAAACCACTCCACTCTATTCACACTATAAATCTGAAAATATCTTTGGATCAAGAACACTTTGATATCAAATTTACAAATACAACCATATGTATTACCATATCTCAGAAGAAAGTGTCTTGAACTGTATAACTGCACTTTCATAATGCGTACTGTAATGTATTAGATGGAGCAAAAGAGGGATATGGAAAATAAGGAAGTTTTTCCGTTGTGAATTTAAAAAAAATCAGATTATAATTATATTTGTATGGTATTGCACGTTATGTAAACAAACATTTCCGCTCGTGTAAACATTAAGGGGCCTCAAAAGGTTACAAATAAGTGTTCCCAATCCAAATTTATTTTCAGATTTATAGTGCAAACTATTTTACCGGAGATATACAGCATTGAAATGTTTTCGAAACTTTTGGGACACCCTGTATTTTTCATGATTTTTGAAAATGGCACCTGAATATTTTGGCACTATGAGAATAATAATTTAAATAAAATCGGACTCACTTGACGAATTGTTTTGCTACAATGAACATCCATAAGTTATAGGCATGAAGGGAATAAACTTTAATTTATTAGTGGGTGTTTCTACAAAATTCAAGAATGTCGTAATTGACGTTTTGGTCATTTTTGCTGGAAAATACCTTTTTTTTGATTCAATTTTGTTAACTTATCTATTGTTTTAATAAGCTTAATTGTAATTTCAAGATTGGTAAAATGACATAAAATGTGCGAATTTGCCAATATTTTCATAAGTAACTGACAACTTGTTTTGACTGAAAATGCTACTTACGACGTTTTGGGATTCCTGCGACGGACATGTATTCAGTTGATGCACTTCATGCAGCTTCATGCATGAAATAGTGATTTAACAACCAGGTATATGTTCATTGTTAGTTATTGAAATCTATAGACTATAATTGATGTCTAGTAGATTGAAAAGGTCAAAAAGGTGGTTCCGACCTGTTGCTCCACAATGTTAGAGATCCGACAAAAACAAATTGGCTTGTGTATTAACTGTAGCATTCATCAAACAAATATCACACAGTGTTTTAATCATGTTAAAGGAATATTATGTGATCCTTGTCAAACTTTTACACATATTTTCCCCTCTCTGATAATGAAATTTGACTATCAGGAAAGACAGACCCTGACAGTTTATTTCAACTCTTCAAAGCATGATTTTGATGCAATTAGTGATTGTATCGCTCTGTAACTTACATGATCTTTACGATTTATGATCATATATGCAAATCTGCAAGAAAATCTGCTTCCACAGTAAAAATCACTTGAATAATATGCATAATATGCCTTTAATGACCGTAAAAGGTTTATTGATATGAATTGGTGTCTTCCTTTTAAAGTTCGTAATGACACCCTGAATTTGACACCTGTAACTTGGAATATATTTTTGAATTATGATCAGAGATGTAAATCTGCGAGAAAATCTGCTATTTTTTTGAGGATTGAGGGCGTCCCCTGGAAAAAGTTCACATAATATACATTTAAGGCGGTGTAAATCAATCTTCATTAACCTGGATTTTAATGATAATGAAATCACTTTTGACCTTGGTATGTGACCTCTATAACCGTCTATAAATCAAGTCTGGCTCCAATTGGGCTTTAGTTAACCTACATAAACTTTAACCAAAATTTGAACAAAAACACACACGGACACCATACACCATACACTTAGTTATAAATCCCTTTAAAAGGGACTCAAATATATTGCCTTTCTATCAATCTACTATAGCCATGGGAAGATCGCCACCATATATTGTTCAAGTTATTGTTAGTTTCTAAATCATCATACTCATTATATCAGTATATGTTACTCTTGTTACTACATGTAACATAATTTATCATAATTGCGATTTGCAATTTGATTATTCCAAGATATCGTATCTGCAACAAAACATAATTTCACATTTCTTATTTGGAAAGTGCAAAGTTCCCCAAATTATTTCCTTAGCGTAATAGGGGGTAGCACTCATTTCGAATAACAATGTACAATAAGCATGACAAATCTTGTCAATTATATGCATGTACGATATACAGGGTGAGTCAAAAAGACTGCAATAGTGGAAAGAAGCCATTTTGTTTTCAAAACCAAAACGAATTTTAAAACTTTTTAAACGTTGCAATAATGATGTATTTAATCCTAACTTTGTGTGAAAAAAATAAGTCGATCACATTTTTCGTTTGTTTTTGGTGACCCTCTTTGCTGCACAACCAAATTTACCTGTTTGTCCACGAGCGCAGTGATTTTCATTTGAAATGGCACACATTGCATTTTCATGTTTGAATATCCCGCCAACAAAAAAATGGAAAATGTCAGTTTTATACTAAAATTTAGAATATTATACGCTTTCATAGCATGGGTATGATTATAATTGATTATGCTAACTCACATGTAAACAAGAAAGGATGCATCAAATTCCAATAACATCACAAATGAACTCAAGTTTCCATATTTGAATGAGAGGCACATTTTGTGATCTGATGCATATTTTGGACAAACGTGTGAAATGGGTGCACTGGTCAAAAGGTTCACCAAAGGCAAACGGAAAATGATATTGACTTCATTTTTTCACGCAAAGTTAGGATTAAAATCATCATTCTTGCAAGATTTAAAAAGTTTTAAAATTCATTTTGTTTTTGAAAACAAAATGGCTTCTTTCCACTATTGCAGTCTTTTTGACTCACCCTGTATGATATTGTTATCAAGATAAATATTTAAGATTAAAACATAATTATTGTGCAACAATTTATAAAAATGTGTGCAGAAAACAAAGCGGCTTCTCTCACAGATTAATAATAAATAGTATTCCATTATGTGTCATGCACTTATCAATTGCAAGCCCGGCCCCTGGGGACCCGGGGCATGGCGGAGACCATGCGGGGACCGTACACGAGTGTATAAAAATGATGCCCGGCTATGCGGGGGGGGGGGGGGGGGGGGGGGGGGGTGTACGCGGACGTACAAACTGTGACCCCGCTAGCCGGGGCGTGTAGCGGGGACGTACGCTAAGGTACTCAATTGTAGGCCTACACCCCGGGCGCTTGCAATAAATAAGCTAGAGATGCGATGCGCTTGACGGAATAAGCCTAATAACACATAGGGAACACATTGAAATGCATTACGATATGGTTACAGAAAGAAATAAGCGGGTCAGAAGTCACAAACTGGTCCAAAAAAAAGTTTCACTTCTAATAATGTTGAGAAATGCACCAATTCTGATTAAACGGGTCAAAACTTAAGTTTTACATACTTAATGACCCACAAACTATATATTGTTGGAAAGCTTAGGATTCAAGGTTTTTTATTTTTGCAAAAAAAAATCAAATTATACAGGGTGTGTACAAATAGTTTGATAGTTTGCACAATTAGGGTTTAGCTGAAAATAGTCACCAAAATCAGAACAACCGCAGACGGTGCTACCAAATTTGCTAAGAATCATTTGCCCAAAATGTACACAGTTTAATCTTTATAAATGTATACAGTTTTTTGCATAAAAGAGTTCAATGAATCCAACCATGAAAATGTAATTGACCATTTTGGAAAAAATTATAAAAAACATGTTTTTTGACCCATTTTAGGTTTGGAAAAGATAACTCAAAATATATTTTGTTAAATTTTGTCATACTAGTTTTATGATAATCCTGATAACATTCCCCAGGAGAGTTTTTTTTTTTTAATATCTTATTTTTTATTTTTTGAGTTACAGACCAAAAAGTGCCAAAAAATGTGGTTTTTTCCCCAAAATTGTGATTTTCTTGATTTTGGCGGTAAAAAATCACATTTATTAAATGAATATTGAAGAAGTTACGGCAGTTTTACGGAGGCTGTACCTGAGAGTCCACAGCCAGATTTGAGTCACTGTGACACATGTGGGCCTATAATGGGTCACATGACATGTTATTCACTTCAAGTGAGTCTTTGCAGAGACTCATACCTACTGTCATAGGTTACATGACTCGTTTAAATTGTCAAATGAGTCCCATCAACTCACTTACAATGGTCAGACTGACCTATTTGCACAGGTCAGACTGGTCACCGTTACTCACGTATGTGAGTCTTTATTACGTCCCTGTAGTGACACCCTTGACAAATAAAGTAGGTCAAATGACCCTCCTGCAATAGGGCAAAATGACCCACTAAGTTCAGTTCTGAGTCACTGTGACAAATGTATCATGGGTCCCATAACCATGTTATTCACTTCAATTGGGTCTTCAGAAATATTCAGAAATAGATTATTTCAAGCACCATTTTATTTGCGGTTTGCATACTTTTTTAAAATTTACTTCATTAATATAATGCATGTATCTGGTTTGTAAACAATCACTAAGTGAGTGACGTCTTGAATAAATCATGTTAATAAAATGGATATATAAATCCTTACGAAATCTACTTTCCATGGTGTTAATTTTAAAGGAGCCGATGCACACCCAGCCAACATCGACCGTGGGCCCACAAGGGCTCTCATTGGACCCTTAATATTTTGTCCACTTTGGCCGGTATACAGGCCAAAGTGGACAAAATATTAAGGGTCCCATGAGGGCCCACGATCGAGGTTGGCTGGGACCCATCCCATAATTCCATTCGAGCTACAGCGCCCGCTATCGATCTTGACCTACTTGTAAAATGCAAGTGGGTCAGATATCGATATTGACCTACTTGCAAAATACAAGTGGGTCAGATGTCGATCTTGACCAGTAACTATACGGAACTGAGTCAGTTTACCTGTTTACGTTCATGGTTGGAATGACCCAGCACAAGAGCAAGTAAGTCAAATGACTCATATTGACTCGATCTTGACACACTTGCACATAATCAAGTGAGTCACATAAGCAAGTATGTTAGTTGACCCATTGTCATATCTCAGATGAGTCACTGTACTTCATGATCTTCATGGTCATTTCAACCATCTAGGTAAGTTACATAGAAGTGACTCACGTCAAATATATCAAGTGGGCCGCTTGTGACCCAGCATTTTTTTCTGTGCAGTGAATTACGGATAGCTCTTTTATCCTGCAATTAATAAGCGCACCACATCTTTACCGGCCGGCCATTCATGTATATTGTTTTAGAAATAATTCAATGTCTGTTTTTGTGGCAGGTATGATCCATATGAAGGTCTTGGTCATGTTGCAACACCGGATGACCCCAAACTTGGTAAGAAAATGACACCGCACTATGCTCCTGAATAGAACTACTTGTCAGTCCATTAACCCGTAACCTTACCAAAGGCCACAAAAGGCCACAGCAAAAATCCACAGTAAATAGCCTCTGTGCCGCATGCTTCCCGATTCTCGTGACACGATCCGGCGAGCTGTCAAATGTCCTGAAAAGTTAACTTTTTGTGAAGTACACCAGTAGGATGTGAGAACCTTACAAGATCTGTCACTATTAATACATGGTTTATCAACACTACGATCCTTGTATAGTATGTAATGTAAATTGTCATTGAAGCAAATTAACCTACCAATTTTATAATCATAGTTGTTGAAAGAAATAGAGTTCTAGGGTTTCCACTAATTTTACTATAAAAAGTTATTGATAGGTTTGTGGGGTTTTTTTCGTGTTTTTTCTTCAGATTTTCCAGAAGTTTCTGCCTTTGCTGATGGTGAGATGAATCTTGTGCAACAGATTGGAAGACAAACTCCACACAGACCACTATCCATACTTGTCAACGACACACTGCTTATTTCAGAGGTGATTTATTGTACCTAACTTTATAGTACCTTGGGTGGGATCTTTCACAACTTGTCCTGAACTTAGTTCTAAATCTTTATTTTCATAACATTTCAAGAATGTGGAACTCATCTAGGTCAAGACAAACCGACTTTGGCCTATACAAATATATGCTTGATATTTTACCATAGGGTCCAGGGTCCCAGATTAAGCAGAGCCAATAAATACCTTTAAGGGGGGGGGGGGGGGGGGGGGGGGGGGGGGGAAATAAGATAAATTAGGGTGTTTCTAGATACAGAAATATCCACCTCTTTGAATATAAAGCGCCCTCTAAATTCCAAAATCCACAGGCAAAGTTTTTGAAACTTCCAAATAACATTAATTTGATTCTCTTAAGTACTTGGTGTCATTGAAATCACTGTGCTCTCATACTTGACTGTCCACTAAATATATGCTCTGTCTGCTAGTAGCTTGATGCATAGAATTTTATAGAATTATAGTCTATTTGGCCATCATGAGACAGTGACATAACTGCGTATCTATATACTAATGTTCGGTCCCTCGCCTGATTAGATAGTTCAATAATAATTTTGCACTCGCGTCCCTCTTCAACTGAAAAAGCGTGGTAATTGCGCCTCTAATACACGAGCTAATTAGATAGTTCAATACCCGTTTTTCCCCGTTTTCAGACATGCGCAGAAAGGATCACATGTGAAAATCCAAAATGTTGAATTTATTTTACTCGGGTAGCTACTGTTCGGACACAAATTGTGGTTTTCGGAGTGAGTGATGACATATGGTCTTCACCCAAAATATTTTCTTCAGGGATATAGCTACATTTCTGTATATGCGGCTGTTTGTTATTCTTAAAGATCGCATAGTAACAAGCATTTATACGTCCGACAAATAAAAATATTTCACGACATTTTCTAAATGTAAACAAAAACTCTTACACAGATCTTAAAGTGACACTTTCACATTAGTAACATAGATGAATGCGACGTTTGCTAACGATAATGTATTTATTATTTGACATTCACCAAACATATAGGTATGGTCAAAGTACACAAAGATAAGGAAACAAACAAACAAACAAACAAACAAATTATAACAAACAAATGTACATAAGTATAAAATATAGATACATATATATCATATACAATTTAAACTCCTGAAGATGTACGCAACTCAAATGCAGAGTTTACAAAATTAATAACTGGACGAATGCAATCAAATTCGTTAACCCTCATTATAGTCAAGAAAATGTCATTGTCATCTAAGTTATCAAGATCATATATTTCACCAATTTCAGATATCATTTTAGTACGCATATCATTATAGAGCGGGCATTTCATAATGAAGTGAAATTCATCTTCGATGACATTTAAATTGCATGACATGCATATCCTTTCATTTGGGGGGGATTATCGGGTATACATATCGCCCCTTTTCAATCATGAGTGAGTGAGCGCTAACTCTTAATTTACAAAATAGGGATCTACGAGACTGGTTAAAAAGAACAATGTAATTTTCCAAATCAAAAGAATCTTTGAACGTGCAGTAACATCGAAGTTTAGACTGGAAGTTGTTAATAACATTAGACCAGTGATCACTGTATATGGATTCAAGATTACCTATAATTAGGTTACGAAAATTACCAGAAGTGATTGTGTTAGGTTTGTGCCAAATGTCGATATTATGAATCATGGTTAAAATCTTCTTAATGCCCGAAGACCAAGTAAATGCTCCGGAATCTGACATCTTTCTGTTATCGATTAAAGCATCGATTACTAAAGATGTGCATCCATTCATACATTTTTTGTTCAAATTCCACCAATATTTTACCGATAAACTCAGCATTATAATGAGCAATGGGAAACTACCTAGTTCGCCTCTTACTGCATTATTGGTTGTTCTTTTGTTTACTCCTAAAATAAGTTTACAAACCTTAATATGCAAGGTTTCGCTTGAGAGTTTATCACATACAGTAAGGAAATTTGAATCATTAAGGCTTTTCAGTAAATACGGGGCCCATACTTCACAACCATAATTTAAGATTGGTTGAATAAGTGTACTGAATAATTTCAGACTACATTTGTATGATGAATTGTATAAATTTTCCCTTATCTTGAAATATGCTTTCAGTGCCTTATCTTTGAGACGTAAGATAGCTTTTATAAATGAGCCAGACGGTATAAAAACAATGCCCAAATAACAATATTCATTAGTAATCTTAAGACTAACATTACCATAACTAAATTCAAACTTATCTAGAATATGACCTCTTTTATTAAAGATCATAATGTTTGATTTATCAATATTTACAATGAGTTTCCACTTAATACAATAGTCATGTAATCGGTTAAGAGCACACTGTAAGCCATTAGGGCTTTTTGAGAGGAGGATTAAATCATCAGCATACATAAGACAATTAAGATCATGGTTATTAAGCGTAACTGGGTCACAATTAGAGTTAAAGATGTTTGGAAGGTCATTGAGAAATATATTGAAGAACATAGGACTAAGAACACATCCTTGTTTCACCCCAACTGTAGTGCTAAAAGAGTCAGTTAGTTTACCATCACATTTAACAGTGAAACAGACTGATGAGTACATGTCTTGAATTGTTTTAAGAAATTTACCTCCGATACCAATTTTAGTTAATTTGTATATAAGAGCGTCACGCCATATAGTATCAAATGCAGCGGAGAAATCAATAAAACACACATACAAATGGGCTTTACCCGCCCGATTAATATACTTATCGATAACAGATTTTAGGACTAGAATGTGGTCACTTGTCCTGGAGCCTTTCCTAAAACCTATTTGATTTGGAGGGATGATATTGTTTTTATCCACAAACATACTAAGGCGATCATATAGGACAAGACAAAATAATTTACATAATATACTTGATACAGCAATACCTCTATAATTTTTTGGAGTATTTTTGTCTCCTTTTTTGTGGATAACTGTGAGAGTACTGAGCCTCCAAGCTGAAGGAAAATGACCGTTTTTTATAAATAAGTTAAATAAACTAGTTAATGGTTGAGCGAGAACCGATATACCATCCTTCAGCATTTCCGATCTGATACCATCTAAACCAGGTGATTTGCCCTTTTTAAGTCTGGGTGCCGCGTTTATTACTTCGGAAACTGTAATGGAATGATCAAGATCATTTGCATCAAACCTATTCAAGTCCTGAACAAAGCCATTAACGAACTTATCAAAATTAACATCGGCATGTGGAATATTTCTGTTCATTAAAGTCATAAAGTGTTCCCACCATTGTTTTGGTGAGATAGGGTTTTGAACAGACTTTTTGATTGGACACAGTTCATCATAAACTTTCCAAAACGCTTTAGGATCCTCATCTTCCATTTTGTCTAACTTCTGAAAAATGTTAGATCTAAAAATGGATTTCTTATTATTCAATAGTTTGGTATATTTTTTACGTTGTAAACGGTAAACGTGAACTAATGATATATTATGAGGCTGCTGTCTTATACATCTAGATAAGGATTTAAGTTGACGATATAAGATTCTACAGTCAACGTCATACCACTTTTTCTTGGCTGGTTTACGGCGACGATGAAGATTCACCTTTTTCTTTTTTAAACCTGCTGTTTTACAAATAGTATCCATCATGTTATAAAATTTATCAAGACAGATATCGGCAGAAACGTCAGATTCCTCGGCATGGGAGAGGAATGATTTAATATCAGACTTAATGTTATCACGGGTAATCGCCAATTTCCATGACTCTGAACTATTATCAGACCAAGAGAATTGATTAGGCATGTCATTCAATTGTGAGTCATTTGAAATTACATTATTTACATCATATTTACACCAGCTTGTTTGTAATATACACGATATCATACAGTGAATGGAGAATGGTACTAAATTATGAACCTTAAAGAACTCAATATCATTAAATAAATCGCAATCACAGAGCATATAATCAATCAAACTTGGAGTTCCCCTATGGTTGAAACACGTAAAGTTACCACATAGGTCACCAAGTTTACGTCCATTGATTATCCGTAAACGATTACCTATACACATCTCCAGAAGTAATTTGCCATGAGCGTTAGGGGCTTTGAAATCTAAATTCCTTCTGAGAAGAGGAGCATCAACTATGTAATCATCGTGCACATCTATATATTTGCTTGTATCATTCAAAATGAAATCTGGTTCTAAACCAGTTCTTGCGTTGAAATCCCCCATTAAAATACAACTACCATTTGAAGAGTATTTAGTGATATCTTTTTCAACTAATGAAAAAATATCATCTCTGCGTTGGCTATAACCAGTGTTTGCAGGACTTATATAGACATTACAAATATAAATATCATTGTGAAGACCAAAAAATCTTTTACACAACTTAAACCAGATATACTCAGAATGTGTAGGTTTAAAAAATGTAACCCCCTTAATTAAATTAAGACGGATACCTACTGCTAATCCTCCATATGCATGGGGTGATTTTTTGGATCGTGGTCTATGATTTTGGACGATATGATATCCATCCAAGTGAATAATATCAGAGGTCTCACAGTGAGTTTCTGTCAGGCAAAATATATCTAGCTTAGTTAACATGTTATGTACTGGAATCGATTCCAGTTTGGAGGTACGAACATTGGCAATCTTTGAAAAGAGGCTGTCGATATTCCAAGCACCGATTCTTAGAGAAGATTTTGAATAAGCCATTGATTAATATAGTTAACTAACAGAGTAACAATACAGATTATCTTGAATAATTAATTCTAGAAGAACGAAGATTCATTATCACTTCGATCTTACACCTTAGATTACTTGCGAATACCCGTGTACCCTCATCGGACAGATGGTATCCATCTGAAGCCAGCAGATGATGATGAGGTGTACCGTTCTTTAAGAAGTTACTGTGGTCACAAAAGGAGATATTATTAGCAGACATAGAAATATTACCTTTGAGGAGTGCATTAACAATCTCCGTCATAGTGTTGAGGTTGGTGTTGTCAAGTCGTGGCAATCCAAGTGATATAACAAACTTGGTGCGAGTGTATATCTCAGCATACTGTTCGATAACTGAACGGAGATGGTTTGCACATTCATGTGGATTTTGACTGTTTCTTATATCATTCGTTATTTCATGGATAACTATGCAGTCGGGGACGCCAGTTAGTTGCTCAAGCTGTGAGGCAGCTTCGTTTATAGTAAAGGCCTTTAGCATCTGGACGGTTGCCTGGGGCAATAACCGACGAGCATCCACCGGGGACAGATGTGAGTTACCAATGATAACAACCGAGGGTTTCGTATTTTCTGTTTGCGGCTGGCGATCCTCCGTTGTATCGCGAAATCGGCGACCATTGTAAGTGTGTGGCCGACGATTGTTATGATCATCTGAAACAGGAGTTTCGCGATATCTAGCTCCACGACCGGCAGAGTAGCTGGCTCTGGTTTCACGGTTGTTGTCAGGATTCTTTCGAACGACAGAGGCATAAGATTGCTTACCGGGTTTACTAGATGGACTTGATGTTGGTCGAGGTGCAGATGCCGCCGGTGTTGGTCGAGGTGCAGATGCCGCCGGTGTTGGTCGTTGGTTGACATGGTTTTGCCGATAAAGAAACTGGCAGTACCATGTCAACCGTTTCTATGTTGTGCTGCGCGACCGCGTTTAACATGGCGCACGCGGTTCGGCGCACACGTAATGACGCAGACAAAAAGTGTACGCGTTTGTGGCGCAAACCGTGCACATTGTAACGGAGCAGAGTGAAAGCAGGCAGTCCGTACACTCTTAGAAAAAGGATGCTTCAGGCTTCAGGGGTTCTTGGCTGTCCCGTATGGAACCCTTTATATCACCTTAAAAGGTTCCAAAAAGAACCATTTTAAGGTTCAAAATAGGCAAAATATGGGCAAACATTGGTCTTTCGAACCTCTAAAGGTTCTCTACAGAACCTTTTGGGGCTTTTAAAATCAAAGAACCTTTAAACCATTATACGGGACAGCCAAGAACCCCTCTGAAGCACCCTTTTTCTAATAGTGTACCCTATAAAGCCACCTCCTCCTCTCCGCACTTCCCTCACTTGATAATCTGGATATAAGGGCACATGGGGCATCTGGATAAACGGAACGTGTGGTACATTATCATGATTATTATAGAGTGTCTGGATTATTCAGGGCATCCGTAATATCTGGATTACGGGGTTCACTATAAAACGAGTCTCAAATTACCTGGATATACTATGCGCAGGTGGGCCACCTGTGATAACTGGATTTTAAGGGTGTACACTCAGGTAGTATCTCGGGAGGCTTTATAGAACACAGCAAACATGATAAAGGGACTACATATACTATACGTTAAGGCCCCACATGCCTATTGGAGGAATAATGTATTTAATGTAAATAGGCCAAACAAAACCCGGATGGCACACATTGTGCTCAAGTACAAGCGTGGAATGGTAAAAAAAATGATCTTGATGATAGACTCCGCCGACCATAAAACTAAACGACCGACTATAAAACTATAACGCTCAGAACGTAGGCCTACTGAATTACCTGGATACAGTATGTGCATATGGGCAGTGGCGACACTTGCACCAGCACCATATGTTAAATGCATATTATGTGATCTTTTCCAGAGAGCGCCCTCTATTCGTGATTTTTTTTAGAAAGTAGATTTTCTTGCAGATTTACATTTCTGATCATAAATCGTACATATATTCGAGGTTACAGAGCGATACGATTCCTAATTACCTCAAAATCATGGTTTTAGAGTGAATTTAGACTAGAATAAAATAAGAAAATCTGCTTTCAATTTTTTTTCGATGTTGAGGGCGTTCCATGGAAAGATCACATAATATACCTTTAAAGGAGGAAAACGGGGTGGCAGGGCAATAAAAGAATCGAGGGAGACATTTAAAAGCTAATTTTAAGTAACTTTCAATTTTTACATTAAAATTCAACTTTTTATTATTTGGGGTACAAAATAGGTAGAGACATGCGCTGACAGGAGTATAACTGGGGGTATTAAGAACACGTTGATGGAGTAGGCCTACTCGGATTAATATCTTGGGTATCTGTATTATTTAAGAGCACATTGGGCCTAGGCTCATGGTGTATTAAGGGCACCATGTTACTTACATTATATCAAGGGCACCTTAGTACCTGAATTATTTAAGGACATACTCTTGATTGATATTTATATAAACATTTATAACGCTTTGATATTACTGACCTCTGCCTATTGTGATATGACTTTTACTGTCCGCTATCTTCGGCACCCGCGTTTAATTTACTTGACTATGATAAAGTAAGGGCACCTGGGTATCTCGAGATAACGGCACACTGCAGTGGGCCTACCTTGATTATGTGGTATCCAGTGCATTATTAAGGGCACCTGGGGTAACTGGATTAGGGGGTAGGGCTTAGGCCTATAGGGTCCCTGGATATAATGGGACAACGGGTACCTGCATTTCAGGTCTCATGGGAGGCCTACATAGGTATCTGGAAACACAAACGTAGGCCTACCTAGATTTAGGCAATGTATAACCTGGATTATCAAAAGCACCTGCGATATTCGGATTATTTAGGGCTCCGTCTGGATTATGTATACATGTATAGGACATGTTCTTGATATTATTGTATCAAATTTTCTTACGCTTTGTTTACTTATTCCCCGTGAAATCTTCTAGCGGGTCCAGCGCGAAGCGCTGGTGCCCGCTAGTTCTACTAATTACATAAAGTGCACGCCTACTTGAGGCGCTGGCGTATACATACGATCGTTGAAAGACGGAAGATACATAGGTGTGCGTAAAAGCTGCGCCCGTTAAGTTTCGTCACTGTCCAGAGGAGGCCAAACGGAGTATACCTCTGCTATTCAACAAGCTGGGACTTTTTAGACGCATTGGTAGAGAGAGCTATGCATTTTTTACTTGGTATTCATTTTGTGTGGAATAAAATAGGCTAGATCTTTTATTATTATTTCATCAAGATGTAACATTTTGGTTTTTTATCATGTTCACAATAAATTTACTCTGAATGGCGATTCAATTTGGTGACTTATTTCATTAAATCACAAATGACAACAAACACAATTTTTACCACTCACAAAAAAGCCCCAAGTAATCTGGCCTATATTTACCTTATATGTCACATTATTGTGTGAAAATAAATATCATTTTTTCATTTCAGATCATGATTGATGCGGTATTGTACTTATCCAATATTAATTTATTTTATTTCATCAATACCATACCAAGTTTAATTTCTTTGCTTTCTTGATGTAAAATCAGACTTCATTTGCAAACATATTATACCATTACAAATATCCCTGTGTTTTGGATCTATTTTCCATTTTTTACATACATGATATATGTTGGTGGAAGTGATTCTCTTATATCAATTCAGAACTTGATTCTGTTGCAAATGCTGGTTATCATTTTAACAGTAATTTTCCAAACAAACTTTTTCTCAGGGGTTTAATGCTAGACTAGCACGATATTGTTTTGATTGTTTAAGAGATCAGTGGGGGTTCCTCATGACTGGACATGGGTTTTGTTGATGAATGCATGGAAGAATTGTACTTCCATGATGAATGGTACCAATTTAATGATGGCACTGACAGCTCAAGTGTGACTTTTGAATTTTGTTGTGTAAATAAATTCAAAACTTTGAACTTCAATTTGTTTCAGACACACGTGCTATTTTAGATACTGCCAAATTAAATTTTAAATTTTTTCGAGATAAGTCACAATATAGCCAGTGGCGGCACCAGCCTCATAACATTTTTTTTTTGGGGGGGGGGGGGGGGGGGGCAAAAGGGGGGAAAGATTTTTGTTTGTTTTTACGCTTAAATTGTAAAATTTGGTCTAGTACTAACTTATACTTTGGTATGAAAATGCGTGCTTGCGTGCAAAATTTAGCTGTTTTACGCTAAAATTGTCAACATTTGGTCTAATTTAACCTAATTTAGTAAGAAAATGAGGGCACAGTGCGGAAAAAAATTGCCTTTTATGCTGAAATTGTCTATTTTATTTGTAATTTTAACTAAATTGAATTTCTTTGGGAGGGGGGGGGGGGGGGGGGGGGGGAACAAAAAATATTTTGTACAGTGCAACTTACCATAAACGCCCTTTATTTCAATTGGTTATACACCACCTCCTTTTGGTCCATGAAAAATGAAAATTAAACCAATTCAGTATGTGATCCAAATGCTTTTAAATGACGCAAGTTCAAATAAATAATTTACTCTCCGTATGTGAGTTTCAATGTTGTTATACATTTCTATTAAACCTCCTTTGTAATTGGTCTTTGCTTCAGTACCCACCATTCACAACTGTATACGGCCCAGCCAATTAGAAGCTAGCTTTTAACCAACCTTAATTTCACAGCTGAGTACACATCTCTAATTTATAAAGACCTAAAGAGATGTCAAGAAGCACATACTAGGGAGCTGGTCTATGAAACCACACACACCCCTTGTATGTGGGGTGTGTGCAGCCCGTGTGCAGGGGTGCACACATAATGGTATGTGCAGTGCTAACGTGGTAGATTCAAATGCACGTTCCCTGTGGTTATGCCTGGTGAATCATTTGTTTTGCATACAAATAAAGCTAAGAGGGCGTGTAGAATGCATACTCATTGCTTAAATATGTGCAGTTTAAAAACAAAAATAAAATCATAAAATGGTCTCATACCATTTTGTTGTGTATTAATTTGATCACAAACCCATATTAAAGGTATGGTTATGCTCAAATTAAGTCTCGAATATACACACTAAAAACGACGGGGTCAAAATATTGACCCTCTTACGGGGTCAGTTTTATTTAACCCGATTCGTGGTTAAATCAACCACTGTCGGGGTCATTTGGCATCATATTGAAATGACCCCTAAAAGGGTCATATTTAAATGACCCTAAATATAGTCATGAATGACCTAGTCATTAAAGACCCTAAATATATATGACCCTAAATATAGTCATTTTCAACCACGTTCCGGGGTCATTTGCTAATCGGGATATACCGTTATCAAAATGACCCCTGAATATGGTCATTTTTTGACCCTACACTGCAAAAACTCCGGTGTTAAACTACAACACTGAGCCGGTGTTACGCTCCTGGTGTTAATGTTGGTGTTAGGTCAACACCATAGGAATAACTGATGTAACACTTCTCATGGTGTTACATTTCTTGTGTTAAACTTGGTGTAAGAATAACTCCCATGGGTGTCACTATTCCACACATGCGCACGGGGGTGGGTTATATTGGTTTTTTAACACTTTGGATTGTATATTTATATATTTGATCTAGTGATTCGATCTGCAACATGCACCATTCCATAATTAAATGGCAAGTAAGAACATTAATTCACAAAAACGTTCAAGTTTTAATAAATTTGAACTGTTGAACAGTGAAATATGTTATTCGTGGTTAAATCAACCACTGTCGGGGTCATTTGGCATCATATTGAAATGACCCCTAAAAAGGTCATATTTAAATGACCCTAAATATAGTCATTCATGACCCTAGTCATTCATGACCCTAAATATATATGACCCTAAATATAGTCATTTTCAACCACGTTCCGGGGTCATTTGCTAATCGGGATATACCGTTATCAAAATGACCCCTGAATATGGTCATTTTTTGACCCTAATATAGTCAGAGAGAAAAAGAGAAATATAGTCATTTGACCCCAAGGATAGTCATTTTTAACCACAATTTGGGTGACATTTTTAACTAGATCACCGGGGTCAAATTTGACCCTTTTTTAGTCGGTGCATAGTTGACTCCGTAAGCGGGGTCAAAAATGACCCTTTTGTGGTTGAATTTTGACCACGTATTTTTAAGATTTTTTAGTGTGTAGGTACTTAATTATGCAAATTATTTAAATAACGAGAAAAATACAAAGAAATGTTTTAATTTGCTCATACAAAAATGTCGGAATTAAGAATATGCACATTGTATTTTATTCCCAGGCTTAAAAGATAAAAAGTCAAATGTGTTTTGGACTAGATGCTAATTAAATATGCATAACATATGCAAATGAGCTTGATTAGCAAAATAGTTGTAATACAAATTTGCGTTGAAGCTTTGATGTCATGTGTCTTCAAACTTGACTTAATTGGAAGAAAAGTGTTGTTGTTATTGTCATGTAAGTGATGTTGGTTAAAACGGGCATTTATGGTAAGTTGCACTGTAGTGCCGCCACTGAATATAGCATCTCTAGAGCAGATTTTGGTTTAAAAATTAGCCCAATGTTGTCTAGTGGCAAAACTGTAGATTGTCTTTTGGCAATGCACAGCCTGTGTTTATGGCATGCCCTTGTTCGGATCAAAGGCATTGCACATTGTTGAGTTGGAACCATAGGAAAAACCATAAACCCAGGAAAATAAAAGGATGATGTACTGTGATATGGAACATATTGGTTTTTCAAAAAAAAATAAAAAAAATGGAAATGATATTAAATTAGTACACAATTTCTCTTAGTTTAATTTCTCTTAGTTTGTTGACTAATTAGAAATGAGAAAATGATGCTAAATGTATCACCAGCGATATGGCCATTTCGATGGTAAAACTGGTTCAATTTGCTTAAGATTCCACACCAGTAATTAATTTCAATCCTTGCAGATTTATTAGAATTAATCACAAATGGTACTTGCTCCCAAATGATTAAAGTTGTAGTTTACTCCTGATTTTACCACAGTGCAAAAAAAGAAATATTTTCAATGCATTTTATAGGTTTTTGGATGCATTTGATTGTAAATGATCTGGCAACATTTCTCATTTTTTTTCTGATAAATGAGGGCGCTACACCAGTTGTCCAACTCTGGGGGCTAATATCTCGGAACTTTCGGGGATACCATATATAATTGTTTTGATTAAATGATCAAAGATATCATGAAATTTAAGATAAATCCAGTCGCTTTATAAGCGAGAAAATGGGCTTTTTGTAACAACCCTTTAACATGTAAACGTATAGGGAAACTATTTAGTGGTGTGAAATCTGCATAGGGGTGGTACAGGGATGCCAGTTTTCCCCGGTGTTCTCTCTTTATATTCAGAGGGGTAACACATGATCATTCCAGGATCTTGAAATATCCCTCTATTTGACGGCGTTTCGCGGACAATTTTGCTAATTTGACCTCCTTTTTCACACAAAAAGGCGGACAATTTGACTGAAAATAACACCCCTTTTTCACCATTTCAGGGACACTTTGTATATAGTCCCCCTATTTGCGCAAAAACGAGGACACATCAGGTTCAAAATACCCCTTTTCCCTATTCTTGGGACAATTTCATATGACACAATAATCATTCTATTTCATTTTCTTCTTCGTGGACATAGCCTCTGCAAAAAACACCCCTATTATTTTTAATCGCGGACATAGCTTCCAAAATGACCCTTATTTTTGGAAATCGCGGACATAAAGCTTAACCCCCCCCCCTAATTTGGGGAAATCGCGGACATAGCTTCAAAAAACACCCCTAATTTGGGGAAAGCGCGGACATGGTACAGAAACACCCCTTTTCCGTGATTTTTGGAACGATCATGCGTACCCAAAAGTTAATGTTCAGGCTTTTCCTTCTTTCTCCTTCAGGCCTACTGGCATCCGTGGGTGGTAAACCTAATGATAACTAATTCCAAGCATATACAAAAACTGACCCTGGCTGACCTGTTACTACGAATGACAGAAAAGCACATTCCTAAAATAAGAACATTCTTATTTAAATTTCTACAAAATAGTATCCTCCATGCCTATGTTAGTGCTAACACCCAGGTGCCAAGCATGAAAAGCCAATTATCACTTCTAGGTCAAAGGTTAGGAAAAGTCCTGTTATTTTTCACTCCAACAGGGATGCTATTGCGATACAAGAGGTGCTTCAATTTCTATTAGATTTTTTGTAACTTATGTCCTGTGATGAGACATGAAAAAAAGTCTATCATCCCTTCATAGGTCATTCATCGGTCAAAGGTCAAGAAGGGATCCCAAGAGTTCAAATTATAAATTAATGTCAGGATGTCATCAAAACAATTAATCTTGACGTTTCTGTTAGCTATGGCTACACAGTCAAAGGTCAACACAGCTCAACTAAGATCTATCATAGTTGATATGAGTGCTTTCATCTTTCATGGATATTGTTACTACTCTTTATTTCTAGATTCCTTATCCCAAGCCGAGGAGGCCTGTGCAACTGAATGATTTGAAAAAGATGGTGGATGGGAATTTGACATGTATGAGGAAAGCACCACTTATGGGTAAATATAATTAGGCTTCTTGAAGTTGGGCTGACACAATGGGAGATGTCCTAGCTCAAATTGAGTAAAACCTGCATGGTCTATTATAAAAGCAGTAGGGCATCAGTTTGGTTAAAACTTGGAAAATACAAGGAGTGAGCAGTCCGGTGTGCAATGTCCACCATACCTCTGAAAGGCTTCCTTTTATACAGGGTGTCCTAGAATAATTATACTATGTTTGATAATATGAATTAACAATAACAGTGTATCTCAATCTAATACCTGAAATATACAGGTGGACATGTCATGACATTTCAAATGATTATAACTTCACTATTGTTAAAACTATGGCCAAAGAAAAGATTGTATTAAGCTAAGAGTCTATAGATCAGGCTTTCTCAACTAGATTTGCTGATGCGCCACATTTTAGTAACCAACTTGTTGAAGCGATCCACTTGGTCATATTTCTTAGAATTTACAATGGCAATTCCCCTTACAAAATATTTTGACATATATTCTGTAGGCAACATAATAACTAATAATACTCTTTTGAGGGCATATGCGCGCGTAGCGCGCGAAAAATTGCTGTCTTTATACATCTGACAGTCATAGGCCTATGAAATGTGGCTATATCATGATATGATTTATTTTAAAAACAAATTGTAATCACTCTCGCGCCACTTAGGATGCCTTGATGCGCCACAAGTGGCGCGCGCGCGCCACCATTTGAGAATGCCTGGTCTAGATGAACACTACTTACCATGAATCAACTTATTCACTTTGTACAGGCTCATTTGATGGCATCCGATGCTTCAATGATCTCAAATCACTCCTGCGAGGTCTACCAGATCATCAGCTCATCCACATAGCTCAGGAGTACATACCTCAACACAAACTACGACGAATGCTGGACAAACAGAAGCGCCTTCACATGATTGATGCAGTGGGATCTGTCCATTCTGAACTCAGTCAGTCTATCTTAACTGACATTTTGATATTGACCCCAGACCCTGATGCTGACTTGGTGATGAGGTTTTTTCTCCAGTCGGTGGGAGATTCAGTACCCCATTCGCAGGTAAGGATTTGACTAATTCATTTGGGATTTATGGGGGCAGGGATGGTAACAATTTAAACCACATACAATTCAACAACACAAGAGTAAAAACAGCAATCCATGAATTCCCTTACCCATCATGATTACTTAATAAGCATTCCGTAGCCTCTAACAATACTAAAGGAATATGTTTAGTGAATACTTACAACCGCTATGAATGTGAATATTAAGCGGTTGGCAAACATTTTCATTACTATTCAATGATGGTTAAATTGTATATAGCGTTCAGAGTGTCTTGGTGTTTGAGGTCAAATGTCAATTTAAAATTACAACTGACAAACAACGTAGCATAGAAAAACAGCAGCTAATTTTGGCTCTACTTTTGCAGTTAGTTTCCATAAATAAGAGTGTCTATATGAATATGATGTGGCATTGTGTAATACTCAGTGCACATCCCACAACAGAAAAGTTAATGGAGTCATGTCAACTTAAAATGCTGACTTGTTTTGCAGATGGTGAATTAGTTATTTCAATTGTAGAATAACTTTTGTTCTTTTCTTTTGCAAGCATTTTCTGGATACAGTTGAAGATATCGTTTTTTATCCTCAACACTTGCCAGGTATGTAATTTAGGCTTAATTTTTGTTTGGTATTTATCACCATAACTTGATCAACTCTTGGAATAAAACATTGTAGCTTCTTGATGATTGAAACAATTTCAATATTGACAACTCTCTGCATCTTGAGGTATCGCAACTGAGATCTATGGTCTCTGACCACAACTATGGGTCGTTAAAGATTGCTTTTTTGTTTGTTATAACACCAAAGATAGACAATGTATCTTTTGCTCACTTAAGATTAATGCATACCTTTTATGCAATAGGGTCCAGAAAAGGCCTAAACATAATGAAAGAGATATGTAAAATGACTCATTATAGTATTTGTAATAATTTGTATATTAATTAGAGAATAAAACATAGTTCTTAGCTGTTTTGCTATAGACGATGGTCTTATAATGTATAGGCTGTACCATATTTGGAGTCGTGTATGGTCGCCGCAGGCGGCCATACACGACGACACAAATATGGTACAGCCTATACATTATAAGACCATCGTCTATAGCAAAACAGCTAAGAACTATGTTTTATTCTCATTCTTATTTAGTTTATTGGTTATTTTGAACTTTTATCATAAAAAACCGCAGTTTGTTAGATTATTTTAAACAAACAACAACAAATTTCCCCCTTTATAAAATCGGCGAATCCAGCCAGCTGTTTTCCAACATCCTGCTTCAAATTAATCGCGTTCTTTAGCACACGCGCACCTATCATCGCTGCGTTATACCCACAACGCACACGGCGGCGACTTTGTGTAGGGCACACTAACGCGATGACGCGTTGATCATACGCGCTGAAGGTATTATTTTTCGAATGAATTAAACCCCGCCCCAAACCGTGCACCATTGTCTCATAATGCATGGGCGTGTCGGCTGAAAATCAGCCAAAAACCAATCAAATTGCCTGCTGACATCTCAAACCACACCCACTATATAAGAATTAACATTAACTGTAAACTGCATTATTTGTATGAAATTCTTTCCTTCCAGCATCACTTGTATAAATGCATGTTTACTCCCGATCATAAATTAGACCTTTATTTAAATCCAAGTGGAGTGGCCTGTGAGTGTTAAAGGGAGCAACCTCCTTCTGGAAGACCTTATATATATATATATATATATATATATATATATATATATATATATATATATATATATATATATATATATATATATATATATATATATATATATATATAATTATTATTGACAACCATTTCTGGTTAGACTACGACATTTGAATAGAGTGCTCAATACCGTAAACGGCAGAGCGTATAAAAATTCAGAGGTATAGACCTTCCGGAATATTATCGCTACTCTGAGTTTCATGGACAATCCCATACGGTCATTTTGTCCAATCATCAGGCGAATAGATATATATATATATATATATACTGGTATAATTTTAGGGCTTTTATTAACTCTAATCCCGAGGCACCTTTTCCAAAGGATTATTTTGGTCGCGGCCAAAAAGCGAGGGGGAAAAGGGCCCCCACGCCCCGGGGCTCGAACCCCAGACATCTGAGTACAGAGGCGAGCGATCTACCGCTAGGCCACATGTGGGTCAACCATACTTGGCTCAGTATACTTTGCCAAGTATATAGCCTGGGGCCATTATTTCATCAAAAAACTGCCACACGGGGTGAAACAAGCACACCGCATTGTAGTAAATCATAGTACTCAAGAGGGTTAGGGTTAAGAGATCCTCTCATTGTTTTCTTTTTCTCTCTCTCTCTCTCTTTTTTTGGTTGTGGGGTTGGGGGTTTGGTTGGGTGATGAGCCCTCAAAACTCCCCACAGGTACTTGGTAATCTAGAGAGGGGATATCTGCTTGGGTCAATACATTTATTTCCATTTCATGTTTCATCTCTTTTTCTCAGAGGCTCTTTCTGAACACGACCTCCACCGTACTGCTGTGTTACTACTTGGACACATGGCTGGTAAACTGTGCAAGGATGCACAGCATGTGAAGAAAGGGGAACATATACTCACTAAGATTGAAGATGGCCTTGGTATACATGGTAGGTGACTAGATGTATGGCTGATTTGTACAGCGGAACAGTGCAGTCTAAGAGTATGGTAATAACACTTACTGACCCAAGCAGCTTGTTATCTTTCTAATCAATGTCATTGATTTTTAAACCCATCTGAAGTTGCCATTGTCTATAACCATGCAGACAACTCTCTCAATTCCGTATGATTTTTGTGTGTTGAACTTCATAATTAATAAGGAAATTGAAACGCGCTATGGAACCTTCAGATTTTGAAGTTGTTGAAATAAGCCTTAACATCTGCTATCCATGCGCATGTTATGTGCATGTCTTCATCAGTCCTTTTCTTCATCTTCCCGCCAATTTCCTTGTATTTTATATAAATCGACAACCGACTCATACTGTATTGC
Source organism: Ophiura sarsii (assembly GCA_035610835.1). NCBI lineage: Eukaryota > Metazoa > Echinodermata > Ophiuroidea > Amphilepidida > Ophiuridae > Ophiura > Ophiura sarsii. Next base: position 90,611,549 of record CM069441.1, on the reverse strand, counting down.
TACTGTATTTTGCTACTGTTTCTCCTTTCTTCTTTCTTTCTTTCTTTCTTTCTTTCTTTCTGGCACTGGACCAATAGCTCGATAACCCTTTGACCGATTTTGACCATTATAATGTTTTGATGAATCCAAATGGGGAAAATACATAATAATGATTGGATGCTTTACGCCCAATGTGTATTGGTCTGGCTATGAGTTTAAAATTAATAAGAGTGTGAATCCCACTTTGGCCACTTTTGAACAAGAATTGCTTTTTCAACAGAATAAATTTACATATTCCAATGATGATGTATGGGATTCATCAATGTATTGTTTAAATACATCTAATATTCAAATATTCTGGTTCTTTTATGGATATTGTTTGGATGAAAATATGTTTTTCTGCTCAAATTTAACTACTATCAACTTTTAGTGATAGACTTTTATTGATTTGATTGAGTATGTTCAATTACACACTGAATGAGGATTATAATAAAAGAGTTCTGCACATGAAAAGTGGCCAAAGCTGAATTTGACATTTCTTAGTAGATTTGCTGTAATTTGATAAAACAAAAACTGCAAAAAGGATTCAAACAAATCAGTTTGACACAAGGAAAATTGCTGAATAATTATTACTATTTCACATTCACTCTTGATATTATTCATGGCCGAAAATCATGTTTCACACGGGACACTTTTTAACATGCCCTGTACAGGGTTAAAATTTAAGGCATTGTCTGATTTTGAATGGACTTGTTGTATGTCTTTTGATGAGACAAGATAAAGACAATCATGTAAGGTCAGGAAGGGGTCACTAGGGTTATTCACCTACACGAGAGTAAACATTTAGACAATTTGACTGGACTTATCGGTTGTGTCTTGTGCCCCTTGTGAACTATGATTATAAGTTCAAAGGTCAATAAGTCAATGGTAAACAAACTCGACTAAGGTTCATGGTCTATGGCCACAATAGCTCTAGTCTCTTTATTTCTCCTTTCCTTTCCCCTTTTTTTGTTACCTCTGGATCTGCCCCATATTATCATCAGCATTTATTTTGTGTCTGACTGAATTATAGATCCATGGAATTACAACACACATGTAGAAGTCTTAGATCCAATTGAGACAGATGTACACCACCTGAAAACCGTAGCCTGGATTGAATCACTAGGAAACGCTGGTCGCCCACGCTCTTTTGAACACATTCGTAGCTTTACTAACTCAAGTAGCACCCCAGCAGTGTTAAAGAGAGCTGGACTACATTCAATGCGACACTACCACAATCAGGAGGTACAATCTGTAGAATATTTAATACTGTAAATTTGGAATATTTTGGACTGTATTATAATAATCCCAATATTCCCAAGACTACAAAACCCACAAGTGAAGCCTTTGCTGGTAGCTCCTCTTACGTTTTGTACATACAAACCTAACAACTTGTATTTTGTAATGCGCTCACATGTTGTAGCAGCCTAGGACACAACTGAAAGCTACCTCACATCAAAAGAGGGTTTAACTATTTGTCCAAATCAAAACTTGTGTTAAGCATATGAAAACGTTTTGTACCTTTTCAAATTTTCATACTTCACGCTCAGATTCTATCGTAAAGACACCAAAAAGGCTGGTTATATGTAAATAGTCATAAAATAAGAATACAGCTCGGAAAACCTAATAATCAATATAAGTGTGAAGCTACAAATATCCTCTCCCAAAGTATTAGTACAGGAGAACCGCAAACAATTTGTATCTGGTCCTAATTTCAGAAATAACCATGCCGTTTCCTGCGTGAAACCTTGTGGAACGCTGTTTTTTGACTTTTTGAGTCCGACACAATGCTCTTCTGATGGCCTAATTGTGTTTATCCATGCATTATCACGGGATATTACCTTGGGTTGTTTAAACTTAAAGCTTAAAACCTTTTGATATCTCATGCAGTCATTGTATCATTATAGTACTACCCCTTATAATATCATTTGCAATCAAGTGAAATAAGCAATCATTATCATTTATTTTTGAATTTAAAAAAAAATGTTAGTGTTTATTTGTCTTGCTTCAATTTTAGGCTGCAGACATCTTGCTACATGCTGCAAATAATGATGATGATGAAAACACGAGGTACGAGGCTTCTCTGCACTACAGAGCTCACTCTCACGGAGATAAGTCTGATGTCAAATATGACGATGTGGAATTAGGGTAAGTTAAGTTGAGAAATGTTTACTTTAGTTCAATGGGTAGCCACAATCATAGAAAAAAATGTGTTTCAACACTATCCATACATACATACATACAATAGGCTTTTATAGAGCGCCATTTCATAAAGATCACAGCGCTAAAGATGATAGAACAATACAAAATGCATGAAAAATATACACAAAATAGTAAAGAACATGAAAACAAAACAAAGGGACCTGACTGAAGCATGTGATGGAGCTACTTGGGGAAGAGGTGCAATTTCAGACCCTTCTTAAAGATGGAAACCGTTTTGGCACACCGAATGGATGGCGGTAGGGCATTCTATAGCCCAGGAGCAGAATAATAAAATGTCCTGTTGACAGCTGACTTCATTGTCCTGTTGTGGATCTTATGTACAGTTAGACGAGAGTGACGTCAGAGGCTGATCGCAACCCCTGATTGCTGATTGCTGTGCTGTTTGTATCATAACACGCACGATATTTGAGTCACTTGAAAATCGAAACTTGTTTCTGGTAGCCTGAAGTAGCCCCTTCTTCATAGCCCTCCCCTTCCCCACCGATCAATGTTGCAAGGCCCTGTGCTGATGGTGGGCAAATTGTGGGATTTAACATTGATCAGTGGGAAAAGGGGAACACTTTACATATATACACCTACAAAGTGATCGAACAATTTTTTCTAACATTGTAGAATGATTCATGTATTCTTTCCCCAGAGTATTCCAATGCACTTAATCATTGACCCCCCCCCCCCCCAAAAAAAACCCCCCATTTGTTTCTGACTAGATTTTACCCTGAAATCTTTGTATTAGATCCACAATGCTCTTACCAAATTAGGTTCATATTTCTAGATTCTTTTATAGTCTGCATGCACTCACTGTGTTGGTTTTTGTGTGCATGGTGGAAGCTGTGGATTTGCTATTATTTATATAATTAACGCGTTGCTTTTAGTCTCTGTTGTGTGTCGTGTCATGTCACACAGACGTGCGACAGCATTATTTCAAGCAGGAGCAAACACACCACAATAGTGCTCTCTTCTGGGCTTTATCTTGCCTCACGTTACCGTACGGAATAAACCGTATTAGCTACAACATGTTTTAATTGGTTTGAGCATGCGCACTTGAGTTACGGGATGTCTATAGCCAGACATTGCCCTCGCCTATATGATATCATACAGCTAATACACGACAGAGGCTAAAAACAATACCGTAATGCTCGTTCTTAAACACTTGATTCAAATAAAGTGTGAAAATGTGAAATAAATGGTTAAATAGAAGCCATTTAAATCAATTCATCACTGTAGTTTACAGAACTACATTGTCATTAATCAATCCATAACCTACAATATTTTTGATTTGTTAAAGCTCATTCCGACAGATGACACATTGTTTATGTCTTCACATAGTTTTTTTGTTTCTTCTTCTTGCTGACTTCATCTTTGGTTTTAATATTGATTGTTACCCTTCATCGTGTTTTCATACATCGTCCCCGTCCGTGTTGTTTGCTTGAATGATAAAGCTGCTCTTTGTAAATCTTGAACTGCAGATACTTCAGCCAGTGGCGTAGCTATAGGTTTTTCATATAGGGGGGGGGGGGGGGGGGGGGGGGGGGGGGGGGGGGGGGGGCAAGAAATAATACTGAACCGATAAGAATTTTCTGACAATCAAAAAATGCATGCATAGCGCGCAAAAATGTACTATTTTAAACACTATTTCCCCCATGATTGAGGCACAATTTGGCTTTATGGTTTTGAAGATTTATCTGCTACATCTGGGCGTTTATCTGTGATTTCTGTTGGTGAGTTTGTTGCCACAGTCTTCTTTACAGTTTCGCGATAGACGGGCCGGCTGCCTTTATTTCATCATGGCTATTCCCATTCATTTACCTTTGCCATCTGTAGGTTGCTTCACACCTGGCGTAGGTACGACTCTACTCCCTCAGCACATTTGGGGAACCTTCTCCTGATGGACTGATAGACAGTGGTCTATGAGATTGTCTACCCCCTTTAGTGGATTTAACAAGTCACTTTGTGCGTCACTTTCTGCTGTTGCTGATATCACAGATGCTTCATTTCTATCACTTTCTTTGCTGACCGGGTTTCTCTACCACCTTGAGTCGATTTAGCAAGTAACTTTGAGTGTCGCGATCACCTTATGCTGTTGCTGATTTCACAAATGTTTTATTTTTACCTTTCTCCTTCACACAGTCTCTGGCCATATGACCCTCTGCTACTTCATTATCTTGGCTATACATTATGTGTGATATTTGCACTTCGTTGCAAACTGTTTGAATTGATGACTGCTGTATCGGCTTCCATTCTTCGAGATTACGGTATCTACAACACCGTGTTTCAAGAAGAATTCCTTCATGATGTTGACGATAGTTTCGCTGTTTTAACGTCCTTTTAGATGCCCAAAGATGCCCAAAGTTCAATAATTGTTGTTATCATCAAAATTGATGGGATTAGGTTCGTTGTTTTTACATCATCTTTGTCATACTGTACTAAATTGAATCAAAATGAAGAAGTAACAATATGATACAACAGCAGTTTAAAATAGAAAGGAACCAAAGGTATTACCAGACAAGAGATTAAGAGAATGTATTAGTTTCTTTCAAACAAGCTGTTTAAAAACACATTTTTTTGCACTTTGCCAAAAAGGTGAAATCACCATGTCTTACACAATGGAGTGTAATTTCCTTAAAATAAGTCCGATATTCATGATCTAAAATGAAAGGGTACAGCATAGCAAATATGATAGAAAAACAACGGATCTAATCTTATTGACTTTGAAGATGAAAACATTTATTGAACTTTGGGCATCAATGGGTACTAATCAATTTGGGACAGCCTGTAGTAGTCTATGATGATCAGGTATTCGTCACCGTCCAAGTAGAATATTTCTGTTTCAATAATTTGCCATATGCTCTCGGTCTCGCGGGAACTTCATGGTGTGTCAATGGTTGTGGCGGATTGAACTTCTGATATTCTTGACAAATGTGACATTGCCTGATAAACTCTTCAATGTCTTTGTTTAGGTTTGTCCAAAACACGCAGCCTTTGGCGCGTAGTTAACACTTCGTTATGCCTTGATGCACTTCATGGATTTTCTCCAGGATGTCTTTTTGCTGTTTTTTAATCCTTCCACCTTTCAGGACGAGACCATTTTCAACTGATAACTCGTTATGAATGCCCAGTAAGGGTTGTTTAGGTTGTTAATGTTGTTTTTCAGGCCATCCATCGACTACGATGTCACGTAGCGCTGCTAGTACTGCTCATCGATTCCTTGAGTATCTCGATCCTGTTGTATGAGAACTGTACACAATTAATTTGTTCCTTTTTTCAAAGGATTTTTCCTTCAAAAGGTTCAGCCTCAAGAGTCCATCGGAGAGTTGCATCTCCTCCCCAAGCTTGTAGCAGATTGTGACATCATAAACCTTGCTGTCTCAGAAGAATATGTTGTAGTCTTGGTAGCGCAGACATTATGTTTTTGAGTATCATTTCTAGTGTTTTATGGTCGTTCTTGACCACAAAGTTTGTCATAGGTGTATATGTGGAACTGTTCGCATGTTGAAACCACTGCTAACATTTCTCTTTCAATGTGTGTGTATCGTTGTTCTGTCTCAGTCAGTGTTTTTGACATGAATAGGATGACTCGTCCTTTTGCAGAAAGGCAGCGACCACTCCTTTGAGGGATGCATCTACCTTGAGTATGCTTGGCTTGTTGACATCAAAGTCAGCGAGTGTTACTTCTTTGGCCATCACCTTTTTTGTTGTTCAAAGGTTGCTTGGTGTGATGATGTACAATCATAGATTACATCTTTTTTAAAGCAGCTTTCTCAATGGTGCTGTTAGAGTATAGACAGCTGAGGTATGACAATCTTGTAGTTTCTGAGGTGATTGAGGTGTTTTGATGTGCTGATTTATCTTCTTTTTTTGGTATAAAATGAGCACATGTGAACAATAGCCCAACAGACATTAACAAAGTTAATGAACTGAGTGATTTCAAATCAAACTGGTAAATCTCTACAGAGAGCCCTGATGGGCCAATCAATTGTTTCACTGCAACTCAAGTAAACACAATTGGGCTGGTTAAAAAAGCCAATGAAAATGGTGTGGGACACGAATAAGTTAAAAGCCGAGACATATGAAGAACAACATAAAAATATATAAATAAGAGAAAAAAATGAATATCTGGATGTCAATGACATCAAGAGAGCTTAGAAAACAAACTCTGAAGAGTTGGAGAGAAGGTGTCTGTTCACACGACACTTAAAATATTGGATTCCTTCCTCCAGCAACATTGTGTGGAAGACTGTTTCACAGTGGAACTGCTGTATGAATGAAGCTTCTGTCTAAAGCCACACGTTCTGGCAGTCGGCAATGAAAGGGCATGAGCTGGCATTGCAACACTTGAACGCGTAGCATGACGTTGAACGTATTGGTGTGGGGAGCTATGCTACTAAATCTTGGGGACAGTGGTGTGCATTTTGTACAAGACTGTGGCTGCTGCTACCTGTTGCCTGTGAAGTAGGCTTGTGATGCTGAGATGTGATAGACCAGTAGCTTCATGAGCTCCAATGATTTTGAGTGCCTTCCATTGGATGTTGTTAAGCTAGTTTAGGATAGGAGGTGAAGCGCTTGCCCAATCTAGTGAAGCATGCTCCATTACGCTACGGACTTGTGATTTGTACACAGTGGATCTGACTATGGCTGTCAATGTATTTGCAACCTTGCAAAGAGCACCAAGCTTCTGGCCAGCTTTGGTTGAGATAGCCGAGATGTGTTTTGACCAAGTCATCTTGCTATCAATGGTAAAAACCCAGGATTTCTAGTTTGTCTGCAGAAGGTAGTTTGCAGTCACCAAAGTAGAGTTTAATTTGTTATGGGGTTCCTGGAGATTACCATGGTCTAAGGTCACTTTCCATTTATCAGTCTATGCTTTCATATTGTTTAGATCACTGTTAAGGCTGGCAGCTACTGCATTGGAGCTGGTTGAAGACTTAATGGGTGCAAAGAGTGTTGAATCGTCAGCGTACAGATATAGCTCGTTGTCACAGACATCCACAAGGTCATCAATGAAGACAGAAAACAGTAGTGGACCAAGGATATATCCTTGTGGAACAAAAGCATTTATGGGTGCAGTGTTGGATGCTTGTCCCGACGTAACGACATTGATAGATCTATCGGATAAGTAATATCCATGAAAGCAGTCTTCTGATAACACCCTTTGACATTAGTTTTGAACAGAGTCCATTGTGCCATACTTTGTAGAAAGCTCCTTTTATGTCAAGGGCAATGACACAAACCTCGACACTTTGGTTTAGGGAGTTGTTCCATTTCTGTGACAGGATGTTGAGGAGATCAGCTGTATTGTGGCCTTCTCTAAATCCAAACCGTCTGCTGGAAATCAATTATCTTGAACAAATTTTAACAAGCTGTATCTTGCAACTCTGAAATTTGTCTTTGGCTCAAAATAATTCTAAAATTTCTCCAATATCTTTCTATAGTCTTTCTTAACTGCATTTGCGAGTTCTTCTTTTCCCAGCCAGAGGAGAACATACATCACTTTCTTGGTATAGCTTCCTTTTTCGCAAAAGGTCCTTGGAAAATAAGCTCTTGAAATTGCAAAATGCAGTTGGCCTATCACTGGACTGGCAGTCAAGATGGGGGGGGGGGGGGGGGGGGGGGGGGGGGGGGGGGGGGGGGGGGTAACACCAGTGAGTTCTGCCATCTCTGGTTTAATCTGCACATACTAGAAGTAAAGTTATATAGATTTTGGAGATTCAGGTTGTCTTTAGTGATAACACAATTTCGAAAGATATGGGCATACTTTGGAACTGAATAGTTTATAATTGTTTCTAACACTTTAACAGATGTCAGACACTGTTTTCACCTTGTTCCTCTTTCCGTAATGTGTCCACAATTTACGTCACATGACGCGCCTCAAAATACGTAGGGTTTCGGTTCAGGTTACTACTATATATCATTACCGGTACTTAATGTTGAATACCTCGTGAGGAAACGTCAGATGGCCCAAATCAGGCATTGCAATGGCTTCATCATCATCATCATCATCATTGGTCGTCCGTGGACGAAATGGAGGAAGCAGTCGCAACATACTGGGCCCAGACTTTCCTGTCATTCATGAGTTGGCGGATCTCTGGAGGAACTAAACCCATATCATTCTTGACGGTATCAGGATACTGAAGGTGTCTTCTGCCTCTGTTAGCTTTCCCACCAGGAGGGGTCCAGAAAATTAGACGGGAGATAGGCTGGTTGGTTGTTCGCATGCAGTGGCCAGCGAAACATAAACGGCGCTGCCTGATTATTGATGTTATAGGTGGGATATCGCCATATACCACGCTGTTTGGGATGTGATCTCTCCAACTGATGTCAAATATTCTACGTAACAGTTGAGTATAACATCCGTTGATTCTGTCTTCAATTTTCCTGCTGATGGTCCATGTTTCAGAGCCGTACAACAAAATGCTTTCTACGCAGGCTTTGAACAATCTGATTTTTGTAGTTCTTTCGAGATCAGACTTGGCAATGGCTTAGGCATGTTCCGTTCATGGTTTGACCTATTGCATAACCTTTGCAATATGGGTTCATGCAAAATATGTGTTGCATTCATTGAACGTGAAATGTTTACAATAGTAATTTGTGTCAGATTTTGAATGTAGAAGTGGTATGTCTCTTTTTCTCTTAGTATCCTTCAGTACAGCCCCTCTCCACTCTCCTTACAGGTTATTTATGTGCCTGTTGTCTTGAAATCTTTGGTACAGTAGATGCTTAATCAACAATAGTTTATAATATCAATTGCTTTTTTTCTTAACATATTTTACACAGTTCCAGAAACGGTACAGTAAAAATTGTACAACAAGGGCCGAAGAACCGTAAGAAAAGAGAGGCTTGGGAAGGATTTGACTTTAAGTTAGGCACTCCTTCATTAATCTGGAAGAAGGTGATTGGTGGATCTGACCTGGGTGCTTCTACAGGAGTAACAATAAGGAACAATTTTAACATTGCGATAAGTAAGTTATTGCCTGTTCCTTTCAACTCATTCCTAATTTATTAACGGTTCACCATGTGATAAGTATCTTGACCAACATATCATCGTAGTACATATCCATATTACCTATAATATGTGACGTGATATGGTCCACCGAGGCCAGAGTCCCATGTTTTTTTCAAATTGAGTTATTAAAAGATTCAAATAGTGCTAATTTTTAGAATTATTTTGATCCAAACCCCATCTTTATAGCTCATTCGGTTTGGAAATTGTGGATTTTTAAAGCTGATAAGATACAGAAAAATGAATATGCAAAAACAGGTTTAAATTATTTTCCACACACAAAATTACAACATGAAGATTTTTGTTCCATAGTAACAGGGTCTTAGCTGCCAGCCACAACAATGAAGCTTGGCAAATATTATAAGTTCACTATCTTCTTTCATTAGAAATATTTCTGACACGCTTGGGTCAAATTACACAATGCTAAGAGGTCATAGGTCAAATATTAAGCGATTAAAGGTCAAGGCCAAAGGTCATTGACTTTTAAGATAATAAACTAAAAAAAGCTAGGAATCAATTTAGAAAGAAGAGACTTCAAACTTTATAACTCATTTTTGTCCAAATACACTCCCATCGTATATTTTGTTCCAATCTCAATTTGGCAAATTGCGACACTGTCCTCCATGAAGCATATCGCGTCACATATTAATGTGTGAAAAGATGGGGGGGGGGGGAAATATAAAAAGCTGCTATTGACAACTGCGGTAAAGCTATTTCAGAAACTTAAAAAATGCTTAAAAAGCTTAAAAAGCTTAAAAATGTGCCATTAATTCTCTGGAATTTTGAAAACACGCTTCCCAATTTTTGCCGCCACAGAATATCTAGGATGTCATCAAGCCTGTTCCACTACAGATAATTGCTCATTGGCCAGATTAAAACCTGTGTGGTTGTAGTATAGTGCCCTTATGTGCGACGTCACTAGAAAATATTTTGATCAGCCTGAGGGCAGACAACAGCTCAATGGTGACCAAGCTGCTAATTCATAATCTCTTACGATTTATACAAAAAGAACAAGATATGTACACTTATTATGATTGTCCAACTTAAAAACATTAGTTATTACATATAAGGCAACAATATTAATTGTGTTTCCCTCAGAAACCAACCCTAAAATCTAAAAAAATAGGTGTAAAATGTATTTTTTTTCACCATTGAGTATATATTTTTTCTTTTATATTCTTAAATCTTCCAGAACCTCTCGAAGGTGGCGTTTCCGTGGATGCTCTCGATGAAGCTTATGTCAGATTACATTTCGGGATCTTTGGCTTCAATTTTGATATTTTCTTAATACGATTCTGTTTCAATGGCGGTGCAAGTTACAGCCTCAATATTTTGAAAGTAAGGATAAGGGGGCAGTAGTTATGTTTGTATGGGCGTGGGTGGGGTTGGATGTGGTAAAAATGTTAATCTTGAAAAGTCGGAACAAAACTTGGGTTATAGAAGTAACATGAAACCCTTCATATTTTGACAAGTTGAAGTACACTTGGAAGCAAACTCAAAGGACATCTCAGGTCAAGTTGTAAAATAGCTTGTTAGAGTAAGTGTTTGCTTAGTTGAAGTCCCATTGGAACCATCATATTAATGAGGTTAAAGACAACATACAAGGTCAAATTAGGCAATTCTAGTTCAATTGCAAAATAAGCATTACATGTAAAATTGGCCCATTTGTAAAGTTGGAGTCCTATTGGAAAAATAAAATCAGGCAATAAAGTGACCGTGAAACAGGTGACAATTAAAGTACAATAAATGTTTGTGGTCATGCCAAACAAGTTCGACAGGGAACTAGAAAATGAGCTCCATTCGTTTGTGGGTGTGTGGGGTTGTCTTTTTCTGTATAGAATTCCATGTTTCAGTGTTAACCGTCCTGATTCAACGTTATTTCATGACTATATTTTTCGGAAAATGCGCACGAGATTCCGGAGATGGTCGCTCTTTCTGAGTATTTCAAACCTGCTAATGCTGATAGATAAGGCTCCAGTACGAGTACGCGGCAGACTTTGTTCTTTTCCGTTAAGTGCCGAAAAATTCTGACATACCGCCAAATTTCTCCCCATGGTGGAAATTCAAAATGGCGCCCGTTACATGTAAAGAGATAGGGCAATACATTTTGTACTGAATCTCCTTAATAAATCTGTGGCAATACCCTGTTCCAATGCTGAAAACCCCCATCTAATTACAGATAGTAAAGAGGCCACCATGTTAAGGAATCGACCCTGTTGATGTTTGATTTTTTTCTTCTTAGGAATTTGGTCCAGATGTAGTTAACGACGTAACAAAAATATTTGATGCTATAGCGGACCAGGTTGTAACGCCTTTTGTACGTGTGATAGAAATCTTCAAATCTCTCCTAGATGGCTCAATCAGTATACCACAATTAGTTAATACACTCATAAATGCTGTAGAGATGTTTCCAGTAGAATTGAATGTAAGTGCCATTTGTAACAGGTAAACCTAAAACAAGAACTCCCCCTTTTTTGATTTGCTTGGGAACGATCTTCCAGATGATATTCATCAAATGAAAGCTGTTGAAAGTTTTTAGAATAAGAAACATCTCCAAAGAAATATTGAGAGATATTTTTAATGATTTTTAATCGTTCTCTGTATAAGACACTCTGATACTTGATTTCCTTGTAAAAACACTATATAGGCCTAAATGATTACAGTGTTCTAAGACCCCTGAAAGAATAGCTATTTTTTAAAAATTGTATTGTTAATAGACAAATCTGAAATTAAAACAACGACCCCCCACCATGGTCTTTTTTCTGACCTATTATATTTAATTGCTTTTTGAGGTTTGATGTATTTTGTCAGTATTTAAGTGTTATTCATGACCTTGTTAACATGCTATTACAGTTTAATAAGTTCCAAATTGATGAGAAATATTTGTTTTTTATCTCTTCTTTCTTTCTTTCTGACTTCTTTCTAACTTTCTTTCTGACTTTCCTTCTGACTTTCTTTCTGACTTTCTTTCTGACTTTCTTTCTGACTTTCTGACTTTCTTTCAGACTTTCTTTCTGACCTTTTTGTTTTGTTTAAGAATACCTTCGTAACAACTGATGCACAGTCATTAACTTCTAATTTGACTTCCCTCCTCCATATTAATATAATCTCACAGGGAGTTGGCCCTCTTGTGAGTGATCTTCAAAACAGATTGTACAGCATTGACATTGCACAACTCCCAAAGAGTGTGCTTGTCTTGGAGACTCGATTGCAGAAAGCTTTTCAACTTGTAACAGATATCAAAACTGACATAATGGACTTTTATGATGTAAGTAGGCTTATATTAAATTTGGTAATTTTTCTAATCCTTCCACACTCACCCCATGCAAGCCACCTCACTTTCTCTATAGTATGTGATTTTCTGATTTTTAAAAGATAGAATCTGGAATTGAATGAAGAACTATACAATTGGGGTTTTGTTTATAAACATATCGTCAGTCTGCTTCGATAATTGCCTAAGTCATTATTTCTAGTTTTGAGAAAACAACAAAAATAGGAAAAGTGAGTTAGGCAGTTATCAAAGCAGGCTGAAGATATGTTGAATAGTACCATGAATAGTACAGGTGAATTCCAACAGGAGCAGTACTGTTGGATATAATTAGGTTGGGGACCTTTAAGTGAAATGTGGCTTGGTATATGGCTAATACGAGTTAATATGACTCATTTTAAATATTTTACATAATTATTACAATCTGCCTAACTCACAATGCTGAGGCAGAATTGCAATTGTGCATTTATCAACACTTTTGATTTGTCAATGACCTAGATATTATTACAGCATGTGCATAATGTAATGAAGTCATGATTTATGCAAAAAACTCAATTTCGCTGAAAAATAGGTTAGGCAATTATCGAAGCAGGCTGACGATATCGTCATTGGTTCTAAATATTACAAATATTGCTTGAATTTAGGTTGTTCAATAAATCTAAAGAAGTACACCTAAAATCTAAAAAAAGGACACCTAAGTCTTGATTTTGACCTTTTATAATGCACAGTAGGTTTTTCTGACGTAGCAATATGATATTCACACATTTGCTTGATCCTCGCGTGTATTTAATTGAGTTTTGCTTGTCATAGATTCTACTAGAATTATGCTTATAGGCCATTATAAATGGTTAATATTGACACAAATATAAACTTTTATAAGTATGATGGTCAAGATTTTGTTAAAGAAGATATCAAATTATTCAATAAGCAAAAGTGTTCAAAATTTCAGAGTGAAAAAAACTAAAAATGGAAATAACCACTTTCGCTCGGCATAATCAGAATTCACGGCTCTTTCATGACCACAGGCTGTGACTGAAGCCATCACAATTACCCTACCGAGTGCAGCTGAGACAATTTGGAAAGCAGTGGAAACACTTGCCAAAAGCATACTGGATTTCTTTAAGTCACCCAAAGCTGTTGTAACAGCTTTATTTCAAGGAGTGTTCAAGTGAGTGATGTACATTATGAAAGTTAAGAATATATCTTCAAAGCAGTAGAAACCTTACAATGATGGCATGAACAGGGTATTCAAACTTAATCGCATCTATGGATTTGATTGTGAAGTCTTATTTTCACAACTAGTACCGTCATGAAATCACTTTCTTGATTTTCTTCTTTGCATCAGGGGACAGGGCACAACTAGCCTACCCTTATGCTATTCAATAAATAAATTCAAACTTTGAACTTCAGTTTGTTTTTGACACGAGTGCTATTTCAGATATTGAAAATTAAAATTTAAAATTTGCGATTATAAGTCACAATATAGCATCTCTAGAGCAGATTTTGGTTTTAAAAATAAGCCCAATGTGGCTACTAGAAGATGTGTAGGGGCTACTGTAGATTGCTTTTTGCAATACACAGCCTGTGTTGATATATGGCTTGCCCTTGTGGGCATCAATGCATTACAGATTATTGAGATGGAACTAGGATAAACCCATGAAAATATTGCAAGGATGATGCTCTGTGAAATGGAGCATATTGGTTTTTCAAACAAAAAAAGTTGACATTATATTAAATTAGTTCACAATTTCTCTAATAACAAAAGCTTCTTAGTTTGTTAACTTATAATTATTTTATGATGAGGAATTACTATAGATACAAAGTATGTGCGTTGACCCTATGAGTTCAAAGTGCCAGGGATATAATATGACCCTGGCTAAGTCTCAGATATAACAGGGTTGACAGACATAGCATGGACACATGCTTTATAGGATCAAATTAGGGCAATAAATTAGGCAAAATGAGAAAATGATGCCAAATTTATTACTAGCGCGATATGGGCCTTTTCGCCCGAGAAACTGGTTGAATTTGCTTAAGGGGTAAACCTAATGTCGGATCAGCATAAAGTATCCCAAAGAAGTGGTGCATTCTAAGTGGGCATTTATCATATTCTTATGCCACTTTCGTTGGTATTTTTAACTTTGCCCATATTTTGTGTTTCTGGTTTTATGCAAATTGTCAGTGCTGTGAACCAGTTGATTGGCCTCTCAGAGCTCTTTGTAGAGTGTCAACATCTGTTGGGCTATTGTTCACATTTGCTTTAAATTTTATATACATAAAAAGAAAGAAACAAAATCAAAAAAATATATATTGTACTATAGGTGAAAAGCCATTCAATATTATCCATACTATCATGAAAATGCAATATGTGCCAAAATATGTAAGCTCTGTCCATGATTGAACTTAGAATATTGAAATTACAAAATCAAATCTTGGGTTGTTTACATGAATTAGTTGGATAAGGTGCTCGATCACATTATTACAAATTGCAGAATATGTGACGGATCAAGCGAAATTAGTCACATGTCTGCAGTTTTCAATCTCGATATTTGTCAACTTAGAAAACAATGTAAAACATAAGAATTTGTCGCTTCTTTTGACCTATAACTCAAAATCAATATTCCCGACATACCACTCATTCCGCTTGATCGCGTCACATATGTGAATATAGCACTTTTGTGGATGCTGTTTATTTGTAAAATCAACACTTTTGTTGCAAGACATTTGCGTATAATTTTCTCAACCGTTGTATGTATAGTCACTTCCATAATAATATTTTTTTAATATAATTATATCCATATCACCAGTATCAAGAATGCTGTAAGTTCAATTATTGATGCCAAGAATAAAATTGAAGCTGCTGCATTTTTTACAGAAGGTAAGTCTTTTACAGAAACAATTATATCGTGTGCCTTGTGGTGTCTCATGTTGTAAATCCTTTTTAAAAATGCTCGGGGGGGGGGGGGGGGAGGGCAGTCAGGTATAATGTTGTAAACATCTGCGTGAACAAACCTGCGTTTTGGCGTTTTTACGACGAAAACGCGTGCCCTGCTAAGGGTTTGAAAATCATCAATTTTAGAGAATAATGGTGTATTTTTCAATTGGAATCTGTGCTAAGGGTTGCTTAGGGCGATAGTCATGTGTCATCATTGTAAAATAGCCCAAAATGGTTAAACCTTAGAAGTGACTCACACACTGACTTCATAGTTGTACGTTCATTTCAGTCGTAACTGCATCTTGAGGACCTACATCCTTGTATGAGCATGATTCGTCGCTATAATCCTTGTTAGGCCAAACAAAGAAGGTCTGTCTCAGAAACATTGTGCAAAAAAAAAAAGGTGCTGTGCGATTTTTTTGTTTTTTAGAAAATAGGCTATGAGGTATGCAATTTTTTTTTTTTGCTATTTTTTTGTTGCTTTTCCAAGCTTACGGAGAACTTTTTTAAACGTTTAAAAAAAAAAATTAAAAAAATATAAATAAATAAAAAACCAAACCAAAATAAAACATTGTTTAGCCCCCAGCGCATAGACCTACGCGCCGAAGCTCATTTTACATACCACTGCGGGCGGGCTTCTGAGACAGACCTTCTTTGTTTGGCCTTAAGTGTCACTTTTTCCTTTTTTCCTTTTTTAGGGTATTTTTGAGAGTGGATTGACTCGGATGATTACCACTTTTATACATGAGTGCCCCCTCACCTCGGGTAAAAGTGTTAATCTATCCATTGTAGGTTATCACTTTTATGCGTGAGTGCCCCCCTCCCTAATTTGAAATTCATTATGAAATATTTCTACCCAAAGAAGATTTCTTGAGCATGCTTCACTTTCATCACATAACTACTGGTTTCTGTCACCAATGCCAACTGGTTCCCATTTACATTGCAGTACAATGAAAGGCTTATAATGTAGTCAAATCCTGCTGCAAGATAATTGATTTCAATTCAGTCCAGTTATATTTTTTCTTAAAGACCCTATATTGGCTGAATAACAGTCAAGATTCAACTTTTTTCATTATGGCCAAGTTTGGTCTATCTGTAACATGTATTAGTAGGTAGAAAATCCAGAAGACCTCCAGCTGTTAATTACTTCAGCACATGTTTGGTACTGTTTTTTTTGGCGAAAAATCCCTGTTGGTACTGTAGTGATACTCATAAGCATGCTGGACTGCACAAGAAATGTTCTTTGACTTCTACCAAAACAAATTCTAGACTGTTCCCATGTGATGTCAAGGACAAGCCCTCAGGCCATAGTCCTATAAAATTTAAGTTTGGAAAACTGGGTCGCCAAACCAGTACCAATCAGATTTTTAGTTTTGTAACCATGATGTCAGATTGTTCAAAACTAATGTTTGATAACCCCGATTTTGAATTGGCTGTGGAAACACAGAAACACAGCATGCATTCAGTATAACCCGCAATCACATCCAGGGATACCTACGTGAGCAACCAGTCTCCAGTTATTTGGTATTTATTCATGCAAATGCAGGTGAAAAGTCATCGATCTGAATGAATAAATAACGCCCCATTTTAACGATTAACAATTAGTTATAGTATCAATTTTATAAAATGTTATAACAGGTAATAGACCCTACTGGTGGGACCTCAAAAAAGTTATGGATGATACTTTTGCTGATCTGATGACTGGACTGGCAACTATTGAGCCCGATATGGCACAATGGGTCGAAGAAGGCTTCAACTCTAAGGATAATCTCAAAGCACTCTGTGATGGGGCTATAACAACGGTAGGTATTGTATGATGTTGTGATGAATGGAAAACGTAGAATTATGCAATATGTTTAAATGAGTTTAAGAAATCGGCATTTCGTTGATGATGGTATTAGTTATAAGGTTACACAGAGGTTTGGTACATGAAGAAATTACGCACGTAAACATTCATAGTATGATATTGTTCTTACAATAATTTCCTTTACCTTGTATCTATAGTAAGCCTAGTAATACATTAACTGCACCATTTATTTGTCATTTAAAATATTTAAATCATCTGCTATGTGAATTCATGAGAGAATACCTTTTTTTCTTGACATAACGTCACTAAAGAGATTGAAGGGCAGGCCCCAGGCTGTAGTAACACATCACACTACTCCCACCCATCCCACCCACCCCTCCACAACTCCACACAGCCGTTCATTCATTTCATTGTAAAATCATACTTGTGATGCAATCAACAACAAAAAATATGTCATTTTAAGTTTTCTGCTTGACTGTATTGATTATTTGTAAAGCTACATGTTGCAGACAAACAATTCAAAATGATATGATCTATTGAATCAATTTTCAAAACAATGAAAACAATAAAATTGATATCCTTTGTTTGGTTCTTTTTTGGTAGCGCTATAAGACCTATAATTTGGCTTTCATTCCAAAAAAGAATTTTAAAAATCGACCATTGCATTATCATTTATCACTTAGGGAGTGTTCATAAATACTTTGGTAGGGGGGGGGGGGGCTGGATAATTATAGGGGTAGGCCCAAAAAGTTTTGATACTTTGCAAAGGGGGGGTCAAAAAAGTTTTTGAAAACCCCAACAGAGGGGGGGTCAAAAAAGTTTATAACACTCATTAGTTTCCAAAATGTCCCAAACCCCTGCTTTACATGTATGCACATTATTAGCGCGCGCAGATGTTTATTTTCATGTACTAGCCTACCTAAAATAGAATGAATGGCAAATTCATGTCAATATCAAAAACATATTTAAAGCCAGGATATATAATTGGAGGGAGCAACCTAATTGGAGTAATTGGTTTCAAAAACAGAGATCCGTGCATAAATATGTGAAGTTATTCAGGGGATTAAAGACCATGGCACTAAACCAAAGATACCTGCAATTGAAGTGAGAGTTCTGACTCACTCTAGATTCTACAACCTGCCCTCCTAGATGTGATGCGTCCATCAAAATAGAATATAGAATATGAAACATGGTAAAAAAAAATACCATAAAGGATATCATATCTATGTTCTCTGAACTTGATAACAATGAACGGGGACAAGAAAGTTTCAGGTGCAGGCAGTAATACAGGGGGGGGGGGGGGGGCGTGATCATAAAAGTTTTTAGCATGGCAAGAGGGGGGGGGGGGGGGGTCAAAAAAGTTTGTGACATGGCGAGAGGGGGGGGGGGGTCAAAAAAGTTTTGATATACCAAAAATGAAATTATCCAGCCGCCCCACCAAAGTATTTATGAACGGTCCCTTATTTTAGTAAAGCCCCACATTTTGAAGCCTATCCACAGGATGGTCAAATTATTAAGCCATTCCTTAAAATGAGGTTTGCTTTCTGAATAGGCTGAAATGCCTCTTTTCACTTTTCTTTCTAGTCATTTTAAGATTTTGTATCTAATATTCATGTGACTTTTCATGTTTTTTTTCTAGTTTCATTGGTTGGCATCTCTTATCAGCCACACACCAATACTGAGTGTTATTCCCAAAAAGTGTAATATCAACTCAAATGTATTGCTAGGCCTTTGGCATACTGGAATACTGCCAATCAGTAACATTTTCGTTTGTTACAACTCAAGCCACAGTGATGCCTCGAATGTTAAATCATTAACACAATACTCACTTTATGAGTTTCATTATTGTGCAACCTTCAGAATAGTCAATCAGGTAGTCAATGATAGAAAAATATCGCTTTGAGAGGTTTGTAATCCCTCTCTTTCATACAGTATATTGAAGATCGCTTAGTTCTTATGAAAGACAAATATGACTTTTGCAGGGTGCTTTAGGAGAGGGGTAAACTTAATGGTTGTCCTGACCTGGATCTGGATAATCAGAGAGCATGTTTTTCCAAATAAATCAGTCATTTGTATTGTTTACAGTCTGTTAAAGAGATGTCTGACATTTAGGCGGTTAGAATTGACCGATAGGTATGTTTTGCCTCTTATAATAGGCCAAATGAATAGCACTTCGGCGGTATTTTGCTGTTTTTCATCCGTCTCCGTCACACTAAATCGAAGCTTGGCTTTCACTGCATCTTAAGAAAAGTACAACCATTACTCAGATCAATTTGCAATGAATTTGTAGCTGAGGTTCCAAGCTACAATTGTGTGATATTTTATAAGACTGGCTTATATTATAATAAAGTTATGAGGTATGAGGTAGAACTTATTGAATGACCCTCGTAGTATCTTGAATCACATTGATTGATGGTCTACAGTTTTGATTGATGGTCTACAGTTTTGACATCTACTAATATATATGTTTTCTGACGATGAGTAATATCTGATTGATTGTAATGCGGTGGCTATTTTCTTGGTCATATACACTATATAATTTGTTTAACATAGATAGTGTTGGCATAAATTTAATCAGCCTACATCTCGTTACAAAAAAGATTTGTAGCATTACACCCATTGAAAACATCATCCTATGGCGACCGTGCCTTTGCAGTTGCTGCACCCAAACTCTGGAACAATATCCCTGTCAATATCCGTTCAGCTGAGTCAATTAATCAATTTAAATCCAAACTCAAAACATTCATGTTCAAGTAATTGTATTGCATTGTTGTATTTAATTTATGTCAATTTGGTTGTTGTTTATAGTTTATATGTTGTGCATGTTGTATTGTATAGCGCTTAGAAACCTTTGTATTTTGCGCTTTATAAATGTTGTTTATTATTATTATTATTAAAAGATGGTGGATGGTCTCTTCACTCTGGTGATCATTGTTAACAAGATTCCCCAATGTGGTGTGGAGGTGTATCACATGGTTTATGTTTGTTTTGTTCATTAATTGACCCATACGCTACCCTCCTAAATGGTTCAATCACAAAACTACCAAGAATGTTTGGGTGTTCAAGAAATTTGATTGAATAAATATGCTGTTAAAATGGACTATTACACCAAATATTTTGAGATTTAATGTTAGTATTTGATTTGTATCATCCCAGGGCCAGCTCCGAACTACAATCAAAGCCGAATTGAATGACATTGTGTCGGACTTTATCGATGTATTGGAGCCATTAAGAACTTTGCTAGAGCCATTTCTTGATGCATTAAAGGAGGTTCTAGACGTTATCAAGCTTTTAAAAGAGGCATGGAATATACTCAAAAACCTGTAAGTGTTATTTAAAGAAGATACACCAACTTGCCTAACCACCTGTTTTCACTCACTGGTAGTTAATTAATTAAATGTGTTGTTATTTGAGTAATAGTACTCAACACAACCTTGTGAAATAAAGTTTTGCTCCCATTCATTAAATTAACCACAATAATCTCTGATCAAATCATATCAGAACAGTGTTGTCAATTGCACCTAATACTTAGGGTTACCTATGCTGCGAATTCGTAAGAAACTCAAAAGCTGTCAATTTGGCTACAAAAGGGTTTGACCCTGTGACGAAGTCCTTAGATATCAGGTGTAGTAAAACAATAATTAATAGACAACAGGACTCCGGACTTGACCGTAGAAACTTTAATCAGTATATTCTCGATAGTGCTTTGAACTTTGACACTGGAGGAAGGCTTGCTAAGATTCTCTAGCAATGTTGTAATGGCAGCAATAATCATAATAGTTCTCTTTATATTTATTTATACATACGGGTGTATTATAAAAAAACGCAACATGTTTTGTTTTGGATTAGATTAATCGAGAAAAAATATATCCGATTAAAATGTGAATGTTATGCAAGTCCTAGGTCATTATATAACAATGTCAGTATGAAGCTTTATTTGTATAATATACCATTATATTGCAATTTCTGTTATGTAACATTTTTGTGATGCTATTTAAATACAACAGGTATCATTAATATTATGTATATATTTGAATTAAGGATAATAATTAATAAAAAACAGGTCTTGGGAATCAGGTCAACAAATGTAAGCAATATCGACCGAAAATGTATTGACTAACAAATCAATGACTTCATGAGGCACCTCTAAGATTCAATTTACATCAATGGTAAAATAGGCCTAATGCAAAGTTGCTGGACTTAGATATGCCACAGAGTGGCCACTTTGCTCCCCACATTCTCACTAAGCCCTTCCTGTTGGGGATGCTATGATCCAAACTACCTGCAGACACCGCAAGGTCATTTGCAAGAAATATTGAATTTGAAAATCAATGTTAAACATCTCCTGGCAATGAGACAAAGGTGGATGGCATCAAAATCCAATTAGGTGTATTAAGATACAGTCTGCCTCTTGATCAATTAGAATGTGAAATTCAACATTTCTCTCGTGCAATTCATCAATTGTTTCATACTTTTGTGTGTAATCTAATAATAAAAACTAAAACAAAACAGAATTCTGGGCATCCATATATGATATTGCATTCATCTAATTATCAAAACATTGTCTTTTTGGAGGTGTAGGTACCAGAAGACTTACACAATGATGGCGATAATGAGCTCATGAATATATAATGAGGCAAATGTCTATGGGGTTTCACTGCGTAGATTTTGATTTGTCTCGATTTATCGGGTTTTGTATGAAATTTGATGATCACAATATGCAACAAACATGAATTTATGAAGAACTATATGCACACAAACAACATTGTTACCATTCTACTGTTCGTAGAAGATGAAATTTCCAGGACATAATCACAGCGCAAATACTTATGCGCGGCAGTCATACATTTGTGATGCAATCAAACAAAATGAGGCTGTCAAAAATATCTCATTTTTAGTTCTCTTGTTGATAGTACTAATGGACACTTGATTCCAACAATGTGAGCTTTTGATAAGCCTTTTCATAACAATAGAAAACAAACGAATCAACTTCTAACTCATTTTGCTTGCTAACATCATATTTGTCCACTCTAACTAAGAGCCCTGAAGCCATGTATCACATTTTTATTTGAAAGGTTTGCGGGTTTTTTGGAGATAATGTAAGGAACAAAAGTAACTGCAAATGGCAGTAGAGGAACCTGGGTCATCAATGGTTTTCACCAGTAAAGTGTGAACAAAATTACATCTCTTTCATCATTATAATACTTTCTGTGGTTTTTTTTACCATATCAGTTTTCAAAAAGTTGTGCGCATAGTGATTTCCTTATTTGGACCCAAGGCACACGATAGGTTCCCCCGGAAGTTTAGAGAACCAGATGAGAGCTGCCCAACATATGGATTCTATCCAACAACAAATGATGATAATTATGGAGATCAAGGTGTGGACTTGGAAATTGACACTAATGATGATGTAAGTAATATATGAAAAAAGGGGACTACAATCTAGTGGAACATGTTTCTTAGAGGTTTTGTGCAGATTGTTATAACTGTTATAAAAGTGGCACTAGGTATAGGAATCATTGATTTGTGTGTGATAACTGTGTGCTATCTGAACGTGACAGATGAATGGGTCTTTAGTGATAACCGCAATGTGCGGGACAAAGGGTGTATCTGGCTGTGAAGAATACAAGTCTTAGCTGATAAGCTGTGAGTTTTTCAGTGCGTAAATCCATAGACGGGTAAAACATTGATTTTTACCGTCTATGGTAAATCACACACAAATCAATGATTTCCTATACCTAGTGCCACTTTTCTGTTGCATGAACGGTCATTGAAATCGACATAACTTTAAAAGTATCCATTCGATTTTGTTGAATGAGGTATCAAACTGCGGAGAAGAAATTTGCTCATTTAATGTATATCTCAGATTTTTGGTACCGATTATATATTTTGAATTAGTCAACCTCAAAGCACCTGAGCAGGGACTTTATGTGCTAGGTGTATTTTAAGAAACATATCACTAAAATATATGTAATTAATATAGGGAGCTGTTTTATGTGAACTCTCCCTCAATATCTATATTAAATTGATGATGTTATGCCGGTTTCATGCTTACTACCCTCTCTAAAGTTGTGTGCAATCCCAGTGTTTTCTCTTTGTATTCAGAGTATTCAGAGGGGTAACACATGATCCTTCTAGGAGGTTGAAATATATCCTATATGACAGCAATTCAAGGACAAATTTGCTCATTTGACCTCCTTTTTTGTTCAAAAAAGAGGACATTTTGCCTGGAAAAAACACCCTTTATTTTACCATTTTAAGGACAATTTCTAAATATTCCCCCTTTTGCGCAAAAATGAGGACGCATTGGGTTAAAAATACCCCCTTTTACAATTTATGCACAGAGGAGCGGGCATGGGGTCTTCACATATAATAGGCCTACCATTTATTCTGAGTTGTCTTGCATGTATTATTTGAACTGTATTTCCATCTTCTAAATGGAATTCTACTGAGGCTTTTGATATTTTCCCAGCACATTTTACAGTGGTTCTTATAGTCTGGACTAATCTCGACCAAGACTATCTTAACTTATTTGGCAATATGCATAAGTCCTCATGCATGTCAAATGGCATGTCTAATTGTTTTGCGAAGCACAGTGTGAAGTAAGCAAATTCAGGCACCCTTTGTTTGTCTGGTTATTTCATAGGCATTTACACTGAAAAGTGCTGAGTAAGACATATAATAGGACAACTTAATCTTTGCCTCAAGTTAAGTCACATATCGAGGGCTCATAAACAAAAGGCCTTATGTCCATTTTTTCAAAAATAAGATTTTGATATCAAAATGTTCAGAAAGAAATTCTCTTTCCCGTAACACACAGCCTATCTCCATAACACACAACCCCTTTCAAAGTTATAGCCGGTATCACGAGGCCTCATCTCCATCTCCCCAATGTGTTTTAAAAAAAATCTTCAATAGGCTTTTTCTCAAAATGGTCAAAATGGAGATAAGGCCTTTTGTTTCTGAGCCCTCGATATGTTGATGACATCTTGACATGCCAGTTCTTATTTATGCATAAGTCCAAACCTTCTACCCATATCACAAAGTATGAATATAGTATTTAGGGTATAGAGCAAAGTGTTATCGACTCATTCAATCCATTTTTGATGCTTATATTTTGTAGGTTGTTGCTCCATTTGCTGGTGAACTTGAACTGTCTGGTGATGATGATAACACAGTTGAATTGAGGCCTGACGGCATCTTTATGAGAAATATGGTGGTGATCATATCCAACATTATACCAAACGACACCCTGGAAGAAGATGAGACTTACAATGTAAGGATCTATAAGGGTCATTTTATAAGTTCTACCTCCTACCTTATAACTTTGCTATTATATAAGCCGGTCTTATGAAACATTCCGAAAGTGTAGCTATGTATCTCAGTTACAAATTCATAGTAAATTGGTCTGAGTACTGGTTGCACTTTTCTGGAGATGCAGTGAACACCGAATGTCCATTTAGTGTGATAGAAACAGATGAAAAACAGCAAAATATCTCCGAACATGCTTATCATTTTGCCAATTCTAAGAGACAAAACATAGCAATAACCTTTCGCAGACTATAAACAATAAAAGTGACTGATTTGATATGAAAAAATATGTCGTCTGATTATCCAGAGCCAGATCAAGACGACATTATTTGTTTTCATAAGAACTTCAATATACAGGACTTGTAACAACAAATTTGACCAATTAGCTGTACTCCAGTATGCTGATTGCATAGCAATACATTCAAATTGATATTTTACTTCTGAGATATGATTTCGTTTTGTACAAATAAAATGTGAATAAGATACTCACAATTTTAGTTACGTTTCACTGCTAAACTAGCAGCTTCGTCAGACTGGCAACTCTGTCTGGAGGCAACAGGAATTAGGGATTTCCTGTAGCTGGGAACCGCCATTCCCACGAGTTG
This sequence comes from Ophiura sarsii, assembly GCA_035610835.1. NCBI lineage: Eukaryota > Metazoa > Echinodermata > Ophiuroidea > Amphilepidida > Ophiuridae > Ophiura > Ophiura sarsii. Next base: position 90,586,385 of record CM069441.1, on the reverse strand, counting down.
ATCATAGCTGTTGGGCAGTGTGTAAGACCCCTCATCTTTGTTGAGTGTGTTCTCCTCCTTCTCCGAATCCAAATTGTTTCTTTAAGCCATCTTGTTGTTCTGTCTGATTCGCGGTCTATAGTTGTGGCCTCGTCCCAATCGATGGTATGATTTGTAGCCGCTACATGGTCGGTAATTGCTGATTTGTGTTGTACCGTAGTAGAGTCTTTCCTCGTTGAACGAGTGTATGGTTTCTTTTCAAATTTTTGATATTATACTATTTGATATTTTGATATTTTACTATATCTCCAAACATGCTGATCATTTTGCCAATTCTAAGATACAAAACATAGCAATAACCTTTCGCAGACTATAAACAATAAAAGTGACTTACATCATAAGTCTCATTGTAAGACAAGGCAGAAGCTTTTTGTCAGACATTTGCAGACAAATGTAGACTCCAAGGTGCTGAAGACCAGGCCCCAAATGTCCATCCTTCAAAAACAAAATCCTTTGACAAAATAGTTTTTAAGCCCAAGGATGTTCGAAAACTAATACAACATCTCAATCCAGATAAAGCTACTGGACCAGACCTGATTCCAACCAAGGTACTCAAAGAATGCTGTGCTGAACTTGCCAGTCCACTCTGCAGGCTTTTTTGGAAAAAAAAGCATCTGTCACTCCAATCCACAAGAGAGATTCCAAGGCTGACCCAACAAAGTACCGTCCTATCTCACTGCTAAGCAATATCAGCAAGATCATGGAAGCTGTTGTGCAGAAACAACTTCAACGCTTTCTTCTCAGCAATGATCTGATTTCCAGCAGACAGTTTGGATTTAGAGAAGGCCACAGTACAGCTGATCTCCTCAACATTTTGTCACAGAAATGGAACAACTCCCTAGACCAAAGTGACGAGGTTTGTGTCATTGCCCTTGACATAAAAGGAGCTTTTGACAAAGTATGGCACAATGGACTCTGCTCAAAACTGATGTCAAAGGGTGTTACCAGAAGACTGCTTTCATGGATACACAACTACTTATCCGACAGATCTATCAATGTCGTCATGTCGGGACAAGCATCCAACACTGCACCCATAAATGCTTCTGTTCCACAAGGATCTATCCTTGGTCCACTACTGTTTTCTGTCTTCATTGATGACCTTGTGGATGTCTGTGACAACGAGCTCTATCTGTACGCTGACGATTGAACACTTTTATTGCTTAGATCACTGTAAAGGCTAGCAGATACTGCATTGGAGCTGGTTGAAGACTTAATGGGTGCGAAAAGTGTTGAATTATGATAATGTAGACAATTTGAACTTTCTTAGTTAAACCTGGTGTATTTTGTTGCCTAATGCAAACATTTATCGAAACAAACTATTTTTTCTTTGTAATATTACACTTCCAGGTAATGGAGGGACAAACCATCGGAACAGAGAATACATTCGGACCTTGCCAGCGTGGCCACATTCATCTTGCCATCAAAAAGTTACTGAAGAACAGAGCAGCTGAGATTCTTGCCTTTACAGCTGATGCATTTTTCGGTGATGGCAATAGCAATTCCACCGCCTCAGAGGCGGCAGCTAAGCAGGGTTATGTGGATCCAACTAAGTACTTAGAACCAAGAGGGCTTGAGTTTCCATCATGGGATCAAGTATGTGATGAATATAAATTGGTGTTAACGGTGAGTAATGATTTGTATATTGCAGAATTGCTTGAAGTACGCATTCAGTGAGGTGAGCTTTCCTCTTCTTGTAAAAGGGCAAGAGCCCCCATACATTTAGATTTAGAAGTACAGTTTTATAAATAAATAAATCCTCACCTCTTGTCTTCGAAATTGCTCACTTGATTTTTTCTGTAGTTCTGCAGGTTTCCTTTAAATAGAACTATTTTGAAACAAATAATACTTAGAACAGTATAACCCATATTTAATCACTACATATTTTGAGTGGTTTGAAAAAACCTAAAAAGACATTCATTACAATCAATTTTTATGTTGATTTTCAGTGTATCATTTATCCATAATGCAACATTTTTCCAAAAAACTATTTATTATAGGGCATAGCCAAAATATATGTTCAATAGTTTCTTTATCTAGGCATAAATGGCAATTCTCATCATCAATAATTTGTACATCCTTTAGAAAAGAATTGTCCTCAGAAGGTTTAACTACAAGACAAGAAACTACAACACACAGCCAATTTCAACATTTACTTTAAATAACCTTATTGATATGTGGGATGAGCTGGAGTAGTCAAAGTATCACTGCCTGATACACACAATGCAATAAATATTTTTTCTTCTATCATAGTAACAATATTATACCATGCTTTAGTAAACATTACACCATGCTTTAGTAAAGAATACACCATGCTTTTGTATACAATAATGCAATACACCATGCTTTAGTAAACAATACACCATGATTTAGTATACAATACACCATGATTTAGTATACAATATTAGTAAAGAATACACCATGATTTAGTATACAATAATGCAATACACCATGCTTTAGTAAACAATACACCCTGCTTTAGTATACAATGCACCATGATTTAGTATACAATACACCATGCTTTAGTTAACAATACACCATGCTTTAGAAAACAATAAATATAAGCCAAACCTACGTAGGACGAGGATCTTCAGAATGGGGATAGATAATTTTCGGCTTATGGTCCTAAGTTGTGGAACAGCTTACCAAATAATGTACGCGATGCTCCCAATGTGAAAGCTTTTAAAAAGCTCTTAAAAACCTACCTTTTAATTGCTAGTCATTGTGCATATTTTTTGGTTTCTTAATTGTATATTTATATATATCTGTTTTTATCATAATTGCTGATGCAATAAGTAGGTCATGTAATTTATCATGTGTCATTATTTTGTTGCATGCTGTAACTATATTGTATTTTAGATTGTGTTTAATGTACAGCGCATTGGTCCATGGGAAATGCGCTTTATAAGTATCCTTAATAATAATAATAATAATAATAACAGACCTCCCCCTCTTCATTTTATAGCGTGTTAGTGTTTTCATTTATCAATTTGTCTTTGGCACCATAGATGACTGCAGCTATAGCTAACCTATTCTGAGTTCCTGTTTAAGATCGTGCTTAGTTTCAAATCCTTAGTCAAGTTGTTTGTCAATGAGTTTGAGGAAATATTTCATAAATGTTAGTAGTGAGACTTCTCCTATGCGGTGGATTTAACCAAATGACATAAGGTTGTGGATTCCGTGTTTTTTCTTCTTCTCTTGTATGTAGGTGCGGCCCTAGGTGAAATCACTGAATTTGTTAAGGCATTGGTATTAATAGGGTATAGGATAATTATAGGGTCTTGGTATTAATAGGGTATAGCATCATTGCCATCAAATCAAATGTCTGATATCCATCTGCTTATTGGGTCAAGTTGGTCCTGTGAGGCTGTGATGCTGGTAGGTTGGCTAGGTCATTAATTCATTTTTTTACTTGAAAATAACTTTGCGTTTTGTACCATTGTAGGGTGTTACTGTCAAAGCAGGCTCGCTTTTGGGTGGCAAAGGTGCAAAAAAGAAAAATAATTCACCAAAACGACGTGAAGACCCGCCAAAAGCCGACACTCGACAGCTGGATGAGTTAAAGAGGGTTATGAATCTTCCGGACGATGAATTAGAAGAAGCTGCCAGTCAACTAGAGGAAGAGGAAGAGACAATGGTCGGTAAGTTAATCTTTGGCCCTGTTGATGGATATGACGTGAATCGGTATTCTATCCAGTTAAAAATAACCATTTATCTGAGAAGGTTTTAAATTTGATCATGTGCAGTCATTAGGGAATCAAACACCTATTATGTGATTATCCTCTATTTAGATGAATTCACATCCTACTGGAGGACTTCCGTGCATCAAAATCGATTCTCCTGTTATCTAGAGGAAGAGTTTGGAGTCAGTCTAAAAGAGAAATTCATAACATAGGAGAATAGGTCACTCAATAGAACAGTGTCAATATATGTTTGTTTTTATCCAACTTCGTAACAAATATGTTTTTGTGTTTAATCGGTGAATTGGGAGATCTTTATGTGATTAAATCACTTCCTGTGATCAAAAGCTCTCTGGTGGTCTTACAGGTTTGATTAAACTTAGGTTTAAGTTAATTGCAAACACCTGTTTTTGAAATTAAGTGGGTATTTTTTACTTTATAGTTTAATTAGGGATTATTGTTGAGAGGGTGGTTGATCTTCATATTGAAAACTTTAATTAGAGAGAATATTGGTGATGGGTTTTTATATTATATATTGCCTAACACTAAGTGGTGGCACTTAAATTCTTACGATTATATACGACATCACCATTACTGAAAACCTGCACCGTCATAATATATAATCTGACAAGTGTCCATCAATTTGACTGCCATGTCACTTGAGTTAGAATACTTAAAATATTATTTACTTGCTGTTTAGATTTCAATTGAGTAGCCATCACAGTTCAAAGTAAAATTATTACTGGAAATATTAAAGCATCCGGAGTCCTATTTATCCTATTTAGAGCAACTAAAGAAAAAAGAGACTATATTTTTAATGTAAAATTAAAGACATTCAAACTTAATTTAAAAAAAGCACTGGAGACAGTTTTAACATGCATTTTCCTGTTTCATAAATGTTTCAATCTTTCAAAACTATCATTTTATTCATGGTTATGCAAATAAACGTTGCATCTAATTTTAGGGGGGGGGGGGGGGGGGGGGCTTGAACCCTTTATGTGAATCATGAAAAAATGTATTTTGAAGGGGTATGCATTTCATGTGTTTTATTTATTTATCTATAGATTTATTCACCTTTACAACTCATTAAGAAAATCGTATCCGGAAATTAACTTTCATCTTCACACCTATTATAGAAAATTGTTATTACCACTAATACACTTTGGTCCGTATGCACAAAAGAGTTAGACCGGGTCTATAGTTAGACCAGGTCTAAAGTTAGACCTGGTCTAAGTGGATTTTATTTTTTTGTGAAAGCACACCTTTAATTACATTTCCTTCTCAAATAAGCTAACAAATTGTAAAGATTCGGTTCAAAAATAGCACAAAATATCTCATGAAAATGCAGAGAAAAACAGATTTTGAGGCATGAATAAATTTCAATTAGACCAGGTCTAACTTTAGATTAATCTTTATATTTTTTTCATTCACTTAATTTTCTACTAATTTATAATTATATTTTGGCCTGTAGTCACAGCGCCAAAAAAAGAAGAAGTTTGAATCATGTTGTATCTTTTATCAATACTATTCTTTTTATCAATCAATCATCTCACCTTCTTTACATTTAGAACTCCTTGAAAAACCCAAATTTGGATACAGCCCATTCAGGAATTTCACCATACGGAAACTCAAGGTGGGATCCATACTGCTATTCCTTGAAAGACTGAAGTTAAATGACATTAAAGATAACATGGTTGATTTGCTCAGTAGATTTGTGGTAAGTGTGTACTCAGACAATGGATTCCCAGAATATCATTTGTTTAACTTAATTCAAGATTGAACCTCTATAATATTGGACCCTAAATATACTTTGTACATGATTCAGTGCTGTGATATCAGTGCATATTCTGATGGTTCTTACAGCCTGTAGGAGAGTGTACAGGGATTTGTCTTTCATTGTATAGATGGGGTGACAGGTGACGTCACACCGGGCATTTGGCCAGCAGTTACCATTGTTCTTTGCCCGGCGGTTTGCGTGCAACAGGTTCTGAAATACTTTGGGATTGTATTATTTGGTGATTTATCGATTTTCACTCGCCAAAATAACAAAAAAACGTTAAAATCTATATTTTGTTGTTGCCAATTGGCAGCTTCTGCCACAAAGCTGCCAAAATTGTTGTTATTTTGTCCTGCCAAAATGTGTTCATAAATACAATGATTTGGCAATACTTTGATTTTTCCTGGTCAAAATACTAACAATCGTTAAAAGTTGGCAGCTTTTGTGACAAAATCTGCCAATTGGCAGCAATAAAATACAATATTCAACGGTTTTCCTTAACACTTTAGCTGGCCAAAATTGAAATAATGCTAAATAATACAATCCCAAAGTATTTAAGAACCTGTTGTGCGCATCCTGTTTTGTTTAGGACCCGTGCTTTTAAAACTCGCGCCAAAGCATTATAAAGGGCAATAAGGCATAGCGGACAGTGTTGTGGTCATGTGCTGTTCACTCAAGCATGTATCGACAGTCCAGTTCCTTCGACCGTTGCGTTTGTTGATAAACATTGCTGTCACCCCATCTATTGGACTTTGAAACAGTGTTTCCCATGGTACTATGCACGCGTGATAATGAGGTGCGGTCATTGGAGTATGCACCGACATCACTGACAGAGTGGGATGATGGAATGAATCCTTTAAAATGCACGCTGTATCTATCAATGACCTTGTTATAAATGTACTCAACTCCAAAACTATAGCTCCTACGTAGAAATAATAAATTATACAGTTGTGAAGAAATTATTTTCTTGGATTTGAGACATTGTTTATCGGTTATCAATTATAAGAACGCTACATTAAAAAGGATAGAACAAAGTGCAGTTCACATTTTCACATTTGGGTTTTGAACATGCAGGACAGACAGTGTGACAGGCAATGTGTTGATCAGTTGAAGCATCCCCAATCCTCAACTTAGTATTGACCCGTGAGTTGTCGCTACCAGTTAATCAATATTCTGCCTGCTACTAGTCCCAGGCTAAGTGTAGACAAACAAAATATTAAAATGAAAAACGGACAATGTTTTGGTTTGGGCACATAACTGACTTAATACTCATTCAATTTTCACATGTAATATCTCAAATTAAAGAGAAGACATTTCCTTGCAACTTTATAATTTAATATTGTTATGTAGGAGATATAGGCCTACGTTTGGAGTTGAGAGCATATTTATTACCTGGTCAGTTACTTAATTTGAGGACTGTATATCAATGGAAAGCTATTACTTAGAAAATCTCAAATATAAACATGTTTGTCATTTTGGGGTTACTACATTTGATTTTTGCACTGTTTAAAAACTGTATTTTTATTCAAATTAGGCATTGTTTCAAGGTCATATGCCTCATGGGGATTGAACATTTTTAAGGTCAAGTGTAATTGAGATCCGCTGTTTCATAATCCGTAAGAAAATGTATATTTATGGGGATGCATGTTTTAAGTTCAGCAAAGAAACAATTCTGTAAAACATATTTCAATGCATTTTACAATTTTAAAAAGCATATAACGCCATACTGGCCCACCTTAAAACGCATGGCCAGATTCAAAATAGTGTAAATAGCAAGCATTCTTAATTTGTTGAAGAGCAGGTTTTTTTTATAGATTGTTTTGATGTTCTTTTTACAGGCTGTTTTTGGCAACAAGCCATGTAAGAATCCATATCAGTACTCGATGGATCAACTCAGAATTGAACTGGCAGAGAGAGGCAAAAATACCACAGGTGCTAGGAATGAGCTTATCAAGAGATGGTTACAGCCAGATGGATGTAAGTTTATAGTCTAATTGGCTGAATGTAAAAGTAGACATTTGTGCAGGGCGAACTTTTTGGAGCTTTTTCCATCGCAGATGGTATTATTCTATTTTGTGACCCCCGGTCAAGGACACTTTCATGCAGCCATTTTATCACAGCTTTAGAGTGATGTGTTCAAGCTCATCCTATCTTTAGCACTTGTGACCTCCCACCAAGCCAACCAAGCCACCTCTTTACAATAAACTACTGTAATGAAAATATCCATCCTAGATTTTCTTCTAATAATGTTCCTGATTGGTTCTCTGACTGGTATAATAGTAGTGCTGGTCACACTCTAATGCACTCTCCCAGTGCCTGTTGATGGTGTCTGGGCTCCACATGTATAATAGCTATGCATGTACATGTATGTATATAATACAGTCCCACTCATGTAATGTGTAAAGTGAAACAGCAATATTGGAAAAGTAGGTCTACTCAACCCAAAGGGATCAAAATAAATAAATGACTTGAGTAATAATTATCAGCGTGTATACATTCCTGCTTATTCCTGGCTGTGCATAATAACATTGTGTGACACAAGTTAACCAGTACAACTAATGCATTTAGTTTCTAAGTTATAGGCCTACAATTATGTGAGAAAAAATGAAAAACAACAGACCTAATCTCATTGATTTTTATAATGAAAAAAATTAATGAACTTTTGGCAATGATGGGTGCTAATCATTTCGGGTTCGGGATAGCATGTAGTACACCCCCACCCCTATTTTGTTAACAACAAGGAATGGAATTACAATACTAATTGATACATTGGTCCATGGACGTGATGGAACTATTCTCATGTAACCATTCACACATACCGGTGCCAGTTTATACCATGTTAAACTGACCATTTTACGTGGGAATTTGTGAATTAGCTCCGTTTTGAATATTGTTTAGATGATCAGTATCAACATTAATAAATACCCTCTTGCCCGAATTTGTAGTGATTGGTACAATCGCAGTTATTATGTGATCAGAATGGAAAGGATTATTCCAATTTTAGTTTTTAAAAAAATCACAAATCCCCAGCAATGTGAAAATGAAATCTATCTAAGCCACTACTATTTACTAAGTACTAATTCACCTACATATGTATACCACTTCATTGGCTATTCAAAAGTCCCTAAACACATGTCAAAATATGGGGTCACTCAAGTGTGATAAACTTCTTTTACTTTATAATTTCAAAAAATACTGATTTGCATTCTGTCAAAAAGGTGAAACCACCATGTCTTATGCTAAAGAGTGTATCTTCAGTTTGATAAGTCCAATGTTACAATGTATTCATGATAAGCTAAAAATTCTAATGAAAGGTTAATATGTCATAAGGTTAAAGGAAAAACAATGGTTCTAATTTGATTGATTTTCTATGTTTTCATACGAAAAAAAATGAATGAACTTTGAACATCGATGGGTAGTAGTCATACACTGTGTTTATAGTATAGTTTATACAATACAACAAATACGATACATTTATCCAAATTCAATCAAGTTTAAAGTGACCATATAATTTAAATTAATTCAATAATTAGCTTGCTTTTAATCTACCTCTTCTGTGCGATGATTGTATTTTTTAAATACTCTTCTTGTTTAAAAAAAAACTTCTTTTTTTCGTCACAATTTTGAGCGACCTTACAGACATTACAAAATTAATATATTTGCGCGTTTCATATTTTGTGCTTGCTGATTTTAGTGCGAAAAGCGTGAACATAAATGTAGCACGAAAGCCCGGATTTCTGTTTGCTTATATAAATAATAATAATAATTTAATAAATTACATTTGTAGAATACATAATACAACAAAGGTTTCGATGCGCTGTACAATACAAATATTGAAAAGCATACAAAAACTTACAAATGTGCCAATAGGATTAAAAAGTTGATTAAGATAACAACTAAAACAGAGGATAATTTACATTTAAGAAAATACTTATCAACACCAACCTCAAAAAACAATTATCTAAACCCCACAGTGATTTTTGTATTGTCTCTTGTGTTCCAAAACACTATAATAAATGATTTATACAAATATGATTGCTTTAAACATTTTGAGATGATTTACATTGTTGATTATTCCAAAATTGTATTATGCAGTTTTAGCTTACTTTATTTTTCTGATATTGCCAGATGTACTGACTTAGTGGGTGAAAGGAGTATAAAATGATGATTATAGGTCAATAAATGCGTATGTGTTGTTTCTAGAGAAATTAGACAATTCAATGCACGCTCGAGGATGTTGATGTGTGAATAATGTCACGACCCGCAGGGGTAGTGCTATTGTGAGCATATCAAAATTTGCGCAAGTGCATTGATTTTTCTAATTTTTCGAGTACAAATCAAAATTCACAATTTGAGCATAATTTTGATCTATTTAAAAATGAATAAATACATGTTAACAAGTGTGCTAACACCCGCAGTGAAAATCGGCGAACCCACGATTCCTGAACAACGAATCAAAAAAAGCATGTGGTGCGCTCGTTGAACAGCGCACACGCAGAGGGCATTAGACACTTTCAATGCACTCCGCGTATTTTAGTTTCTTGCTCTCTGATTGGTTCGACACTACTAAGAGTGTATGAGTTATAAATAAAAGATACTTTTTTCTGATTTTGAAATTAAAACCCCAAATTTTGTTGTTTATACTCCTTTTGCATTTCACATACCAGGTTGTCCTGCTATTCTGCTATCTTTACCAAAATATCAATACTGTCGAATGGATACCAACTGCTTGAGTGTTGAGTGTTGCCTGACTGTTCCCATCTTATCTACTAGCGTTTCCTTCAAATCCTTTGCTCGCATAGATCCGTGTAAATTAGAACTTGTCGTAGGTATGGATGATTGGAATCACACTGTGGATTTGATGCCAGGATTAGAGGAAATTGGTGAGTTCTTGTTGCACAGTTGTAGTACTATTTTCATATATTAACTGTATTAGATATTGAAAAAGGTGTTAAGAAGTGTTTGAAATATTGCTTAATGCATACCGCAAGGCATATTTTTATATCAAACTTCTGAGCTGTACAATAATGGTTCGTTCATCATATTCATACTCCTGTCATTGCGCACCGGACGGATATTAGCGCATGAGTTGAAGCAATGTCAACCTTTCTCCACCGACATTGGCCGGGCATTGGCCGATGACTGACGCGAGTATGAACGGACCTTAACACAGTAGTTTTTTAAGGTCGTCCGTAAGATAGATCTTATGGCTGCATCATCCGTGTGTGTATCTGGGGAGGGGGGGGGGGGGGGGGGGGGGGGGGGAGGGGGTGGTTGTGTCAGTCAGTCTGTCAAACATTTAGTATACACTTATAGGTTTTCTCCATTTCCTTTTCATTCAAAGTCCAACAGAGACCTAACTTGGTACAAAGATGCAACATGGGAACCTTCATATGTATATGAGGTCACACATCAAGGTCAAAAGTCATCGAGATCAAGTTATAAAATAAGCTGAAAATATAAAAGAATGCACATTTCTTGTTCAAACAAAGACCAATTGCAACAAAACTTAGATCATACATGCAGCATGGGAACCTTCATGTCAATGAGGTCCAAGGTCATCTGAAGCAAAATTATGAAATCAGCTGAAATCATCAACGAAATACCCATTTCTCTTTCATACAAAGATTGCAAAAATTGCAACCAAACTTGGATCATACATGCAACTGTGGAACCTTCATGTGTCAATGAGGTCCAAAGTCACATATCAAGAACAAAGGTTATCTGAGGCAAAGTTATAAAATAAGCTGAAAACATCCAAAAACGACATTTCATTTTCAACAAAGACCATTTGCATTCAAACTTGGACCATGACAACCTGTATATGTCAATGAGGTCAAAAAAGGTCACATACTAAGGTCAAAGGTCAGTTGAGATCAAGTTGTAAAATACACTGAAAACATTCAAAAATACTAAGACCGATTGGAACCAATCCATTTTCAAACATTATATTATGTTTTGAGGTGTCCAAGTGTGGTGTAATATTGGATGACTTGAGGGCGATACAGTGAACATTGGTTAAGCCTTGAAAAAAAAATCGGACGAGCCGTAGGCGAGTCCGATTTTTTTCCAAGGCGAAACCAATTTTCACTGTATCGCCCGAAAAAAGGAATCCAATATTTACATTATTATGTTTTGAGAATCTGACTCTAATTAAAGATGGGACATCTATGCTTGTTAAAATGCACAGTAATTTATATGAAATAGGATAGCCATAAAATCCTATGAAGTATAGGCTAGGCCTAGTCACGCTAGCATCATATCATCACCAGAGCTCTCTTTTAAATTCAAAGTGGGGTGACTGTTGCAGTTTTGCATCTGTGTTACATTGCAATATACCCAAAAGTAATGTTAACACATCGATAAATAAGACACTGGCTCTTTTTGAATGGTAAATCAAGAGCCTAGACTTAGGCCTGCACACAAATCAGAAATAAGCTTATTTAGGGTGTATTTTGTTCTGGAACTACAACAAGAAAACTGTAAAAATGCTATCAAAATGTGTTTTAAATGACTTACTATATCATTGTTATTTGATTTTTTCATTGGAATGTGTAAACATCATGGAAATATTGAGGGAATTTACATCTAAAAATGCCAGCACAAAAATCGGAAATAAAAATAAGAGGTTTACTTTTAGGCCTAGTAAAAAGGCTATAAATTCTCCTTAAACCCACTATCAAAAGACCAAAAGTACAATATTTGTAGCCAAAGAGTATTTTACACTGTTTGTATTAATTAACCTGATCAATGTTTATTTTATTTACCCTTTTCATGAGTAATTCTGATGGAAACTTCTCTCCACACAAAATGCTACTACAGTGTCGGCCATCTTGTTAAGTTTTTGTTTACTTTTTTTCACAGGATGTATGGACTTTTCCATTGTGTTAAATAGGGGGGTTATGACTAGTAAAGAAGATAGGTTTTCAACATGTTTCACATCCAAAAACACCAACATTATCATTCTAGGCTCGTGTTAAAATATATATCAATCATCATATTTTTGTTTCTTTACAGAAAATATACAAATATGGCAATTATTTATCCGGCGTCAGTTATGAAAAGTTCCAACTACAAATTACAATTTCACATCCTTCAAATGTATGGGTCAATCCAGCAAAAACATTGAACCAATCAAAAGCTCTTATTCCAAACTGTCCGATACAGTAAAAAAAATCGGATGACCGATTTTTAAACTTACAAATACAGTCCAATACATGATTAACTCGAGTTCAAAGCTCTGTGTAAATGAATGGACGGAAGATTCTCAAAACATAATAATGGATAATATTGGATCCAAAACATAATAATGATAAAATTGGATGATTTACGCCCAATTTGTATTGGTCTCGCTATGAGTTTTAAAATATTGGGCTCGACTGCGTCTCGCCCAATATTTTTAAAAACTTATAGCTTGACCAATACATATGGGCTCAATCGATCCAATTTTATACCAAACTTGGTTCAAAGCTGCAACATGAAAACCTTCATATTATGTTAACGAAAACAATTGTTATCATGCTTTATTCTCATTAACAAAAGGAGGTTATGTTTCATTTCCTGAAAACAGACGACCTATCTCAGACGTGTCTGTATTTTTTATGTTTGGTTTCATTATAAAGTTATAGCATACCATCCATTTTGATCCTTCACTTTGTGTGTAAATGGGTCATTCTTTGAAAGTTCCCATTCCAAGCATGAGGGGGAGGTTATAAGTCTTTTAAGACATGTTTGTGTTTTACTTTTTACAGATTGGAATGCAGAATTGGAGGTGCCAGACTTTAGAGTACCATTCCTTGATGCTTTGAGAGTGAAAATCACGTAAGTCTAACAGAGGGAAGTCTTGTTAGAATATACGCTTGTGCTCATAAGTATTTGCACAGTGATTATATCCTAAAAATTCCATCGTCTACGAATGAACCAGTTATTATTTTCGCTAAATTACACGCTGGGAGTTAGTGTGTAATTTACTATCCGTGTACACGGGCAGTGTTTCGTTTGTGTACACGTGTACACTACGGTTATGAAATTAACAAAAAAACAAAAGCAGTATTTCGGCCACGCAAGACCAGCATACAGGGTGTCTCAAAAAAAACCGTGCACGTGTTTACCCAGCTTATTGACCGTGAACTTATAGAATTTGGTGTAACAATGGTATACATAGTGATAGCCATAACGGTTAGCTTTCATATTCCGTTTATTTCATCTGATTTGCATTTGTCAATCTTGAGATATGACCAATTAACTAAAGCTACCTAAAGTCGACGTTGTGCCACTTTACAGTTTGCAATGAATAGAAAGGGTTACTCCGGAGAGAGGAGTTGTTACCACCGGGGTTACCACCCCCTAAAAAATCCAATCCGAAATGCAGAGTATGCTTATTTGGGTATCATGTTATAGCTAGAGGTTCCCTCTATCCATACATACTAAAACAAGTACAAACATCCCACGCATGACGTCACAATGACGTCACCAAACATGGCCGACCTCAAAATCCCGCCGTATTCGCTGGACAGTGAAATATCATAGAAATCTTCGCCAAAAAAGTTCTAAATATCGGAATTTCACCCGATCTTTTGCTTATAAGTGATATTATGGTGTTTCTAACATAGGCCTACATGCTAAAATATTTCAGGAACATACAATAAAAACATTTTTCAAAATGGCGATTTAAAAAAAAAAATTAAGGTGGCAACCACCCCCTACAATCGGACTTTGACGGCTTACCCTACCCCCGGGTAAGGTGGCAGCCTCAATTTATTTTCGTCAAAATGAGCGCAGGGAATGTAAAAGCGATCACCTAGGCGCCCTAGGTCACTGTTTTTTGCGTTCTAGCGCAATCGGCGACCACCCTCCCTTAAGAGGACGAGGGTTTTAATGCTCATCTTTTAGCATTCTTTCCGTAAAAGTGGCACAACTTCGATTTTAGGTAGCTTTAGTTAATTGATCATATCTCAGGATTGACAAAACCAAATTAGATGAAATGAACGGCATATAAAAGCTAAGTGTTTAGTCTATCAATATGTATACAATTGTTACACCAAATTTTAGAATTTCATGGTCAATAAGTTGGATAAACACGTGCACGGTTTTTTTTGAGACACCCTGTACATGACTGCCGAATTTTACGACTTCATCTAGATATTTCGTACATCTTAACGTACCCCCGGTCGATCTTGTACATTACCGTATGGTACAGTGATGACAAAATGTAGAGGGCGGCAGAGTCTAAGTCTATTCTTTATTTCATCAACCGCTGGCGGCAGCATTATGCATTACGTCATCAATGTCAGACCATGTGCTATCTCAAATGGGTGGTACCAATTTTACCGCACGACGACGTAACATTGGAAAAATAACATACGGGAACCAAAAATGGTTTACATCGGTAAAAGGTATTCCCCGACAAAGCTAGCAATCGATACGATCAATCAAAGATGTACAGTGTATGGAAATGATAATTTAATGAAGTAGCATTGGAATTTAAACTTTATTTTAAGACTGATGATGCATATTTTTGTGAAATATGGACTTCAGCAATTTATAATGACGTACGTACTCGTATCCAGTTGTTGGCAACAGGGATAACTTTAAGAGATCAGCATGTACATCTCTATGACAGAAACCCCTTCCTGACTCAAAATAATAGGGAGGCTACAAAGGTCATGATAGGAGGAATTCCCCTCAGTGTATCCAATGAGCAGATACTTGCTGACTTTGAGGCGATATGCAAAGAAAAGAACTCAACAGTAATTGGTCAGATTAGAAATGAGTTAGCGCGTGATGATCATGGCAAACTCACCAGATTTAAAACTGGCCGCCGGTTCCTGTATATGGATCCCAACCCAAATAACCCAATACCAAAACAGCTCCCACTAGCAGGGTTTACTGCTAGTATAAGATACAGAGAACAGAACCAGTCTGTGCTGTGTACGGTGTGTAATCAGACTGGCCATACCCCAAATCAATGCACATTGTGCTTCGATTGCTTCCAAGCAGGGCACAAGCGGGGCGAACCCCGATGCAATTATATCGCAGATCAACACCGTATCGATATTGATCAACGCAGTACACTGAATGATGAAACCCCGGATGAAACTCGCTCAGCCGAATCCAACACATCAAAAACTGGTACTCAACAGTCAATAGTTAGGTCACCCAAGCCCTATATGAAAGCTATGAAGATTGTTAAACGGGGTCAGTCGTCAAAAACATGCACAAACACAATAGTCAAACGACCTTGCTATTGTCATGCTATTGTCAACACTCCCTACACAGAGGTCTGCAGTGCAAATCTGTACGATTTTCGCCATGTAATGTCTATGGCAGATTTCATTCCGTGGTATAAAGCTATGAGGTTTCCGTGGTCTTCGCTATCTCCAAGCAGATAGAGCAATACGTACATGGACTTTTTTGTAGACGAGGGTTCATTTCATGATTTGGTGAGGTTTAGAATGAGTTAGGATTCCTGTAATTTTGAAGACCACGGATTTTCAAAACGTGAATTTTCCAACATTTTACGACATAAATTTGGTCACCAAACGTGTTTAAAACTATACATTTTACCGTTCTGCAGATGTTATTGACCCTCCTCTAACATTCTACATGATTTTTAAGACGTTTCTCAGTTTTTGAGATGCCCAAATAGACCATTTTCCGAAGCTATTTCTAGCAAATATTCAGTCACTGAGACTCAATTGTTTTCTTGCGTATAACAAAATATGACATGCAGCGTGACCTCCCTACTGGCTGTCAACACAAAGCACCGTCAACAAATCCTCTGGAGGACACGCGCTCAGTGTGGTCAGATGGGGATGAAAACCCTGCTATTGCCAGTGATAGTAATACAGTCGACGATAGCGCACGGTCAAAAGCAAAATCAGATGCAGATGAACGTCCTGCCATCGTAAATGACCCAGTTGATGATACAGTCGACGAAAATCGCGCAACTTCAAAATCACGCAAACCAACAAAAAACAATCGCCGTAAGCTCAGGTCGGGCAAAAAATCAAATCGCACATCAGACAGAAAACGCTAACGCGAGAACTCGGCAAACAGAAACGCATCCTATGATTATGATACAGACAGCAGTGAGTTTGACACAAGGAAATAAACAAACGAACAATGAATGAACAGTATATCTATTATAGTAAAAATTGTCCTTACTTATCTTATTACTCATGATACATGTTATAACTCTTAATGTTAACGGTCTCAAAGACCGTGCAAAAAGACTGCAAATCTACAATTGGTTTTGCAATCAAAATGGAAATATACTGTTTATGCAAGAAACACATTTCACAAATGAACTCATTGTAAATCATGATATATGCGATTGGCCTGATGGTGTTTCATATCACTCATGTGGTGCATCAAATGCCAGAGGTGTGTCAATATTAATTAAATCCTCCTCAAATATAAAAGTAAACGACACACACTCTGATGAAAATGGTAGAATGTTGATGATAAACACGGTTATTGATGACCAAAAGACTACCCTTATGAATATATATGCTCCGAATAATATGAAAGAAAGGTATAACTTTTACACAAAAATGTTCAAGAAAATTGATCAACATGTTCCAGATGATCACGCCCTTGTTCTAGGTGGTGACTTTAATACCTGCTTGAATCAAGCAGAATACAAAGAAGGTGGAATAATGTGTGTCAATAAAGATGCAAAATATCTTAATGCAGAAATAAATAAACGTAACCTTGTAGATATTTGGAGGACATTCAATCCATCAAAAAGACAATACACATATAGGCAGAAAACACCACTTGTAAGAACAAGAATCGATTTCATTCTTGTAAGTAAAAATCTTGTAGATGTTGTCAATTCATGTGATATAAGACCGAGTGTGCGCTCGGATCACCAAGCTGTTTCCTTGAAATTACAAATCAATACTGAGAAAAGAGGACCAGGTAATTGGAAATTAAATACATCAGTTTTAAATGATGTTGCATATGTAAAAGGTATACAAGATATCATCCATGGTGTCAATGAAAAAGCAGAATCTATAAATGATGACCACTTATTATGGGAATATTGTAAGGTCCAAATAAGAGAATTCTCGGTTAGATATTGTGTGACAAAACAGCAACAAAAACGTCAGGTTGAGAAGAATTTAGTGTCTTATTTAAAAGGTCTAAATGCTATCCGCTTTCCCGATGTAAGTGTTGTAAATGAAATTGATAGAGTAAACGGTATACTTGACAAGATGTATGAAAATAGAGTAAAGAGGGCAAATAGTGAGATCTCGAACAAGATGGTACGAAGAAGGAGAAAAAAGTAGTGCGTATTTTCTTGGTCTCGAAAAGTTTCACGCAATAAAAAAGTCTATCACAAAACTCAAACTACCTGACGATTCCTTGCTTACTAAGCAATCAGACATTATGAAGGAAGAAGAAAGGTTTTACAAAAATCTATATACAAGTGCTAATGTTGATAGTGACAATATTAAAGGGTATCTAAATAATACAACATTTACTGATATTTTGTCCAAAGAGGAACAAAGTAAATGTGAAGGTTTATTGATGAATATTGAATGCAAAGAAGCAGTAGATCAACTAAAACCGGGTAAAGCCCAGGTTGTGATGGTATTCCAGCAGAATTTTATAAGGTGTTCTGGAATTGTATAAGTAGCTTAGTGGTTAACTCATTAAATTGCTGCTTCGAAAAAGGTCACATGTCATCCACTCAAAGAAGAGCATTTATCAGTTTCATTTACAAAAAGGGCGACAAACTGCAATTAAAAAACTGGCGCCCAATAAGTCTATTGAACACTGACTACAAAATCATGTCAGTTGTTTTGGCAAATCGTTTGAAGAAAGTTATAAGTAAAATCATACATACAGATCAAACTGGTTACATAAAAGGTAGATATATTGGTACAAATATAAGATTAATTGATGATGTTATTAATTTATGTATAAATGAGAACAAATCGGTTGCGATTTTGTTTGTAGATTTCGAAAAAGCTTTCGACAACGTCGAATGGAACTTTATAGTACAAACATTACAGAAGTTTAATTTTGGACCATCGTTTATCAATTGGATTACAGTAATGTATAATAATATTGAGAGTTCTGTTTTAAATCTTGGCTGGAAATCAAAGTTCTTTAGGTTGAGCAGAGGTTTGCGTCAGGGCTGCCCGTTATCGACACTCTTGTTTGTTGTAGTCTCCGAAGTCTTAGCTTTGAACATAAGACAAGATAAAACTATCTCAGGTATTGTCATTGATGACAATGACGAAAAAAAATGTGAAGCTCGCATTAGCCAATTTGCTGACGATACAACTCTTTTCTGCTCAACGAAAGAATCTCTTGATAGCATGTTGAAAATCATTAATACATTTGGATTTTTTGCAGGACCAAAAATTAATGTGGAAAAAACTCAAGGTTTAGCATTTGGTCACTTTGTAAAACATAACTCTGTAAAATGGCCAACTGAAAAGGTTAAGTCTCTTGGTGTTTATTTTGGACACAATATGATAGAATGTTACAAGAGCATTTGGCAAGAGAAAAAAGATCGACTAATTCGAATCTTGAACTCATGGTATAGAAGAAAGCTAACGCTGTATGGTAAAGCAACTATTATAAAATGTCTTGGCATATCCAATTTAACATTTTTAATGTCTTGTCTACCCGTTCCTGAAAACTTCACGAATGAAGTGAACTCAGCTATTTTCAATTTCTTATGGAATAAAAAACCGGAGAAAATAAAGAGAAAGACTCTCATTCGAAATTACAATATGGGAGGAATAAAAATGTGTGATTTTAAATCTCAGTGTATAGCTTTGAAATGTATATGGTTAAAACGTTATATGTATGATGATGATAGTAAATGGAAATGCCTTTTTAAACGCTATTTAAATGCTCATGGTCCAAACTTTTTAATCTTAAATATGAATTTTGTGGAAGCAAAGAATGCCCCATCGTTAATTGGTCTACCAAAATTTTATTCAGATCTGGTAAAAGCATGGCATAATCTAGATAATGATTATAGAAACTTACCAATCAACGACTCATTAAGGGTCAAAAGTCATATTATATGGGGAAATGACCTGATCATGCACAATGGTAAGACCTTGTATTTCAAACACTGGATTGATAGTGATATAATATATATCAATGATCTTATAAATAATGATGGTATCATTTCCATTACATATATACTTGACAAGCTTAAAAATAAGCACAACTGGATTGCAGAGCTTTTTATTATTTTCAAATCAATTCCAAAGAATTGGTTGGCTTTATTAAACGCCAACAATATGCCTATTGAAATAAGTACTCGTTCAAGAACCTTGTGTATATATGTAAATAAAAAACGTGTAAATATAATGTATTGGCAATCAAGGTATATTTACGTTTATGTAGTTAAAAAGTTTACAGTCGTGCCAATTATTCAGAAAAGATGGGCACAGGAACTGTCTACGTCACCAAAATGGGACGATATTTGGACTATGAAAACTATTCTTGAAAAAGAGAGAAAATTGGCAGAGTTCAATTACAAATTATTATATAGAATCATCGCTACCAAAGCTAACTTATATAAATGGAACAAGGCGAACTCACCCAATTGTTTTGAGTGCAACACATCAGATGATTATCTACATTCATTTATCGCCTGTCCTTTGTCAAAAAACTTTTGGGTTCATTTTAAAAGATTTATTATTTCTAACAATATTCCATGTCCAGAGATATCATTAAAAATCATTGTGCTTGGTTATAAACCAGATAATCAAAATGTATTGAATGTAATGCTTAATAGAATGCTAAAGTCTGGCGTCGTTCACTCTGTATAGATCCAGACATATGAAGATCACTGATAATAAAAACGTTGATGCATTTAAATGGTTTCTATACGAATTAAAATGGAGAATTAGTATCTTGAGACACAGTGAAAATATGTGGCATAAGATTGGCAATAGCCTACATAGCACAGAGTAAATAGTAGTTTTTTATATTCTTCTTGTAAAACACATGTACATCATATGACAGCCCATATTATATATTGCTTTGTTTGTCAACTCAACTGCGAAGGCCATGTGCCATTGATGATCATTAGCCATCTATCTTCATGCAAATGGTAATTTTTGGTACATGCTGTTCGCTGGTAGTCATGTTTTTTCATATTTGTAACGTTTTTCATATATGATACCAGTATGTTTGATATATTGTTATTATGTTATATGACTATGTATAGAATATAGACGAATGAAAAATAAAATGAATGAATGAAAAAAAAAAAAAAAAAAAAAAAAAATTATAATGCTGACAAACAGGTGAGTTGTTCTTTCTGTCGTTTATTCATGTAGTGAATTTTCTACACATGTAGTGTACATGGTCCCAGCACTAGATGTCTGCATTATAGCTCTTCATCATAAATACATGTTTGTTTTTTTATAGAAAAAGTTTAGTATTATGGTACTCGGACTCATGAAGATGTATGACTTTATTTAAGTGGGGAAAATTGTTAATCAAAAATTATTTTTTTCAATGATTTGAGTCCCCAAATAGGCACCCAAACATGACCAAAAAAGCATAATTTATAATAATGCAAATACTTGATGTTGCTATTCATAGTATCTATTTATTTATTTATTCTCTCTTTGTTTGTATAATATGGTCCCTTAGGCCTTTTCCATTATTTTCTCTATAAGGCAATACTACGCCCGATTTTCCTCCTCCCCTCCCCTCAAATCGTCACTTTAAAGACGGTTTAAAATGTTGATGTTCAGGTTTTCAACTTCCTTTCACCTAAACAATATAAAACTTCATGTACCGTAATAAAGAATTTTCAATCAACATATCATACCCTGCAACTGTGAATCCTAATTAAAAATGTTCCCCAAGGGCAAACTTTTTTTTCTTCTTCT
Organism: Ophiura sarsii; assembly: GCA_035610835.1. NCBI lineage: Eukaryota > Metazoa > Echinodermata > Ophiuroidea > Amphilepidida > Ophiuridae > Ophiura > Ophiura sarsii. The sequence continues at coordinate 90,565,008 of CM069441.1, read as the reverse complement.
TTTTTCGGTGGTGACTGACGAAACCAAAAAAAACCCACAACAGCTTAAAGAGCCCATTGGCTGGTATGGTTTCGACAGGTTTAGTATGTGAAATCATCTTGTGTCCCAAGTTGAAATTATTGATCCTCAATTGTCTTTGTTTTATTTTAGTCTTGGTATAGAGAAGTCATCAAACAAGGTGATCCTCAACTATGGTGTAGGATTCTGCCACAGCAGTGGAGAGAGGAAATGTGTGAAGTCTATAGATATACTCAAAGATACCTTTATCAATCTTCCTGTGTGTAACCCTGATGACTCACTTACATTTTACAATAGTAAGTAGATCCTTAAGTCTACTACCAAATTCCTCTGACTTATCGGAGATTTACAACAAGACAGGTACATTGGGGGGGGGGGGGGGAGGGGGGGGCCTGATGAACACAGATTCATGCAAATTTGTGAAGATCTTTACAAGAATAGATTCAAGAATCCTTTGATTCTTGCAAAAGAGCTGGTGCATGGACTTAATATTGTGAGAGTAAACACAGATTCATGCAAATTTGTGAACATCCTTAAAAGAATGGATTCAAAGATCATTGCCAAATTTTGACCTATTTATTTTGGACACAATTTTGTGAATATCATTGAAAAATGTTTTGATTGGTTTCTACTTATTTTACTTTACAGTGGATATTTTAGAATATTTCAGTAGAGAATCACCAAATAACACCTTAAAGGATATGGGTAATGATATGCTGAAGAATGAGATAGACAAGTTGGTATCATATGCTGTTGAGGAGCTTGGATTACCAGCTGTGAGTATTTGTGTATGGACAGAAATCGAGTGAGCAGATAATTCATCATATAATTATATATATATTCACTTATGAATAAGCATATTAGCCTCTGTTAGTATTAGCTCTGACTTCTGTAGGACCAAAGTCAGAGCTAATCCTTTGGTCCTACAGAAGTCAGAGCTAATCCTGACAAAAGCTGGACAGTTTTGATCCTGTTGTAAAAGCCTATCTCACAATTGTGTTGTAAGCCTTTAAACAACAGGCTGACATTCAGTAATCGGATGATGAAGTAGTTCATTTGTAGATGCTGCAGGGCTATATCACTATGATCAGTTGTATATTTGTTTGCTTATGTTTTAAATTATTGAATTTGACTCCATTTCGGGATGATCGATGATCCAAAAATAATTTTAAGGTTTGGTTTGAATAGGTTCAATGTCATCATATAAGTTTGTTCGACGGCAAACCTGTCAAACTCTGAACCTATATTATGAATACCTGCCGTAAAAGCCTATCTCATGATTTAATATTATCGTATTGTGTGAATTCAAAACCATCCTGGTGTATTTATTTTCTCATATCAAGTTGGATTATTATGTTTAGTGTATCACTAATTCTAGGAAAATTAATTAAAGCCTGAATATTGTACATGCTCATACCAATAGGAAGTCTTGAGCGACACTGTTCCATGCCCCAGACCCGGTGCAGCAAATGAACAGGATGGTCAAAGTGAGTACGGTACATTTGATTCCAAATTTGTTATTGCAAATCTTTTCTTTATATTCAAGGAATTATGTTACACATCTTATCAGTTAAGATTTCTTCTGATTAATGGTGCTTTTTTAGACCACATCGCGTGTATGAGCAGGCCTGTGCTAAAGGTGTCAAAATTGCCAATTTTAGAGAATAAGGGTGTCTTTGTCAACCTGAATTCGTGCTAAGGGTTGCTTTTGGCTGATAGTCACGCGTCATCAATGTAAAATTAGTCAAAAAGGGTTAGGTCTATAAGCCAAATTTACTAACAAAACTGAATCACACGATAACTTCATACTTAAATTTTCAGTCTAACTGTCACATATTAAGGTCAAAGGTCAAAGGTCAGTTGAGATCAAGTTGTAAAATAAACAGAAAACATTCAAATATATTAAGACCAATTGGAACCAATTTCAATTGCAAACCAATTTTGTATTTTGGTATTTGAACTGCCCATAGCAAAAAAAAGGGACGTTGCTGGGGGCTAGCCGGTGCCAACCGGGTGGCCACCGGGTACTACTACAATGGTCTTAAACCATGAGGTAGCGGATGGCCACCGGGTGGCCATCTGGTGGTCATCCGATAAATTTTCACATGCAAATTAGTAGGTACCAGATGGCTATCGGGTGGCCAGCGGGTGATCACCTGGTAACCTTTTTTTTTGCTATGGGTGCTTTAAAAAATAGGTGAAATCAGGACCTGAATATTTACACTGGCCCTGTATTGTCCCAGCAATCAAAACTTTAGTGGTAGTACTGTTTACAATCTATGCACCCCATGCACCCAAATGTTAGACTGCAACCCGCACAAAAATAGTTGGCACACATTAGTCATTTTTACGTTAATATTCATCGTGTCAAAAATATGTGTGTGAAATAACAACATTTTAAAAGCAAGATACTAGTATGGATGGTGATCAAGTCAATTGTGTAAATTGTAATTTAAAGGATATATATGTCTAGACTGCCAGTTTTGATCAACAAAGGTAAATGTCAGGTAGTACTATATCTGGTATCATTACATTCAATTGATATGGAATCATTGTTGTGTATTGAACATGGGCTATAGTTGGACACCATTTAAATTGACAGCACTAATGTCTTGAATCCATTGTCTGCCATGATATTACAGGGAGTATCATGGATATGTACATTTTCATCTCTATTGTTTACATTTTCCATCATATTCGACCTCATTTGACCTTTACTGACCTTATAGTGAACAACATTTGCTTTTTCAACCTTATGTCTGTATTCTATGAGCCAAGCTTTAATTCATTTAATACCAAACATAATATGTTTATATGATAAATCATATTTGTCATTAGTATAACATAATTGAAAAGTGGGCGTGGCTTATGACGTCAATAAAAAAAAATTGCCCATGGGTGCCCTTTTGGCACCCGGCAGATTCTGAATCTAGATATCCTCAGCTATCATTTTCAGCAATAAAATTGCATTTGTTGAGCTTCCACCCTACTAAATGTTACAAATCTACAGTCAAAGTATAGTAGAGACTTTCCCCTTCCCCCTGTCCCCTCACCCTTTCCGTGACCTATCCCCTGACCCACCAAATAATGGCAGGTCTAACATTACAATTTAACTTTGTTCAATATTGATTATGAGGCCGGTAGGAGTATCTGACCGATTCTGTACCAAGTGTGTCAACAGCTAGATTGTAAGGTTAATGGTCACTTTACATATATGATAAAATGTTGCTACTTACAGCAATAGCTTTTGCCTTATGTAACATGTTTAGATACTTTTTAAAAGCAAAACACCAATGACTTGTATTTATCATTTATACATTACAGGCTGTTCACCGCCTGAAATCCCTGCAGAAATTGCCGATATCTTGCACTGTTCCCTGTTAAGTGATTGCTTGGAACTACAATGCTGTGTAACTGTGGGTGAATCGGATGCTATCAAGAAAAACTTCTCGGTCTATATGAAGATAGATGACTGCGATTACTTGTTTACCACTGGATTTTCAAACATGAAATATGAACAGTTGCTTTTAAGCTATACATGGGGTATGTTTATAGTCATTGTCATAATAATTTCAAGATAATTTCACAAAACTCTCATAGGTGTCCATGGTAGCGCATGTTTCATTTTAATTTCTATCAACCGTAGGAATTTTTTCTTTGACTCACATACTAAAAAAAAAGAATTATGCCTACAGACTCCCACCAATTCCTTCATTGGACTTCTTGTCACCCAAAACATACCAAGCGCAGTCTTCCTTACGGTTTGGCTTTCAGACTGAATAGAATATGTTCCACACCTGAAAACCTCCAGCTTAGAGTTTCTGAACTCAAAGGTTTTCTCAGGGATCGAGGGTATTACAGTCGGTTGGTAACCACGCAGATCAGCAAAGCTTTGTCTATCCCTAGGTCTGAAGCTGGGGGTCCCCAGAATTGGCGTCCAATTGCCTTGACGCCAATTCTTGCTCGGGTTTTTGAATCTTTTCTCTCCAAATGGCTAAAGGAAGATTTTGAACCAATGTTGGATCCACGGCAGTATGGCAATGTTACTGGCATTGTGCTATAATTACAGTGGTGGACTTGTCTAGTTCATTATCTTATTTATAGTTCTTAACACTTTTGTTTTTTATATTTTGTCCCTGATGAAGGGTGGTATATCCACTTGAAACGTCGGTCTTTATTGTTACCATATATCCTGAGTAGTCTCAGATATATCTTTGTTGTTTTATTGCACAGCAATTTTCATTGCTTGTCCCAGTGCATTTCTGTTTTTTGTTTTTGTTTTGTTATTTATCTGTTTTATCGCGTTATTCTCTCTGGTTAATTACCTGTTTCCCCACACCCTGTTGGTATATCTTGCTTTTACTCTTAGCATTTTTATATTTTCGAGATATCCTCTTGTATCAGTTTTCTGATCCTTGGTGTGTTTTGTTCCTGGTTCCGTTGGATTCATCTTTTTACATTTCATACATAGTGACTATTTGTTAAAATATCTGATAATGAGCATGAAACTTTTAACATATATGTCAAATTGATTGATATAACAGCACCGACAAAATTGGGAAATTGTATTGATGCCATGTGATAAAAAGTGCTGAAATTGTGCTATTTTAAAACCCATTTACACACCAGCCTCAATTGTAAAAGGTAACAAGTCACCATCGAGTAGCGCAGTCAGTGTGAGCTAATTGGGAATTTTACTTCCAACAAATGCCACAGAGTGATCTTTACTTCTTCTCTTTCCATTTCTTAATTTCCTCTCTCTCCCTCCCTCCCTCCCAATGTGTCATGGTTTGATTATGCCTAAGCAAAATACGAAAATAAATCTAAAAAGCTTACGAAAGTATCAGAAATTTGGTGTAAACAGTGCGTTGATAATAATTTGGTCACATTTATTTGATTTTTACGACAATACTCATGCGGACAAGGAATAATTTATGCATTTTGGGTAACCTTCTTAGCCTATCAATTTTTCCACACAATTTTTTTTTTTTTGTTAAAAAATACTTTTAGATTAAGAATATAGACTATGGTCATGTGTTAGAAGCTCGCCTCCTTTCGCGTTACACACAGATTTTGACTTTCGCGACATGATTTTTACTTTAAACATTTATATTTGCTTGTATACCCCCCCCCCCCCCTGAGGTAGTAAAAGTATAGTATCTGTAGGGGAAATTGCATGAAGAAACCAAATATGCCATTGAAATTATAGTACGACCAAGGACTAAAATGGTATGATTCACAATATTCGGAAAAATATCAGAGTTTTTAATTTTTAATTTTGAGATCCATATATTTTGTTTACCTACCCCTATCATTAATTACTTTACATATATGAATTCCTCATGAAATTACCCATTAGATGATATATAATTGTCAAAGGTTACTACGCCGGTAATTTTTATTTTATATATTTTTTCAGAATTTTCAGAAATATTTGTTAAGGATGAACCCTTCCCTGATCTAAACTGCAATTCTGAATTCCCCTATTTACAAGCTTTCCAAAAATGTATACTTTTGCTATCATAAGTTTTTCTGTTATAGTCATTTTTATAAATGCGGTAATATGCTTATTATTCATGTTGACTGTGCAGGGATTTTGTGAGTTATGGGATTATCCCCATTGATTTTGTACAAGCCGCACCCCTTCCGGCAACACCCCTTCCGAGACCACGCCTGGTCCCCAAACTTCAAACAGCTGTATCTCCCATTCTGTATTAGATATTACAAATGCCATTTTTGCAGGTAGATACATGTAGCTTGTTATTAGGGCTTTTTAAAACATGATACAAAATTTGTTGAAATAGCTTTTGTGGTTTTAAAAACATTTAAGGAATATGACAGCATGAAACTAAAAAGTATAACAGCACCACCCTATTGGGAGGCGAGCTCATATCGCGTGACCCTATATAAGTGCTGTGAGTTACATTCCTTGTATTTTCTATGATTTGCGCTAATTACCATATTATGTTTATTTCGACAATACACACTTTTTGTAAATTGAATAATTGTCCTCATTAAAATACAAAATAAGGAAAGTTTACAGACCCCTGTGACTGTTTTTAGTAAGTTCTGTCAATTTGGAGTGCATGCCACACTAAATAAAAAAATGATATATGCTCAAAATGTCAGTAAATATTTATTCAGTCATATTGAAAATGTAGTATGCATTTAAATGTCCTTTCAGTAACATAGCTACCTTTTGTAAAGTGATCTTAAAGTGTTCTCTGTTGAATAACCAAACAATTACTGTCTCTTCTTTCCAGGTACCCAAGTTGAGGAAATCATAGGTTCCGTTAAGCTCAATTATGCTTTGGATAGGAATGATCAAGGATACTTGGTGGATTTTGGCGTATCCATTTGTCCACCAAATGGAGACCCTTGTTACATAGACCATGACATATGGGATGATCATCTAATACCAACCCCAATGATGTGTAACAGAAATTTCACACTTGCACTTCCTGGTAAGATTCTAAGACTCGAGAGTCCTTAGAGCAGTGACTTGACTTGTGACTCTGTTTCAAAACTTAGCAAGTGACTTGCTTTGACTTGAGTCAGTTATCCAAAAGACTTGACTCAAGTTACTTTTCCTAAAGGCTTAAATTGAAAATCTGATGCTAAACCAATTCTTTTAACCTAATGGAAATTTGACTATTAAACATACTGTTAGGCCTTTTCCATCAAATGAATATTATTAGTCCTTTAATTGGCCATCAAATGAATATTATTATGCCTATTGACAGTCAAATGAATATTATTTGGCCTACATGTATGGACAGTCAGATGAACAGTGATGTTAGTGATGTTAGTGATGTTATAGTGTATATCATCTCGAAAATAACAGGTGTCACTAGTCAAACTGGGCATAGTCATAACTTTGAGTAGATTCTTTTGGGGTTGTGATAGACTTTGGCCCAATCTTAGAATAAATATTGATATCTCTGCAATTATAAAGCAGATGGGAAGTATGTGACTAGTCACATCAAAAGAGGGCTGCTGCAATCCAAAATAACAATTTAGATTTTAAAGTTTTGAAATGAAACTTATGTTTTTTATGCTTATTTAAGTGCATTTTGCCTATATAAGTCCCCTTTTGATGTGACTGGTCACATATGGATCGTACCATATTCTTTACCCCATGTAAGAATACACATACACACGTTGACCTTGGGTAACCAAATCTGAGGACAACTTACTATTAATTTGGACTTGACATTATGTTTTGTAATAATGTTAACATTGTCTGTCCGCAGACACATGCACCAAAGTTGTCATGATCCTACGTTTGAATGTCATTCCACTACTTTGGGTTTTACATTTTACATATTTTAAGTCATATCAATGTTTTTATCACATCAGATCAAAAGAGCTTTAAGAGGCTGCAAACGTACATAGACTAGGTGATGACTTTTTATTTATTTGTTATGCCATAGGCAAGACATCCTTTGCAGACTTTGTAGATGCTGTTAGTTCGAATGCAGATGAAGAGACTATAGGTAGGTTTTGTGCACACAACAGGACTTGCCCATTTACAAATCTATGGCATCTTTCTGGAATACCTTCCACATCCTATATGAGACCTTTCACAACAAAATGAGCGTAAAGTTGCCAGTGTGCGTTGCGAAATATGGTCAGTGAAAACATTGAGCAATTTTGACATGTTGCATTTTATTTTAAAGCTTGTTTTCTGAGCATTTTCTGGACAATTCTGAAAATATGTTATTCCTACTTAACTCTCATTTTGTGATGACAGGTCTCGTATTATAATTCACTCTATTGTGTAAATCATAATGTGAAGAGTACATAATTATTCCAAATATAATGTTAAATGATGATTATATTGGAAAGCTGAGCAAGCATAGCATCCATAGCATCTTACGACATGGAGTTCAGGACTTTTAACATTTTGAACTGTAGATGCATTCTGAGGCTATTTCTGGTATATTTTGGACTATGAACAGTCTATTTTGGTATATTAAGGAAAATGATGACTATGCCCATGGATGACCCAATTTGGGCTCAATTTTGCCTGGTGATTTCTATTCTACATTGAGGTGAACCATAACCTATTCTGAAATTTGAGTTGAATTACTATTGTGGTTCTAAAGATAGAAGCAAAAATTCAAATTCCAATCTTCTAATAGATACACAAATGTCAGCAGATGTAGTATACCACATTTGTGGATAATTAGAAGCTTTTTTTTGCTTGACAGGCCTGATATTGATCTGAGAAAAGAGGGCATTCTTCTGATACCAAAATCTTAATTTTGAGGGAAAAAGTAATTTATACATATAAATAGGTGCCAAAACAGGTTACATTTTTATGTAGTTGAGATTCAAAGTTGACATCGACATTTTCAAATGGCTGATTTTACATAGCAAAATATTATGAGAGACGAGTAAAACTCATTGAATGACCTTCATAAATATAATATATTGTGGGTGTACTTGTTAATTGACGAATTCATCTCCTTCTTGAACAATAGATATTTATAACTCTGCAAAACAATTACAGTAAATTGATATAATACATAATACTGATATTGATTTGTATGTTTTTATCATTTAATGCCCCCCATAGGAGTCCTGTTAGAATTCTTGGGTCTGAAAGGAAAAATCAACCAGGAATCTTGTAATTCAGTTGACGTGACTCCATTAGATGGTAAGTTCATGTTTTCTTTCTGTCTGAGTTTTATGATACCTGAACAATAGTCATAAACAAACTGACGGTGTTTCTTGCAGGTTTGGTGATATTTTGATCAATTCTGAAAGGACTTTGTTCATATATTGAGAAAGATTGTCAAGAGGAAATAAATAAGCAAATCTAGAGGATTAACCCACGAGTGCACTTACTGATTATACAACGGTGCCTATGATTGGTTAATTAGAAATATACTCATTTGAATATCCAATATAAATACTGCTTTGAAAATATTTCACACCAATCTTTATCAGGGGTACATTTATTCTAACAATGTCTCTGATTGGTGCAACAAATGAAGTATTTGTCTTTCTGACCAATCGTCAGGTAGTTCTCAAGGGGTTAATGCAGTATTCAGAGAGGAGATCCAGTACCAGACACACATATAATTATAAAGATATTATAGCTTAGATAAGATGGTGATTCACTACCAAGTACTGAAGTTCCAGTTCTATAGTTCAATCAGTTCCAAATCCGCACGCAAAAGTAATCAAAACGCATGCGATTTTGGCCCAAATGATACAGCCTGAGACAGGTAAGTTTATTTGATGTAACAACCTCTATGTGAAATATGAACAGAACATCTGTTTTATCAAGTTTCTATTTCTCTTCGTTTTTAGAGTGCACATCAGTATCACTACCATCCTTGTCAAGCGTACTTACCTGTGGTGTGAAAGATGACTGTACAGGGTCAGAATGCTGTCTTGAATTAGATCTACGCATCACACAGTTGTCTGTTCGTGTGTTTGCCTACCTTGATATTTGTTCCTTCAATTTTCACATTGGAATTGGAGATTGGGAGATAGCATGGCCTATGTTTACATATTCATGGGGTGAGTATATACAAACAAAGGGAATCATTTCAGTATAGAACACCTAGATAATGTTGGGGTAGGATAAAAGGCACTATAAAAATGATAAATTCTGAAATCTCAGATATTTGCATTGCGTGATTCTTTATAAATTACTAAATAGTTATACAGGTTCTAAGACCTATGGTAGTGTATTCCAAAATCTTGAAGCATGCAGTAGAATTCACCTGCAGGTTTCTTAAATTTCGGTGGTCATTTGGTGCAGATCTACAATCTCAGTCATAATTAGTTGGGATGCTCTGATAATAATTTTACTTAATAACGTGTTCTTGTATCCGCAAAATTTACACTTTTGAAACATTGCTGTCTTTATAAAGCTTGAAGCCTTTCCTCAATATGAATAACTCCCCCACCCCACTGGGCAATGTTGAACCATCCAGTATCCCGTAACCAAAAAAAATAAATCAACATTTGATCCAGGGAGAGAGGGGGGGGGGGGGGGGGGGGGGGGGGGGGGGGGTTAAACGCACATATAAAAGTGCCACAACAATATTGTCCGAGATTGTAGCTTGATAAACAATATTACAATATTATTTATAATATAGTGATTGGAACCTACTTAACAGTGGCACTTGAAACTTTTCATATTTTGTTGTGTAACAAGCATCATGCAGATTACAAATCATTTGAAATTTTGATATATGATATTATAGTTAAGCTGATGAAGTGCTGGAGCTTTACCTTATGTGAGTGTTGATGAATCATTTTTGAAAATCTTACATATATATATACGATAACTTTAAATTTTCAGGTCAACGTGAGATTCTTCCACTGGGCAAAGCTATCAATATCACCTTTAAAATAGACAAGGATTTCAAGGATAATTTCGTAGTGGACTTCGGGGTCTCCCTTTGTCTTCCAGAAGAGAGGAACTGTATCATGCCAACTGTTTACATCTTAAGGAATACCATGATACCCAAAAGTGAATGTCAGGCTGAGATTATATTGCCAGGTATAGTTATCTTTACTGATTGCTTTCATCATAATACTGGTGCCAACAATGGTAAACAGGATATTGCAGCATTTAAAATTCACATGATGTATTAATAATGTGTATCTACACATCTACTGCAGCATCCCTGTCTTTTGCATCATTTATCAAACATGATATTGATAACGATATGTTTGTTGCTCTCCACACATAGGTGGATCATTGGCAGCATTTGCCCAGCAAGTTGGAACTACCTTAGTTGGAGCTGGTGTTGATGCTGTGCTACAATACCTACACCTAGATGTAAGTATGTTCAGGCACCAAAAAAAAAGAAAAATCAAAATTATATTATGTAAAATTAAGCTTAAGTGTGGAAGTATCTTTGGCACTGGCATTTTAGACATTTCTCATTGTCCCCTGCATAAGTAGTCCGGGTGGGTGGGTGGGGGGGGGGGGGGGGGGGGGGACAGAATAAAATTTGCTATGACTTAAGGAGTGATTCCATGACTGTTATAATTAGTGCCATTGTCATTTCAGATAGGTTACATATGTCTTTATGTTAGATTTGTGTCAGGTGCACCATCTGGTAGACTTGTTAGTTCAAATACAAACAAACGTTTTCTGAAAGGCATACACAATAGACTAATAGTCATAAGTCCATGGTTATACAGCTTGAACAAAATACTATTAGGTACAACCATGTCTCTATGAAGTTATCCAATCTCATTATGAAATTGTCTCAACCAACAAATCCATCTCATAGATTTATTGCTTGCATTGTGCATATTTTTTTCTTCTTTTTTATTTATCATGTCCAAGGGTACCATCGATGCAAATCCAATGTGTCAGAGACCACAGGTAGTGCAAGATGGATGGTACAGAGGTAAGATAATACCCTGGGCAGATATTTGGTTGTTCAGCCTCCGTATTAATAACCTCCTATCTATATCCTAGGTTTTCAAGATTAAAAGGTTGTTTTTTATTGTGAAGATACTGAGTTTCTGACCAGTTTTTAACGAATCTCAAGTCTTCAATCCCTTCAATCCCTTGGCTTAAACACAAAACCAAGCACCATTGATTCTGGTCGATCTTATCTTTAAACAATTACTTAAAACAATTACTTCCCAAGTCTCAATTAGTAAGACAACAACAACCAGGGACACACACACACTCCAGGGGAAAGGTCAAGGGGATGGGTGCTTCAACCTCCTACCAGATTATCACACTCTCTAAAAATGGAAACAAAATAATGATGCCATCCATTATGATTTTAAAAGAATATAATGACATTGGTGAACTACCTTTGCATTATAATTGCCAATAGATATAATTATGAAATGTTGACACTTTTCTTAAACCTATTATAACCAAATAAAGTATGAGTATTGATCCCCACTTTGTATATTAACTTCTCACACAATTAAGTGTACCATATCATAGTGTATTTTATTCTTTTTTTAACTAGGTCAAGGGGAAACAACTTTCAATTGTTGAGATTTAAAAAGAATGAACAAATTTACCAACATTTTTACAAAAATTTGACAAAGAAAAACCTTGCCCTCAAAACAAAGACAAATTCTGGACCAGCCAATCCTAATTTTAAAGAGGTATCTGTAGAACATGTTTGCTTTTTTGCTTTATGATTAGTAAATAGTAAATATAATTCACAAACAAACAATATGATTTATTTTCAGAATGCCCAGTCACATACGAACTGCCCAAGCTACCAGAGAGCATAGTGTGTACCCATGCTCAAGGATGCCTTAATATCAGCTGCTGTGTGACTTTAGATATAAAGGTCACTAAGCTCACATCAGATTTTCGGTTTGAATTTGACCCGTGTCTGTACACAATTTCCTTTGGGCTGGGAGATTGGAGGTATGATGTAGACTTCTTCAACGATTTCACATGGAAAACCCCAGAGCCTTTCAACATTCCAAATGCTGAAAACAAACCAATAACAGGGAGGTAAGATATACGTTGCCGGTATGGTTATATCTAGCCATTGCAAATAATTACACTAATACTAATAGTTATAGAGCGTTGTTAAGACACTTAAAGACTTTGTTGTGTTGATTTTTTAAAATTTTAATTAATTTACTTCAGAATTCAAGATGAAAATTGAAAATTGCCATTATTGTTGTTTCTATTAAAGAAAACCCCAGAAAAACTTGATTAAAACAATATTTTATATATGTAAAATGCTGCCAGCATTTTTGAATCGACGTTTTGTTGTGCAAAGAGGGCTGATTTTTTAAATCCTTATACTAGGTGTAAGTTTATACATGGAATACAATTGTAAAAATATACAAATCCCAGTTGTTATCATATATTTTTGTAATTGAGGGCGCTGCCTCCAACACATCTCTAAATAATGTCCCTTTAAGATACTTATTTAGCCCTTGGCTTATATCAAAACACCTTTGACAACCCGCATTATCAATGCATATCATGAAGATTTTGCATGTCATGGAGGTGAAATGTTATGCTGGTTCCCTGCATCAACAGGCTCCACACAACTCATCCATAGATGCAGATATTCGCAAATCACATCATCACATTGATTTTCTGGCATGAAAGTCATGCATATGCCTGTGATGACGTAAATAATCCACAAATAAATTTGGTCAATGCCAGTGTCACGCTTAGACAATAACAAATTGACTGATTGAAACCAAATACACCATCAATGTACTCTTTTGCATATTGGGCAGTTTCATGCAATTCATCATTCCTATGATTCAATTTCACTGACACATTGGCACAGAGCTTATTCCTTTTACAGTTAATTTTGATTAGTTAAAGGTATATTATGTGATCTTTTCCAGGGGACGCCCTCAATCCTCTAAAAAAATTGGAAGCAGATTTTCTTGCAGATTTACTTTTGTGATCATAAATCATAAATATATTCCAAGTTACAGAGCGATACGATTCCCAATAACCTCAAAATCATAGTTTTAGAGTGAATTTAGAGTAAAATTTGAAAACATAGATTGTACCGCTCGGTACAATCTATTTTCAAACTATGATTTTGAAGTATTTAGGAATTGTATCGATCTGTAACTTAGAAGATCTTTATTATTTATGATCAAAAATGCAAATCTGCAAGAAAATCTGCTTTCATAGTAAAAATCAATGATAGAGGGGGGCTACTTGGAAAAGATCACATAATACGCCTTTAAAGGCTTTTCAAATTTGGACTTTTGATTCACTGTGCATACACCAGCTATTGTGGACAGCTTCACACACTTTGTCACATGCTATGATTCACTGGCACAATGATGTCACATTTTGAAGCTTTAAATTCTTGTGTTTTTCCTTAAATGACCTATGCTGTCCCAGGTTGGAGATTGAAAAACTTGCGCAAAGTTTCAAACTGTGGCTCAGTCTTAAGCTCTGTGTGGAGATTGATGAGTGCACTGAATGGATTATTTTGGATGCCACTGAGATAAGCAGCCAGCCATGCGATTCTAATACGTTAGTCACACTACCTGGTGATGGTAGCGTTTCTGGTTTCATCTCGTATCTCGGTTCACAAGCACCCATAGAAGCGCAGACATTACTGTTGAGAAGTTTGAAACTTGATGTAAGTATACTGGTAGAGGGCTTCCACTCCTTTTCTTTTAGCTGGTGTTGTATTCTCCTTACAATTTTTTTGTCGGACCCAAGCAGACGATCAGAAGCAAACCTTCTCTGTTTTGAACGGAAATCATGTGAAGAAGTAACATATCTAATGCATTTTGTGTGCATCTTTTATATTTTCAGTTTGATTGCGGTGAAGCAAAATCTGATGCAATTTAGGGGCTGAAAAGGTCATTGATAAATGAGGGCTATAGAAATGTAATGATTTTGTTGTTGTTGTCATTTCAGCAATATATTTCAGCAAGTAATCAATGTGACCTGGAGCTTTTAGCCATACAAGAAAACAGTACGTAATCAGAAGCCAGTTATGTGTAAATATTCTGGGTAATATTATATTTTGGATATGAGATGAATATAGTTATGGTGGCTTTTAAAGATATTATTTTGAAGACTATTTTTACCCACAACTCGAAATAAGCTTACCTCTATGGAAGCTTTCTGGCTGCAACACGCTTTCCTTTCTTCAGCCCTAATATTATGTGGAGACGCTGTTGATGGCTTCACTATTAAGCCTGTTCACAATTGCCGTCAGGCGGTGGTGGACGAAGACTCGATAGCGATGTTAAAGATATTGTTGTGATTTTTTAACCATTACGGCTTTGTTGAAATTGGACTGCAGTTGATAAAATAAGTACAATATGACAAATGGTATCATGTGGTATTAAAAATCACTATATCGAATTGAGACAGATATTTGTGCCATTGTCATTTCATGAAGAAATTTCTTCAAATGTTAACCCTAACCCCTCCTTAATACTACAAATGATGCAAAATTCTCTCCCCAATCGCATGCTTTGACATTGATTTGAATGACGTCATCGACAAAGCTCATATGTGCACACCAAATTGCTGCCCGGCATGTAAGCTCAATTGGTAGGAGCTGACGTGCGGAAGGTCCGTGGTTTGAATCTTGGTCGGACTATGGTGATTTGTTTGTTCAAAATCCTGAGATTTTTCCCCCTTCCCCTGATCCACACCAAAATCCCTCCGCTAGGATTAGGGTTACTTGACCAATTTTTTTCTTGTTCCTTTCACCATAACCCCCTGCACTTGTATTTGTATTTAGCTAGTACAGAGTGTAGACCGTTATTATTCAATTTTTGCCAAATCATTTATGTCAATTCCTATTGTGTTAATCTTACCAAATGTGATGGTACTACCCTAGTCAAACTAATAACCACACTATCACACACATCTCTTCATTTCAGAGTGTCCACTTATTCCATTGAGGGTCAATACTATGCTGTCATGCAAACACATAGATGAGATGTGCTATGGAGTAAGGTGCTGTGCAAGTCTAGATTTCAAACTAGCTCATATTGCTAGTACCGTCTCATTTGTACTTGATCCCTGTGCACCCTCACTAACTCTGACTTTAGGCCTCAGCTCAAAGTTGGAGATGTTGAATTCTAATTATCAATTTGGGACGTACCAAGACATTGATGTCAGTGATGAAATAAGAATAAGGTGAGTAAATATAGTGGCAGAAATGTGATGAGATTAATAGTAATTTTATGCATAAGCATGACTATTAGGCAAACAAAAATTTGGTGTTACCTTCCTAAAATCTAAAAAAATAGGGTCACATTTTAAAATTAAAATAAATTAAGATTAAAATGTTACCAGAATTGTCAAAATATTACTTACTATCTGCTTGAAATGAGTAAGTTTGCACTAATACATCACTCTTCTATCATGCACACTAGAAACATAAGTCGGCAGAGATTAGAACATTTTACACAGGATTGGATTGAATTAACATGTACAGTTTGATTTATTGTTGTAATGCTGATCAGCCAGCAGGGAGGTCACGCTGCGTGTCAGATTTTGTTATACACAAGAAAACAATGGAGTCTCAGTGACTGCAATATTTGCTAGAAATAGCTTCGGAAATGGTCTATTTGGGCATCTCAAAAACTAAGAAACGTGTTAAAAATCATGTAGAATTTTAGAGGAGGGTCATTAACATCTGCAGATCGGTAAAATGTATAGTATTAAACACGTTTTGTGACCAAATTTATGTCGTAAAATGTTGGAAATTTCACGTTTTGAAAATCTGTGGTCTTTGAAATTACAGGAATCCTAACTCATCCTAAACCTCACCAAATCATGAAATGAACCCCTGTCTACAATAAAGTCCATGCACGTATTGCTCTATCTGCTTGGAGATAGCAAAGACCACGCAAACATCATAGCTTCATACAACGGAATGAAATCCGCCATAGAGATTACATAGCGAAAATCGTAGAGATTTGCACTGCAGTCTGCAGTCCTCTGTGTAGGGAGCAAGGTCCTTTGGCTAGTGTGTTTGTGCATGTTTGTAACGACTGACCCCGTTTAACAATCTTCATAGCTTTTATATAGGGCTTAGGTGACCTTATTATTGACTGTGATTCTGAGGGCTTAGAGTTGATTGGGTATCTTTTTGTGGCAGATTAGACTGAGTTACTTTTATTGCAAAATTATTTTTTTACATTTTCAAATTTGTTTGCTTGTACAATACTATGTACAAAAAGTTATAATTAGAACAAAAGATGCAATATATCAGTGTTATTGTTGATAATGTGAGAATGAACTTTTGATGTTTCTGTTATTGTCACTGTTTTTTATGCTATGTATTTGTCTCATTGAATTCAGATATAAAGTAACAGTAATACCTGATGAAGGCTACATGATAGATCTGGACATACTAGTATGCATAGATAACCGTTGTGATCCTGCCTTTCCCATTGTGAGCGGTGCCATAGTGAAACCCTGCAATGATGTGGATGATGATATTGAAGTGAGTTTGTTATAGTGATAGTAAAGGCATATTATGTGATCTTTTCCAGGGAGCGCCCTCTATTCATGATTTTTTTTAGAAAGTAGATTTTCTTGCAGATTTACATTTCGGATCATAAATCTCGAATATATTCCAAGTTACAGAGCGACACGATTCCAAATTACCTCAAAATCATGGTTTTAGAGTGAATTTAGACTAGAGAAAAATAAGTTGTCGGATATCCGACAGTTTATTTTCACTCTAAAACCATGATTTTGAAGTAATTAAGAATCGTATCGCCCTGTAACTTGGAATGTATGTACGATTTATGATCAGAAATGAAAATCTGCAAACAAATATGCTTTCAATTTTTTTTCGATGTTGAGGGCGTTCCCTGGAAAGATCACATAATATACCTTTAATGTGGTTGATAGGGTGTTGATGAATCCTCATTGTCATTCTGTGAAACATGTATGACTCTTTTGATAGTTAAAAGATTCCATCATAATAAAAGTGACTTGCTTTATATAGAGGTTCATATCCAAGTGGACACAGAATAAGTGTGTTTTTGACTGTCCTTGTTTTATATACAAGGATACTGAAACCCCATGCTTGAAAAAGAAAATATTAATTATAATATGATATGAAAAGCAGAGTCCTTGCTTGTATACTTGGCATTGATAAACCCCACGTGACCCATAAAAGGTTCAATCTAGAAGGCCAATCTATTGCCAGTAAAATGTATGACTAGCCTAATGTTATACTAATGATACAATATTTGTTTTGCATTCAGGATTATCTGAACCTGTCAGAATGTGTCTTACCACAACCCAATGCTGGTAAGTCTTATTTGATCTTAGTTCTTTGCTGCTGATTACCAAGTCGTAAAGGATAGCAATGACATCATCGTTCACGATAACTGTATTCTGCATTCTGTGTTCACTTCAAGAACTTGCTGTAAAGTGATTTGTGTTCCTTGACAGGCGCAGTGTGCATATGCTCTTGAGAGCAGCTTATGCTGAAACAAGTAAACAACTCGCCAGATTTGTTTATTTGATTAATATATCTTATATTTGTTTTCATGTTGAAGATATAGTTAAGAAAAGAAAAAATTTACATTAACAAATAAATGATACATGTGCTCCACATCCACTACTCAAAATATGAATCTGCCCATTCCTTTATCACACCATAGTCCAGCAGCAAAACAACAATTTCCATGTTTTATTCTCTAATTCAGGTATGTAACTAACATACACTGAATACATTCTTTTTTGTGTGTGCAGAGTTGAATAAATTGGTAATATCATGAATGATAAGTATGACTTATAGCACGAGGCAGCGTAGCTGCCGAGTGCTATAAGGAATTAATAGCACTCATCGACAGTACTGGTATTAGTGATGATTTATGTTGCAGAACTCTGCTGTACAAACCCCTGCACATTCATCATCATCATCATTGGTCGTCCGTGGACGAAACGGAGGAAGCAATCGCAACGTACTGGGCCCAGACTTTCCTGTCATTCATTAGTTGGCGGATCTCTGGAGGATCTAAACCCATATCATTCTTGACGGTATCAGGATACTGAAGGTGTCTTCTGCCTCTGTTAGCTTTCCCACCAAGAGGGGTCCAGAAAATTAGACGGGAGATAGGCTGGTTGGTTGTTCGCATGTAGTGGCCAGCGAAACATAAACGGCGCTGCCTGATTATGGATGTTATAGGGGGGATATCGCCATATACCACTCTGTTTTGGATGTGATCCCTCCAACTGATGTGAAATATTCTACGTAACAGTTGAGTATAACATCCATTGATTCTGTCTTCAATTTTCCTGCTGATAGTCCATTTTCGGAGCCGTACAACAAAATGCTTTCTACGCAGGCTTTAAAGAATCTGATTTTTGTCGTTCTTTCGAGATCAGATTTCCAGATCTTCTGCAGTTTATTGCAGGCAACCCATGCCTGTGCTTTCCTGCATTTGAATTCCTGGGATGTGTTTAGAACGTAGGCTCCCAAGTATTTGAAATTGGAGACATTTTCCAGCTCTACTCCTTTGATGATCTTTACACTGGCTGAGGTGGCAATATTTATAAGGAGCCTTTTTGTTTTTCCTTCATTTAAATGCAGGCCAACTGCATTTGATGCTGCCTCAACACTCTGTAACAGTAATTCCGCTTTACTGATTGATGTTGCTACGAGAGCTATATCATCTGCGAAATCGAGATCGTGCAGACGAATTTCAGGATAGCGTCTGCTCCTCCTAGGCTCCAGCAGTATACCTGTTTCATCATTGATATCTGTCAGGGCACAGCGCATTACGTAGTCAAGAATTATGATGAAGATGAAGGGTGCCAAAGTGTCATCTTGAAGAACGCCAGCTAAAATCTTAAAAGGTTCCGTCTCCCCATCGGGTGATGTGACAATAGCCGAATAGTTGTCATACATTAACTTTATTGCCTTGACAATGGTTCCAGGGATACCATAGGCACTGAGGATGTCAAACATGCGATCGCGGTGTACTGAGTCAAAAGCCTTAGAGAAGTCTATGAACACGGCAGCCAGTGGAAGGTTTCTTTCTTTCATTCCTTCAATTATTCTTCTCAATGCTAGAATCTGGTAGATTGTGGATCGTTTCTCTCTAAAGCCATTTTGATTCCATCGAAGAGGGTACATAAATGGGCGTATTCGGTTCTGTAACATACGGTTGTAGACCTTAGCCCCAATACAGGAAAGGCTAATCCCTCGGTAGTTGGGTGGTTGAGAGAGATCTCCCTTTTTGGGGATAGGAATTATGGCACTCACTAACCACTGGCTAGGGATTTCATGGTGAATCAATGCTCTCTTGCAGATTTCCAGTAGGTGAGATCGGAAATGCTTTGACTTCCAAAGCTCAAGTGGAATGTTGTCCAGTCCAATGGCCCCTCCTGGTTTAGCTTGATTGAGAGCAGACTCGACTTCGTCTAAGGAGAATTCATTTACAATGATTGGGAGAGTGCCTTCCACTACTGGTGTAATGTCAAAGATGGAGTCTGGAACAGTTGGGGGTTTTCCAAGAAGGTTTTGAAAGT
Source organism: Ophiura sarsii (assembly GCA_035610835.1). Classification (NCBI taxonomy): domain Eukaryota; kingdom Metazoa; phylum Echinodermata; class Ophiuroidea; order Amphilepidida; family Ophiuridae; genus Ophiura; species Ophiura sarsii. Next base: position 90,545,015 of record CM069441.1, on the reverse strand, counting down.
GGTGCAGTCAGGTTGTGATCCTCTCAGGCTGGTGGGCCTGTTAACATTGCTGGTTTTCTTACTTTCCTCCCAGTAATTTCATTGATGACTCTCCAAGCTTCTGTGTGTTTTTTTCTTGGCGGGGTTGAATAGTAGCATCACCCTGGTCAATTGCATTTTGAAGTCTACTTCTTGCCGCTCTTACAGATCGACACTGTGATATGGACTTGGAGTTCCTCTTAGGCCTCTTGGGAAGTACTGCTTTAGCTGCATCAAGACAAGCTGTTGAAAGGCGGTTGTAATTCTCCTGGGCAGGACGGTCCTGTAGTTGGCTGTCCTGCACATTAGGACACTGATAGAACTTTATAGAAGTTTTGATTCAAGCTGTTACTTTCATGATTCAAGCAACACTGATCGAGATAAACCTACTAAACACATACACACACACACACACACCAAGTTGGGATATAATTAATCACTAATCAGGTTATTTACGATGTCAAATTTATAGCACTCTGAAGCTGTACGATAAGTGAAATTTGTGGAACTCTGGACTGGCTGTGTATGTGCTATTATTCTAATAAATGTCTCCATTATTTCTTTATCACATAGTATGTCCTGCAGTCACACTACCAGCCTATCCAAGCTCTACCCAATGTCTTTTATATGATGACTGCCTAGGAATAGAATGTTGTGTAGACTTAGACATTACACAGCTATCAACATTGGCTTGGATGAGACTAGACATCTGTAATTTCAAGCTGAGTGTTGGCATCGACAAATGGTTCTTTAACATCACACTTTTTTCTTACACCTGGGGTACTGAGATGGATCTACCTATTAGTGATGCATTGGTATATCAGTAAGTAAACATCAATTTAGTATCAGCCAAAATGCCATGGCTACCATAGCGTTGTGAGGCACATTTTGATACCACATTTGTTGGCCTTGAGAAAATGCAACGATAAGAAATTGTGCCATTTACCAATTTTTATACAGAAACAAAAGTGGCACTAAATCTCACTGGCTATGGCTGGTTTTGTCAATAAATTAACAGACATTTTCTTGGTGGATTTTCGTGAACAGCTCTACCAATCAATCATGTGTGGCATCATTCAAGAGAATCAATAAGCAGATCATAATTATGTGTGTGGCAAGTTCGTCTGATTATGAGTGACATGGCAATTTGGTCCATTTCGTCATTCATAATCAGACAAACTTGCCACACATAATTATGATCTGCTTATTGATTCTCTTGAAATGATGCCACACATAATTGTTTAGTAGATTCCCATGTCTGTGCACGAAAATCCACCAAGAAAATGTCTGTTAATTTATGGACAAAGCCAGCCATAGCCAGTGAGATTTAGTGCCACTTTTTTTTCTGTATACAAATTGGTAAATGGCACAATTTCTTATCGTTGCATTGTCTCAAGGCCAACAAATTTGGTGTCAAAATGCACCTATCTAGCTGAAAAATATTTAAATCCATCAAATATTTTTGGAAATATTCTAGTATATGCTAGGGGGGAACTTACATATTTTGATGGGTGTAGGTCAATTATAGATGCGTATGTGTTGTTTCGTGAAAATGAGAATGCATGCGTGTTGATGTTGAAGTGTATAAAGATCGGGTTGAGTGCTATTGTGAGCATGTCAACATTATCACAAGACACAAGTGCATTGATTTTTGTACTTTTTTTGTGAAACAAAACATGCTTGTATTGACCTATATCATGACAGGGTAAATAAGAAAAATCCACTATTTTGTGCGTACTAATAATGAATATAACATAGGTTTTGCTAACACCTGCAGTAAAATTGGTTAACCAGAGCTGCCTGAACAACAAATCAAAACGAAGTGCTTGGTGCGAGCACTGTACGGCGTGTATGCTGAGTGCAATTAAACACTTTCAATGAACTCCGCATATCAGTTTCCTGCTTTCTGATTGGTCTTCTACTACTAAAAGTGTATGGGTTGTCTTCATTAAGAAAAATGAGTTATATTGGTAAACAAGGCATAACTCCTCATATCCACTAATCTTAACCACTGATTATTGTCCTTCTCAATCAAATTCAACTCTGTGTTTACAACTTCTGGGTATAAATCTCTTTTGAATGTGACTGAATCTGTACACTCTTTGCTACTCACTTAGACTGATAGCTTCAAAGGATTAGAATTCTGTGGACGGCAGCCAAAATGGGTGCTTTTATTGAAACATGTATAACTAGAAGCAATTCCAATGCTTTTTCAGATACCAATAATGTATTGACTAACACTAAATATAGTTTACACTAACAGATGTATTCCTCTTTCATTTGTTCAGCTTTGTTGTGAATAAAATGAGCAGCACCTTGCTGTCCATTGATGCCAATATAGAGTTGGCAGATGGCTCCAGCACCACCTACACCTTGATGTCTAGTACTGTATTCCCTGTGCCCACATCTTGCGATGCATTTGACCTTTCAGCTGTGTCATGTGAGACTCTCGCATGCTTCATTGGTTCACTTGGAATGGATGCGGGACCGGGAGCATATGACGTGGTGTTTGAGGCAGTTGGAGTTAAGGTAAATGCTTTAGGTCATGCAGAATATTGTAAAAGGGATGGTTTAAAACAGTTGCCAAATTGATTTGTTTGCAGTCTGTTGTATTTGATGAACGCATTCAAGAAACGCATTTTCTCTTTGATCAAAAGATTGCCCAGTATTACATTTTTGTAAGTGCAAAATTTTTCTTTTCAATATTTTTCTCTCTCTCTTATCACTATTTTCTGGGAGGAATAACGTAAACCATTTGTTGAATTATTAATCTCTTCCCTAATTTGTGTTTTGTTAAAATACAGTTATATACAATTATCCATTATATTTCATGTCAAACTTTTTAGATAGTATTGTTTTACTCTAGCGTTGATGTGAAGCTAAATTAAGAGTAGTATCTACAGCTCAACACTTCAATTGATTAATTTGAAGATACAGGTTAAGTTCAAAACCCCTAAATAATGCATTTAATGTCTGTGAAACTGTATGGGTTTTTGTATGGTTAAGGCTTTCCAGCGTCGGTTGGAAAATGCGGTGTTTTGATGGCAGGTTCACATACAAAACCCTATGTAATTGGCTGAATCAAATGTTACTACCATTTTTAAAATCTACATTTTTAAGTACTGGCAATGGTGGGTAAATCATGTTATTCAGCATTAATCAAGGATAGATAGAGGTACATTTGCAAAAAACAACAACATTCTTTTAGGATCACTATTTTAATCAACATTTAAAGGGTTGATTTAATTTGATTTAAACTTTTAGTGCTAAGTTGACAAATATCTATCAAGTAAATGTTGTAAACCTTTTATTTTCAATTTCAGGAACATCTAACGGGGTCTGAATGTACAATCCCAGCAACAGCTATGATAAATCTAAGTAAGCATAGCAGCATAGAGTGTAGACTGATGTTTTAAGAGCGATTTCTTTCAGGTTGACAAACTCCTTAGATTTTGCCTCAAGTAATGTAAAGATATGGTATTTAAACATTCATCAACCTTCTGTTGCCATGGTATTGAGCCTATATTATTTTGGCTAATTTTAAAGAAAATCGTCCTAATCATACTGATTTCAGCAATGAAAAAAGGGAAAAGATTAGCAGGACCCTAATCGCCTGATTTAATAAGTCGAGATTGGCCGGATTGATACCCTGTTGCCACGTTCATTTATCACATTTGAAAAAGTAATATTACCTAACTGACTTGAAGTCACGAGGGGATTTGTTTTCCTTTGTTATTTGTGTTTATAACAAATAGGGGAAAAAACATAGTATAGGAGAGCAAGAACATCATTGGTTTTAAAAAAGGAGACAACTTGATTATTTAACAAAGATTTATTGTCTTGATTCATATTCTATCATCTAGTCAATTTACCTCAAAGCATCTGTGCACCTTTGTAATATCGAATCATTCACTTATTGAATATTCAAAAACATTTTTTCCCAACTAAAAAAAATCAGAAATCGTTAGAGAATTTGGACACACAAAAAAGAAATAATCGAAATTTGAAAAAAAATTGCAAACATTTTCAAAAATGTTTAAACTAAAAAATTGGTTGACCGGGTCGCGATTTTTTTAAAATAGTAAACATTTGTAAAATTTATTTATTTCGTTTTAATACGGAATAAAGCAAATCTCACTGAATAAAATGATTTTTCAAAAAAACAAAAAACAAATGATTTTACCTGTGAGACCATACAAATGTTTACTAGTAAAAAAGAAATCGCGACCGGGCCCGTAGAGGTTTTTGTACTTTCCGTTATCTAGAGTCTTTGACACTTTATAGATATTATTTTATTATTACCGTAACTTTATATTTGATTACCTAATATTTCACATTCTTTTCATAGATTGCCCAGAAATCAACCTACCCTATCTTATGAATATGCTATCATGCACCATTGATGACAGTTGCCTCCAGATCACATGCTGTAGTGCTATTGATTTCAGTATCAAGACTTTCAATCTTCAAAGTAGCTTCAGTCTTGATCCATGTAACGATAATTACCAAGTTGGATTTGAGAGTTGGTCAATGATGGGTAAACTCTCCCGTTACATGATGGGGTCTACAGTCACAGAAATGATTGGGGCAGCATTTGATATCAGGTAAATGTTGTATGCTAGGAGGTGGGAAATCCCCTTTTTGGTGAAAATGAAATAGTAGATTGTGCTAGGATAATAGTAATAGTAATAATAATAATAATAATAGTCAAGTATCTTCAACTTGCACATCCTGTTTGCAAGGGAGGATATGTGGATATAAATAAAATAAAGGATAGTTTTGTTTTTGTGAGGGTTAAATGAGTGGATGTTTTACCAGTTTTGTATGAATATTTTGGATTTTGCATTTTATTGGGCTCATTCTATTAATGTTTTAATGGTAACATTTATTTAATTCCTGAATTACATAGTTTTGAGAGCAAGTTTAATTGTTTTAGATGACTACATTTTTTCAGTTTAATCCTGCTTATCGTATGTTCAGTACAATTAATATCAGTAATGGATAAAGTTGGTGTTTTATTTTAGGAATACTCTATGTGGCTCATCATAAATATTGAACATTTCCCGAATGTATTATATGAATCATCAACTCAATAAAAAAGAGGAAGTACACAGAAAGTAATATCCTAAGATTAACTAGAGACTGGACTGACTCCAGGCAACAGTGATAACATAATTAAAGATTAAATGGTGCTGCAACTTAGCAAGTATGGACTTCTTCAAAGTATGTTGGGATATTGTTCTTATTTGCTCTTTATGTACAATATTAATATGACAGCACAATTGATAGGGCACATCAGCATTGAAAATGTTGTGATTTTTAACTGATATACATTTTATTTTCACAGTTACAAAATTGTCGAAGTTACTGGTTTCTATGAATTATCTTTGTATGCGAGCCTCTGTATTGATGACGACTGTAGAACAATCTCAATACTTATGCCAGCAGTGCGAATCCCAGATCCTTGTGGTAGGAGACGAAAGAGGACTCTTCCTGGTGATGATGGATCTATCCTTGGATTTATTGATTACCTAGAAGGGAGGATTGGTGATGTAGCAGTTGATATGGTGATGGAGGAGCTAGATATGGATGTAAGTTGATGTATATATATTTTGAAGGAATGTCTTTTACAAAGACATATTGGATATATTTTGTTGATTTTATACATACAATACAACTCCCTCTGAGTATCAAGTAACAGTATAAAATGGAATAGAGAACAAAAAGATGCATTGCAACACAAGAAGTGCTTTTAATTTATCTGGTAAATGCAACATTTCTATTTAGCCAGGCCGGTGCCACTGTACACAGTTTCCCATTGCCGAGATTGAAGCCTCTAGGGCGGTAGCGCCCCCATTCCAAGAGTTACATCACGCGTCTAAATTATGCTAATGAGTTACAAGAGGCGATTCAAATTTCCTCTCCCATAATATAAGCTCCCTGATTAAGTCAATATGAAAATAAAAAAGCCCAACCTCTCAGTTGAATGTGCACAGACTGTCTGATGCACTACAGCCCCTCAGGCTCCGTATGGATAATATTCATACACAACGCCAAGCAAAATACAACGCAGCAAAGGGAATCAGAAGGGGCAAGCAATAAGAATATTACTGTTCTTACACTACAGCGCTTTCCACAATGCAAGCACAGCCCCAAAGCCCTATTGGCTAATTATTATTAAGTCAATATGAAAATAAAAAAGCACAACCTCTCAGTTGAATGTGCACAGAGTGCCACAGACTGTCTGATGCACTACTTCCCATTCACAGCCCCTCAGGGCAGGCTCCGTATGGATAATATTCATACACAACGCCAAGCAAAATACAACGCAGCAAAGGGAATCAGAAGAGGCAAGCAATAAGAATATTACTGTTCTTACAGCGCTTTCCACAATGCAAGCACAGCCCCAAAGCGCTATTGGCCAATTATTATCGCTGCCAGTTTAGATATCAGAATCCTTTGGTCGCTACACTTAGGCGGCTTCCTAAATAGCACCGGCATAGGCATAGTTCAGGGTGGTAAAATTAAATTAAATTAAGTATGTCCCCACAGGCTTTCAAAAATTTAAATATATATTCCATTAATTGTTTTGTTACAGATTCATGTGTTCAATCAATCCCCAAGTTGTGACATTGGACTACCAGCATCGGTTATTGGAAGTAAGTTGTTGCTCTTTATTTCTCTTTTTTTATTGGTGGGGTGGGGATTGAAATGCCTTTTGTGTTTGAGTAGTCTTTTACTAGTCATATTGTATCACCCAATTTAACCAGTGTTGATCCATCAAACATAGCCTCTATTTGACCACCATCTAAAACATGTCTAAAAAATGAATGGAAGTGTCATGAAAATCCATTAATAACAAATAAGCTCACGTTTATTCATGGATTTATCAGCACACACTTTTGGAACTGTCATTAAAATTTGATTATAACGTTGCCATATGTCGGAAAACATCCCTGACATCATCTGATTGTGCTTGTATAGCATCACAGATTATTGCAGACAAATCAAAATAGTAACCCCGGTGAAATGTTAATGACCGGTAGCGGTTTAAAACGACCAGGAATGACGTCAAGCTTGAAAATAGACCAAAATATCGAGGGCTCAGAACCATAAGGCCTTATCTCTATTTTGACCATTTTGAGAAAAAGACTATTGATGAAGTAGGCCTTGTGATACTGGCTATAACTTTGAAAGGGGTTGTGTTATGGAGTTACTGGAAAGAGAATTTCTTTCTAAAAATGTTGATACCAAAATCTCATTTTTGAATAAATGAGATGAGGCCTTGTGTTTCTGAGCCCTCGAATTGTTGTGCTATCTGATGTAGTATCCACCAATCAAACTGAAATTTCTTTTTCATGTGTTATGTAAAGTTTTGTAAATAAATATATTATTTGTTTATTTCAGATTGCCCTCAAGTTGAACTACCACACCTTGAAGACTTCATAAGTTGCCAAATTCACAACGATTGTGCGGGTATTACTTGCTGTGTAGATATGGATCTTATTGTTACCAGACGTCCTGTTTCACTTACTATGAATGTAGACCAGTGTAACTACACTATATCTGTACGTGTAGAGAAGTGGTCTAAGTCCTATGAGTTGTTTGGTGTTACCATGGCAACAGATACTACAGTTGTTATCATAGAGGATGTCTTAGAAATTATGTAAGTTCATACATATCGACAGTTAGTAGGGTGTTTGAGTGGTTTTGTTTTGCTTTGTTTTGCTTTGCTTTGCTTTGCTTTGCACTTTGCTTTGACTTTTGTTTTGTTTAGCTTGCTTTGTTTTGTTTTGTTTGATTTGGGGTGGTGTTTTGGGCCGATTTAATTTTAATTTTAAATGTAAATTTTAACAATTCTCAATTTCTTTTTTAATTGACATATTTTGGGTCAGTCAAACCCAAAGATCAGTGTTTCTTTTGTCATCTTTCTTATGTAAAATGTACAAGATATTTTGTATCAAATTTGTTGAAATGATCATTGAACAATGAATTTTTAATAGCTAAGGTATATCAATGGGCAATGAGAATGTCAGTTGATGAGTTACTAATTAATGATTTTTTAAAAATAAATGTGCCGAGTTGTGTTATCATATTAGTATATCAGAAAGTGACACTGGAAGCAATGATACATTTGTTGTAAATCAAATTTAAGAAATGTGTCTGAACCTGTTCTATTTCTAACAACGTTCTGTTCAGATATCGTATAGAAAAAGACCCAGAGCGTGGCACGTTTATCCTGAATCTTGAGTCGTCATTCTGCATAGAGGGTAGGTGTGTTCATGTCACCATATTGGATGGAGCTCTTATTCCTATCACGACTTGTATGGGTAGCACCTTTGAACTTCCAGGTAAGAATAAATGTAGCATAACACAGAGGAAGTTACAGTGTGGCTCCAAAATGTTAGACCTATTTTGACAGTCATTCTTATCTACAATATAATTAACATTGTAGTATCTGTTCTCATTGTATTAAAGAATTGGCTGTTGGGAGATATTCAAGGAAAATTGTAAGAATTGTTTTTTTACGAAATGTGGTAGTATAATGTAAAGTGTGTGAAATTGCATCAGTCTGTTATCATTAAATGCAACCCTAATGTCATTATAAATTACATTCTAAAGAAATGGATGTTTACACTGTACAGCCGATTAAAAAGGTTTCACTGTGTGTATATTCCTCGGGGTCAATAGGTGTGGAAGTGTTCGCACATTGTTAATTGTAAATCTCCATTTGTTTCTTAACCTTAACTCATTGGGCATGTTTTTGTAAATTACCAGGGGAGGAAAACGGGTCAAATATTTTTTTGGTTGAGGGGAGGGGGTGGGGGGGGGGGGGGGGGGGGGGGTATCAGTCACTGCATGTGCTGGGGATGGAACCTGTGCCCTATGCTTTACAGGTCAGCTTCAAAAGTTCATCATGCTAGAGATCGTGGTACCAACCAGATTGTAGCAGCGTATCGTTTTGTAGTGTCTAGGTGGGTTAGGGTTAAAGGAACATGGAAAAGGTGTGTTTAAAATTCATCGCTATTAATTTAGTTGCAAAGGATCAGTCCACAGAAATTTACTTTCTACTCTTTGTTGACTTATATAATTATTCTCTTTTTTATTTATTTTTGAATTATTGCCTTGGTCTTCTAGGTTCAGGTACAGTATATGGTTTTGTGGATCATGTGGATAACATTGCCAGTGAGTTTGCCGTAGATGCTATCTTAAGGAAGCTGGGCCTGAAGGATATCCTCAATGGCAAAATGGGATGTACTTTACCTCCACCGCAAGAAGGTAATAAGTTAATCATGGATTTAAAGATGACATTGTGTGAAGGTCACAAGAATATGAATGATTTAATCAGGTTTATTTAAAGCAATGGCATTATGACCTTTAACTGGCCGATTTGCGTTTGGTCTAATTAAAAGGCTGAAAAGCAATACATAGTTGATTCTGAAGAGGATGAGCTTCAGTTGCAATTTGATAATGAGATTCATATTGAGATACCGCTATTGCAAGCCCTACAGATATTGTTTTATTTTTCAGGTTGTGATGCTAGTCTAGTATCCAGTCTTCAGTCATGTGCTCTTACTGGTGATTGCTGCACAAGACTTCAATGCTGTCGTAATCTAGACTTGAGGTTGGCTACATGCTCCCTGACAACTTGGATTGAGTTTGATCCATGTGACTTCACATTTACTGTTGGCGTAGAGAATTATGAATTCAATGCTAATGTCTTCAATTACAACTGGGGTAAGTGTCAATTTTTCTTGTCTTGACAAGGGTCTAAAAGGATCCAGTTAGCACAGTTCCGGGGGGCACACTTAGGGCAGGCCCAATGTCCAATAATTAGATAAACCTGGATTATCCGTCGAAATACCAAGATTATCGGTCGAAAAACCTGGACTATCGATTATCCAGGTTTATCAAGTAAAACTTGGATTTTCGATTGACAAACCTGGATTATCAACAATAAAGTGAAAAACTTGGTTTTCCTTGATAAACCAAGATTTTCGATTTGAAAAACTTAGAATATCGAACCGATAAACCTGGATTTTTAAAATTATCCAAGTCCATATGTGCAATAAGTTGAAAATCTTAGTTTTTTAAAGTGAAAAACCTGGAAAATCGAAAATCTTAGATTATCAGTCGATAATCCCAGTTTTTTTCAGGGCGAAAATTGAAAAACCTGGATTATCGACTGATAATCCAAGATTTTCAACTTTGAAAAGCCCAAGATTTTCGACTGATAATCCAAGATTTTCGATTTAGTGTACATTGGGTGTCGATAAACTTGGATTATCGACTGATAATCCAAGATTTTCGATTTAGTGTACATTGGGCGTCCATAAACTGAAAAACCTGGATTGTCGACTGATAATCCAAGATTTTCGACTAATAAACTTGGATTATCAGTTCAAATGCGTACTGATAATCCAAGATTGTCTATTTATTGTACATTGAGCGTCGATAAACTTAGATTATCAACTGATAATCCAAGATTTTCGATTTAGTGTAAATTGGGCGTCGATAAACTTGGATTATCAACTGATAATCCAGGTTTATCGAATTTTTGGCAGATGCATATCCGCGGATGAATATGCTATGATTAAACTATAGGATAGCATTGCTATCCTATAGCTTTAGTACTACTACATTGTACGGCTGTGCTTACAGTCAGACATACTTGTCTGTACACATTTTGCATAAGCCACAGGCAAATGACTCTACGTTATTTTACGCATACCTCTTAACTCTGGTTACACTTACAGGTACGTTACTTATGATTGCTGGTATTATTGGTATACCAAAACCTGAATAAGATTCAATCACTCTTAACTTTCTAACTTTCCTTCATTCATACTAGGCGGCTGGCAATCTGACTTATTTTGAGATGTTTATGTTAATTTAACCGATTTACTTATACTAAAGTAGTTCTAAAGTATCTCTATTTGATATTCCAAGTTTTTCGACGCCGTATGTCTAATAATTCAAAAAACCTGGATTATCGACCGATGATCCAAGTTTATCGACGCCCTGTGTACAATAAGTCAAAAATCTTGGATTATCAAGTGAAAAACCTGGATTATCAACTCGAAAATTAAGGTTTATCAAAATAATTCGATAAAATTGGATTATCGACCGATAATTCAAGTTTATCGACGCCATTTCTACAGTTATCCGAAAATCTTGGACTATCAAATCGAAAAACCTGGATTCTCAACTCAAAAATCCAGGTTTATCAAAATAGTTGAAAAACCTGGATTATCGTTCGATAATCCAAGTTTATCGACGCCGTATGCACAATAAGTCGAAAAATCTTGGATTTTCAAAGTGAAAAACCTGGATTATCGACTCGAAAAATCCAGGTTTATCAAAATAATTCGATAAACTTGGATTATCGACTGATACTCCAAGTTTATCGACCGATACTCCAAGTTTATCGACGCCCGGTGTACAATAAGTCGAAAATCTTGGTTTATCAAATCAAAAACCTGGATTATCAACTCGAAAAACCAGGTTTATCAAAATAATTCGAAAAACCTGGATTATCGACCGATAATCCAAGTTTATCGACGCCTTGTGTACAATATGTCGAAAATCTTGGATTATCAACTGAAAAACCTGGATTATCGCTGAAAAACTTGGATTATCAATCGAAAATCAAAGTTTTTCTCTGATAAACCTGGATTATCGGTCGAAAACCTGAATTATCAATCGATAATCCAGGTTTTTCGGCGATAATCCAGGTTTTTCTAAATATTAGACATTGAGCCTGCCATACACACTTTACACTATCTGGATATCGATTTATACTATAACCCTAAAACTGCCAAATCCAACAGAATCCAATGTGCCAGCCTGTTTGTATAACCCGCGGTGGAAGTCTTTTGAAGAAATTCTGGCCCCAGCCTATAGTACTTGGCAAAGTAGCATTGACAAGTAAACCATCAATACATGCCTTTAAAAATATGAATCAAGATACGATAAAGCTTGAGCATGAGTGCGCACAAACACGGTCAAAACTTGATATTCATATGCAGCTATGGGACATACTCCCAAACCATCTAAAGTAAAACCTTAGGTCAACCATTGTTATCATGTTTCCTCATTCGTTACATATTATGAGTGTATTTCGCATTTGGATACATTTTTATGATTGTATTATATCACCATGTTTCGCATTTGGATACATTTTATTATGAAGTGTTAATATGCATTGGTATTACCCTGTATTTTTATACTTTTCTGTATCTGTAAATGTCCTTCTGTGTTTCAAGTTTGAAAAATATAAATCAATAGAAAAAAGTAGCCTTGACACCTGTGTACTGGAAAATCCTTTGCCCCATGTGCTCGAGGTCCGTGGTTCTAATCCCGGGAGGGGTGCGGTCACGGCGATATTTTTGGTCACTTTTCGCCGCGGACAAAAGAATCTGAAAAAAAACTGGCCGTTAGGGTTAAGAAGCTTTTTTTCTTCTTTTTCTTCTTCCAAAAATTTCCAAGTTTGGTCCCTATAACCCAAAACACTGCCAAATCCAACAGAATCCAACGAGCCGGCCAGCCTGTTTGTTTAACTCTGCGGTGGAAGTTTTTCGGAGAAATTCTGGCCCAAGCATATACTACTGCGCCAAGTAGCCTTGTCACCTGTGGTGTACTGGAAAATCATTTGACCCTTGTGCCGAAGGTCCGTGATTCAAATCCCGGGGGGGGGGGGGGGGGGGGGTCACGGCGATACAGGGTTATGGTTAATAAACACTGATGTAATCTATGGCACTATTAATTGTGCATAATTGTTAATTGTGTGTGTGAGTATTCAAATATGTGGACTGTTTTAGGATGAAGGAATTAAGTGGAAGCTCTTGCTTGAATGAAGAAAGGCAGAGTGTTTTAAGAAGCATAGTCCTGGGTGAAAATGTAGTCCTGGTGAGGACTGGGGATAGGTTTTAGCGAGGAATTCTCGGTCAAGGACTATAATTGATGAAGTTGGGATTTATAGATTTTGAGGGACAAAAATGTGAGTTAAATAACACATGATTTTGGTCATGCGCTATTTGTGAATCTAATGCAAAAGACTTAAAAGAGAATGAAAGGCGAATGAAAGACTTCTTCTCTGAGTCATGGTCGGTTGCAGTGGCAAAGAACGATGGCAGAGTTCTCACCACTTTTATTTGCACTGGAATGTGTTTATTTTATTGGTTAGGCAAAAACGGTTTAGGAGTTGGTGGTTCACGACCGGGTCTCTTTCGACGGCCTGTAGTGGAAGTTATTTATCTCTAACATTATCGCTAGCCAGCTTTTAATCTTTTCTTTTAGATGTGCAAAAACGTTCCAAGAAGCATGTCAACTTAAGGGATTAGGTGGTAAAATCGTCACATTTGATATTTATGTATAAAAACATGAGATTTCAAATAAATTGTTTAGAATGTGAATGTTAAAGTGCAATATTAATATTGTGATTAAAGGTAGATGTTCCGATTTTTAACTTGAAGTTTTCTATTCTACATGAAAGGTCATCCTTAAAAGAATTGTATTCCAAAGTTTGAGTTGCATAACTCTAATGGTTCTTATTTCAGACGCACAAGATGCCGTGAAATGTGCCCATTGAGTTGTACACACACTATATTGGTGGTTACCACCTTTCACGGTAATTCGATGCTATTTCACCGATTTCTTCGTAATCATACTGATTTGGACCGTCAAATTTCAGTATGTTAATCAGAAAAATATGATCTTTCATATGATATGAAAATCTGCATATGTTTGAGAAAAATCTGTGCTATGAAAATGTGATCGGGTCATCTACCTTTAATTGTGAATAATTTAGATATTTGAACAGAAATATGTTATCGTAATTCCTCTAATAATTGTAGACAGCTGTTTCCATCTTGACAGCTGCGATCCCCACCTGATGGTCGATGCAACTTGTCATACATGTAGTTGCCTTGCCTTCATTTCGCTCGGGTTTAGTTCTTTGTCAGCAATCTGGCTACCAGTTCATCTCAGAATTCAATATAAGCTTCTCATACTCACTTATCGTGCCGTAAATGAACTTGCTCCTGCCTACATTACTGAACTTCTAACATTGTATAAACCGTCTCGGTCTGGCTTGCGTTCCACATCAAAAAATCTTCTGGTTATGGAAAATTCGTATCGGTCATTGGGGGGGGGGGGGGGGGGGAATTCATACAGTTTTTTTCTTCATTTCTTGTTTGTTTATTGCAGGAACGGAGATAAACCATAGTATAAATGAGGCCTTTAGTATGATGTAAGTATATATCAGTTAAACAGTAAAATTGCACACGGCCGAATTTATCGTTAAACGACATGTGCTTACCAAACGCCCCTCGAGGCTCACCAAATCATGCAGCTCATTTTACAGTCAGGAACTTTGATAATGAATATAAACGTCAATAATTCGCGTTAAGATATGTATGTGATGTTAAGATAATGTATGTGATGTTAAGATATGTATGTGATGTTAACATATGTATGTGATATAGAGCACATTCATAACGTACACATACACTTTAATATGTATTTAAAAAGTTTGTTGTTGCGACTTAACTTCACCAACCAGTGACTTAATTTGACTGGATGACTTATCTTGACTTGACTTTACTTGACTGGTGGAAAATTTAGACAAAACTTGACTTGACTTTGAGCTACTTCTGTCAATGACTTGATTTGACTTGTGACTCGTGGATCAGAGACTTCCAATTTGGTCAACACTTTTCCAAAGCATTATGGTGGCAACTAATGTAAAACATTGTGAAAATAAAACTATAATTCATCACCAAAAGATTTGTTTTACAATCATAAGTAAACATAAATAATTTACTACCTATGAGAGTCTGTATTTGTCATTCTTAATTATTTCAGATTCAAGATAGACAAATATAAAGATTCTTTGGGCGAGAACAAGTTTGCCATTAACATGAATCTGAGACTCATAATAGATGGAATCAGCAACTTCATCTCTGCATTTGAAAACTTTACAATGCCAGTATCAGGTTGTAAATCAAACGTTGATGTTGAAGCGAAAGGTATATCACCATTTCAACATATTCTTATATTATGATTTCCCTTTTGAACTTTTGTGTCTGTGTATATGTGTTACCATTGGTACACCCTATTGATTTGTTGCACCATTAACCCTAACCAGGTAAGGTTTTTTCTGTGGATCGGAGGAGGGGGACAAAGTATGAATATTGTACCCAACAAACCATTGTGAACCCCCTGACCATCACCACCGCCGCGTGCATAACCACTGAGCTAAGCTCCCCAGGCTGATCAGGGCAGTAATTCTGTACCCACCCCACATATCAGCTCGGATGATGACGTCATCCAATCAATGCTGTAGCATGCCGTAGTGAATCGTAGGTTCCAGGAGAGTTAGGGATAAAGATTGTTGTCTATCATCCTACTTAACAGGTGCACAGCAAGAATTGTTGCCAATATTGATTTAGACCTCCCTTCCTATTTTATCTACTCAAGGGAGAATATTACAGGTAATTCACGCTCTGGAATATCATTCCATATTACTTTTTCAGGTAGTGATCTTGTTATTGTATTAACTGGCAACCTACTGAAAGGTGCAACAGAGGAACTTGTAGCCCAATTGGGTGTAGATCCAGGCTTCTTTGGCAATGGTGAATGTGTCATCGATCAGACTTACACAGAGGCTCATAAAGGTATTTAAAAGCAACATATTTTAGGTTTTATTATTTTAAATGTACAATGAAAGTCATTCAAACTACATACAGGGTGAGTAAAAGAATTCCACTCAGAGTAAAATAAATGTTAACAATATTTCTTAACAAAATATGAAGGCAACCAATTTGTTTTTGAAACAGAACAAAATATTGGGAATGATTTATTGACCGGTGCTTATAGAGCGCATTTCCAAAAGATCAATGCGCTGTACAAATAACAGACATCAAAAAATGGCATACAATTATATAACAACAAAATAACATCAACAACTTTAAAAATATGATATAAAAGATGCATTACAGCAAAGCACCACAGTTGTATAAAAAGTATTACATAATTTACACAATAATCAGTTACAAAATGTTTAAAAATACGAATAAATTGACAAAGTGATATATAATTTTAAAAAACCCAGTAGGCCAGGAAGTGAACTAATGTTTAGGAAAAAGGTGAGTTTCAAGAAGTTTCTTGAACTTTTTCACACTGTTTGCTTCACGAAGAGACCTAGGTAACATATTCCATAAATTGGGTCCTAAAACAGAAAAAACATTTATCCCCATAGGTTCTGTTGGTGGAAGGGGTCACAAGACGGGTTGTATCTTGAGTTGACCTAAGACAGGCATGCCCTGGTGTATACAAACAAATGAGATCTTGCAAATATTGTGGGGATGAACAATATAATATGATAATAGGATGAATAATATTGTACTTAATGATGCATGATAATTATGAATAAATGGCTACATGCATGAGACACGCAACAACCAGCTAATTGATACGATAAAACAAACTTGCTCAGTTATTTATTTTCATACATTAAATGCAATATAATGACAACAAATGTCATTATTTTGTGAATTCAGCAGAGCAAAGATAAAATTGGGCTTTTGTGATGATCGGATTAGAGTCTGCAACATTATTCAATAGTAAAAATAAAAAGAGCTGATTAAAGAAATATCACTTAATCTCGTTCGGATTTTAAAATGTACACTTTGATCTAAAAAAGGTATAAAACATGTCTTACAACACAAACAATTACATGTAGACCCCATGCCCCTTGGTTTACTAAGGATATTCGCAAAGTTAAGCAAGAAGTCCGTCAGTGTGAGCGTCAATGAGGCTCCTCAAAACTTGAAATTCACAAAACAGATCTTCTTTGAGCAAGCACACATTTATTACCCATTAATGTTCAAAAGTTAAACCACCAACTGAATCTAACGCTGAATCTAACATTGAACGCTACTTTAAAATTTCTATGCTGACAAGATTTAAATGTTTAACAGATGAGCTCCAGAACTCTCCTAAAAGTCATCTCTCTGTGCAATTTCATGAATCCACCAATAATGTTTTATCCAAATTTTCCATGCTTTCAGGAGAATCGAGTTGGAAAAATCATTATGAAATCATTGTTTATTACATTATGATAACACCGTTTTCCTTCAAATTTATAGCTTGTCCGAACATGAGAGTGTCTTCAAACCTTCCAGACAATGTACAATGTCAGCTATCAGCAACCTGTATGGCCCTCCAGTGCTGTCTTAATATGGATATCTACACTATCACTGCCCATGTGTATACATTGAGTCTAGAAATTGATCCTTGTCAGCCTAGTATTACCATTCGATTCGATAATTGGACGTATAAAAGGTCAATGTTGGGAGACTTTAATTTGGGAAGAAGTGTGGAAGTTACTGTGGGGAGTTTTATGGTCATACGGTAAGTGGTTTTGTATGATTTATATAGTAGTAACAAGTGTTTTTTTATTTTTATTGATAATGTTAACTTTCTTAGATCTAATAAATAAATATCAATGGTTACCAAATATTATCTTAAGGTTAGTGACCATGCAAGGGTTATTTTGGTCTCTCTAAATCTAAAAATTACACACAAAATAACCGACCTTGAATTATGCAACCCTGTTATGTGATAGACCTTTATGACAAATATTCAAAATAAAAACAAATAGTTTAGTTGGTCCTCCGTCAGACAAGTTTGATACTGTTCAGCTATGACATTCGAGATTACATGCTCGTGTGGTGCCCATTTAAAACTGGTGTATAAAAGCTACTAAACTAAACTATTAATGGGGCAATGCACATATTTAATCTTGTAGATAATTAGTTTTCTTAATAATGCATTTTCTTTGCTTTGTTCCTTCCAGATATGGCCTCCTGCTATCAGACCACAATTCTCTTATTATAGATCTCTCCTTTGAAATGAAACTAACCAGCCAGACATCTGGTGATATTGTGCTTATGGAGTCGGTAGCTATGCCATTGCCAAAGTGTATGTCTGATGGTACACCAACGTTTAATGCATCACAAGGTATTTAATATAATATTTAATATGATGCAAATATGGACTGTTTAGTTTAGTTTACTCCTATCGAGTCGCTGAGGACAATATTACTCTACCATGCTGAACTCACCTCATTAAAAAAGGTCTAGGCCTTGTTGCAGAATACCTCAGGTGAATTGACAACAGATATTTGTCATTCTTGATATATGAAGCGAGTCTTTTTTGCTGTTGTGCACTTAGCGGACTTCGTACACAGACGGTGGTGGAATCAATTTATTGTTTATACCTGGTAAGGCATACTACTAGATTTGTAGAAATGATAGAGAAAGCTTTATGGAGAATCATGATCACCAAAAGGGTTTGATACAGGGTGTAAGAAGACGCTCCATACTGTTACGGCAGGATCGAATGAGGTAGGGAATTTTGTGGCTTTAAAAATTACTATTGACCGACCGGTCAACAATACCTTTTTGAAAGACAAAAAAGACCAGGAATGACATCAAGCATGAAATAGACCAACATATGTTGTGTTATCTGATGTAGTATCGACCGATCAAATGGGAAGAATATTCCCATGCGTTATATAAAATTTTATATATATATATATATTATATCACTGGTGATATCATGTTTGTGTTATTTGATTGATTCATTGTATGTTTTAGTCTCCCTCTGCAGTCTAAAAATACTGTCTGTACACTTTTGAACACTTTGCTGAAATCACCCCTACCTTTTTATTTAAAAACAAAATCGTAAGTAATCAAGTAATCAATGTTTGAAGCAATGCAAAAGTTTGGTCCATGTCTCACATTTGGCTTTTTTTCAGGACTAGCTCTGATATCTCCAATTCTGCTTGAAGGAGACATAAAAATGCAAGATATAGCCAGTCTACTGGGAGTATCTGTATTAGTGATCAACCCCCAGCAATGCACAGTTCAGATTGCTGAAAAGCCAAACGTTGAAGAACTAGGTATGTTGATTGGTAGAGTCACCTTGAGAATCCCTGGCTGGAATGCAACGTACATGTCGGTATATATTTGTGGGGAATGCGCAATCATTACCGCCCACTTGATAACCATAAATAGATAAAGAGTTGGGGGGGGGGGGGGATTCACATGTCAAATGGCATATTGTAACTTCAATTCTAAATATCTAAACTTTCGTGGACACCTATGATAACCATATATCTTTGTTAAGAGCAAGTCTCAAATAATTTAAAAAAACCCGATTTTGTTGACATGGTTGCTATGGTAACCTAGCAAAGTTGCTAAATCTAAGAACAATCCTAACTCAAGAACAAAACATCCATTTACATCCATCCGAAGTCGGGGTATACTATCTTCATTTCTACCGTTAGATGCATTATATACAATTTAAGTACGTAAATTAGGTAAGTGGAGCATGATCGCTAAGACATATAAAAACTTACATCAATATCTTGTACTTTATTTGATTTCTTACTGGTAACCAATGGAGAGTAAACAACAGGTATGGCGAGCCTCTCCTTGTGTATGTTGTCGTAATACCATGGAAGGCGAGCCTTGACTATACGATCGTTGGTAGTTACTGGACAAAGTTCGTCTAATACAGTTGTTGTTGTAGACTCATAAATGTCACAAAGCTTATGATGATTTGCTATCGAGAATGAACTAAGTCAGTGTTCCAGTTATCGAGAATGAACAGAGTCAGTGTTCCAGTATTGCCCTATACTGGAACATAAAAACCTTCCAGTATTGATGGAACACAATTTTGTGTTCTAGTATCAGATGATATGGAAACAATAACATTTTACCAGAATCGAGCAATACTGGCGATACTGGTATCTGGGACCTAAAGTACACTTTTTTCAAATCAATGTTAGTGAGTGATTCAAAGGAAGTCTGGTATCCAGATTAAAAACTTTTCCGAGAAGCCATTTTTAGGGCATTGGCAGAGAGTTCGGCTAAAAATATGAACACTTGTCAAATTATATCATTGATTGCAATAGACTGTCAATCCTTTTGATCATATTGTGACGTATGAATCAGGGTGTTGCCTTTTGGTAATTTTTAGAAACCCTACCCCTTCTTTGTGGAGTGATTTTTGAAGCAGACATCTTTATTAATGCTTTTTTACCTGTTTTACCGTGCTTACCTGATGTGTATTTTGACTTCTTCCAAGCCCAAGTGAAGTTTCATCAACTAAACATGAGTATCATTGAAACCTCTTACAAGATATAGATAGGACAATAGATCTTTATTAACATTTCTTCTATGTAGGATACCTTCAGTATAAGTTATAAATTATTGCCTTATTGGTCCACATAAATCACCTACATCATGTTTCCCAAAGCTTCGAAAGTTATCAATGGTTTACTATATTACTTTTGACCCGTTCTTATTTCCTATAGTTTGCCCACATTTACCTGACCCGGCAGTTATTCCAGACATGTTGCCTGGAGGAGGTTTATGTCAGTACAGTAATAACTGTATGGGCATTGAATGCTGTGTGACAGTAGACTTGGGTATCACAAATCATAATCTTAAAGTGTGGCTAACAGTGGATCCATGTAAATTCTTGCTGAAAGTTGGATTTGAGCGATGGAATTTTGCAGTGTCTTTACTGAGGTAGGTTTGTTACTTTGCTCATTGATTGATCAATTGATTATATAATTGATTGATTGATTATTTTATGATTCATTGTTTCATTCATTCATTTCATTGAGATGAATATGGCATAATCTAAATATTGAACATTGTTAAGCATGCATAACTCAATCCATAGTTGCAACTATGAAGTACATAATGGAATGTTTATTTTAAAACTGTTTAGTGTGTATTAAAATGTACCCATATCTAAACAATTAGCTTGATAATGCCATTTTTTAAAATCAAGATTTAGAGAGCAATAACTCACTTATGATTACTCACTTATGATTATTTAAAATTATTAAAATTTGCTTTAATAAATGATAATTACTACATTAAAAGTCTTATCTTTAACCTGTAGCTATAAATGGGGACAGACTGTTACAGAATGGATAGGGAGTGATACATACATAAAGTATCTCATCAACAAAACAAAAGACAATCGCTACCTGGTGTTCAGTCTACACTTAAGGCTATGTGTATCTGGGAAATGTCTCCCAGAGCTAACGCTGTTAGAAAATGTATCTGCTCTTGTTCCATATTGTAATGCGGAAGGGGATATCAAATGGATATATGATTTTTGTAAGTTATTTATTTAACTGGTCAAGTGTGCTAATACTGTAACATGTATTTAATCAATCAATCAAGAAACTTCAGATAATTCAGCTTACATATAATCAATAGGTGTCAATAGAAAACAATGTGTCATGTTACTCATATACGGTAAATGCCCGTACCCCTAAGTTTGATAAAAGTTGCAACTCTTTTCTATATATATTTTCTATAATTATCCTTTAGTGTTATATGTGCCTGCTATGCATATGTAACTATTCGTGTCCTATAATCTTTTTATGTGTAAGGATATTGTTGTAGCATTGATTATTATCACTATAACTTTCTCATTAGCTGGTGATTCTTCACATTATGCAAGTGGAATGGTTGTTAACAGACTAGGTGTAAGTTTGGATGTACTGCTACCTGATATGTGTACTGGACCACCATCGCAGATCATTCCAACCGAGAGTAAGTCATAGTTATCTATAGTCTGATAGTTATCTATAGGGAATGGTTGTTAACAGACAAGGTGTAGGTGTGGATGTACTGCTACCTGATCTGGACGATCAATGCTGATTATTCCAACAGAAAGTAAGTCATAGTTATCTTTAGTCTGATAGTTATCTATAGGGGATTGGTTGTTAACCGGTGTAAGTGTGGATGTACCTTATATATGTACTGGACCACCATTACAGATTAATCCAACAGAGAGTAAGTCATAGTTATCTGCGTGTCAAAAATGTGTCCCATGTGAAACATGATATTTTTGGCCATGAAAGGTGTAAAGATTGGATGACGAAATAGTAATAATCATGTTCAGTAATCGATCCATAATGTGTTTTGAAGCTTTCGTTTTCAAATTATGGGAAATTTACTCAGGCAAGTCAAATTCCGCTTTCGCAACTCTCATGAGCAGAGAATTCTTTTATTACAATCGTCAGTCAGTGTGTAATTGAACATAATCCATAAAAGCAATTAAAATCTACCTACTAGTGAGCAAAAAAAAACATGTTTATTTATATTATCCATGACAAGAAACCTCAGAATATTTTAATGTTAGATGTATTGTAAGCAATACATTGGTGTATCCTATACATAATCATTGGAATCTTAAATGCAGTTTAATCCGTTCAGATGCAATTTTTGATCAAAAGTAGGGTTCACACTAAATGTTACTGAATTGATCATATCTTGGGAGTAATGGAGTGAAATTTGATTTTTTGGGGGAGTGTTTTTAAAACAAGAAACATGGCATGTATTTATAGTTATTTCCTCCTCCCTCATGAGACACTTTTTTGGCACACCCTGTACCGGGTGGTTCAAAAAAAAGTTGACCCAAGTTCAAGGTAATTTTTCAACCACATTTAAAGTTTCAGAGAATTTCTGTTTACTTAGTCTTGATAAGCAGTAAGGTTTGAAATTATCCTGATAAAATGGTACATTTATCTTGGTTGGTTCTTCAGATATGGTTCATTACAGAAAGCATGCACAAAACTGCCTTGGCCACGGGAGCGTCCTTTAGTAGAGATGGAATGCACAAAGTGGACTTGCCCACGATTGGTCACAAATTGTAAAAATAGGAGAAAAAGAAAAAAGGAGACATCTGAAACATCTGTCTGGTGCTTGACATTACCTACCTATACGTATCTACGTTTCTTTGTTGAATGTGAATGGCACATAAGCATAGATATAGGTATAATTTGTCAGGGCGGGCTTTTCAATTCTGAAACTAGAGCATGCTGTTTTTTTAAGACAAAAACTAAATGACGCTCCCGTGGACAAGTCAGTTTTGTACATGCTTTCTGTAATGAATCATATCTGAAGAACCAAACAAGCTAAACGTACCATCTTTACAGGATAAATGCAAAACTTACTGCTTATTAAGACTAAGTAAACACAAATTCTCTGAACCTTAAAATGTGGTTGAAAAATTACTTTGAACTTGGATCAACTTTTTTTTGAACCACCCGGTATTGCCTGATTGAGAATCCCTTTCAAATAACATGATGCACACGATACCCAAATCTGTACTGCATCTGCATATTGTGATTGAGTTGTGTTCCATTTTAGAGTTTTGTAATTAAAATAATGAGTTCACAGAACATAGCCTTCTTTTCGAAATGTTGTTGTTGCTAATTTTGTATTTATTACTCTTGTAATACCCTATTATTTTTTCTTCAAGATATCTAAAAACATTTCAATTGGGTATGAATTTATATTAGCTCTCGGGTATTTTTTTGTGTCCATTGCCAAACCCCAAA
The DNA here is from genome assembly GCA_035610835.1 of Ophiura sarsii. Lineage (NCBI taxonomy): Eukaryota > Metazoa > Echinodermata > Ophiuroidea > Amphilepidida > Ophiuridae > Ophiura > Ophiura sarsii. The sequence continues at coordinate 90,521,557 of CM069441.1, read as the reverse complement.
ATGTATATCATTCTGCCTTTTTGTTTGTTTGTTTGCTTGTTTTGTTCATTTGTTTGTTTTTGGATAAAGTATACTATGCACCAGGCTCGCATCAGTAACACGGTATGATGAAGTGCTTTGTTATAATTGTATTATGCACTTTATTCCATCAATAACTAGATCCATTTTTTCCCCTTTTCATTCTCCAAAGATACACCCTCACAGATTTGTTATAGTACCCTAGCATGATAATCACACTTAGTTTACTATAAAGACCTGTATTTAATCCCAATTAAAACCTTCAATTCATTGACACCCATACATAAAGCATCAAAAGATATTGAAAGAATTTCGAAACACTTCAAGTTGGAGACAATGGAATATCTGTATGTTGAGACATATCTATTTACTTAGTCCTGTGGGTTACTTGAATGATAAATTATTTATCTTTCCACAGAGTAGGCCAGTGCACATAAACGCTGAAAAAACTCATGTGCTTTATGTGCTATCTGTATGTTAATATATGTTTTTGTGAATTTTTCTGTAGAATGTCCGGGAGTCAGAATCCCGAGACATCTTGAAGACTACTGCTTTTTTGATCGATCCTGCGAGGGTATTGGTTGTTGTTTGACCCTTGACCTTGGTGTCATTAGCAGGTCATTCACGTTTTGGATGAAGATAGATGAGTGTGATGGTGATTGGTTCCGATTGGGATTTGAGAACTGGCATTTCAAGGAAGATCTGAGCGCTTTTTCTTACAGTAAGTTTGTTTATATCAAGTTAATTATTTTTTCAATTGGATATGTAAAACCGCATTGAATTCATTGCCAATTGATTAATGAAATGACGGGCCTAATATTAAAAGTCAGGTTACATATAGATGTGGCTCAAGACAGATCAATCAAGTCAAGATGATTCGTTTCAAACCAAGTCCTGTTGAACATAATACTGTTAGCTTCTCGAACACACATTAATTGTGAAATCACTTCTTTGATTTTCATGATTTTGGAAGTAAATTTGTTGGCACTTTTTGGTCTATAATTCAAAAAATAAATAAGATATAAAAAACAAACTAAAATCACCCGTGAGAATTTTATAAGAATTTAAAAAAAACAAGTATGACAAAATTTGACAAAATATATTTTGAGTTATCTTTTCCAAACCTAAAATACGTCAAAAAACCTTTTTAATAATTTTCTCCAAAATGGTCAATTTCATGATCATGGTTGGATTCATTTAACCCTTTTCTGCAAAAAAATGTATACTTTTATTTAGATTAAATGAATAGTGAAGAAGTTACAGCAGTTTTACGGTGGCTATACCTGAGGATCCATACCCCTTTAAGTGATCTGAGAGGACAACTAACAAAATAACAGTTACTCATATTGAGTCCAGACTTTGTTCAAAATTTAGGTTTTGGTATCAGAAGAAAATCCATATTTTTCTCATTACCCTTGTAATGTTTTAGGCCTGAGATGTTTCCGTTAGATGCTTTAAGTGTAAAAGTGATGAATTATCGAATACATCGCAAATGTTGTATGCCACCATCAAATCTGTGTACTGTTCAAATGTAAATTTGCTTCAATCATAAAAACCACTGGAGCAATATGACTGCATTTATGATGTGTCTTCATGTACAATAGTGTCAAAAGCGGGTCACCCACATTTGAGGCAAGTGACCATAGATAGTGACAAGAGAATTCTTCAAAACAGTTTTGAAACAGTTATAAAAGTCAAGTCAAGAATTGGTTTTCAGCGACTTAAATGAAAAGTGACCAAAACAGATTTCTTAATACATTTAGCTAGCAACACCAAACCCATGTCAAATTAGATCAATATGCTTTAAAAAAATCCGCCTCAATTAAATTCAAATAGAGTATTTTAGATATGAAGTGACTCTACAATTTTTGAAACAGCAAGTAAATTTGAGTAAAGTTTTCAAAGACCACTGTAATTAATTTTGATCTTAACTGTAAATACATTTCATCTAGTGAGGAGAAAGTGGTTTGGGATAACCAATTGAGTGATATGCTGTGTTTTCTGTTTAAATGATAGATGAAGATCATGATAAGCGAATCGGGGATATCAAACTAAAGTAAGTTGTACACAAGTGTAAGATAATTGGGTTCTAAAATAATGGACACCTCTAGGTTAGCCCTTCTGAATGCAAACATTACTAATTAAACCAAAGAGTTATTATAGAATGGAGAAGTACACAAATAGTCGATATTTTCAACTCAGGTTTGTCCCTTGAAATTCTCTTATTGCGTCTCGGTTGTTAACTAAAATTTCTTCTACAACAAGTGCCATCAGTTTTAGAATTCCGACGATTTGTTCTCAATAGCTTTTTAATATTTGTTTTCTTAATCCATGTATAGTTTGTTTATATCGAGGGCTAAGTGCAACAAAGGGCTATCTGCATTTTCGGCCAAAATGAGATTTTGGTATCAACATGATCGGCACAAGATCAGGAACCTAATTTTCCTAATGATATATAATGCACAACGTTCTAAGGTTGAATTCCTTTTCTCTTAACTTGTTAAAACCAGAAGGTGACAATGATGGGTACAAATCTTTAATTCACTTTTTCTCAAAATAGCCGAAATGCAGATAGCCCTTTGTTGCACTAAACCCTCGATATGTTTATGTTCATACGCTTAGGGATCTCGATGTTAGGCGCTATGCACATTATTCTCTGAAATCATCAATATTTAGGCCACGATCCACAACAAAAAAGCCCAATTATTGTTGAGCCCATGGAAAATACATTGGTCTCTCAACCTTTAACAGGCAAGCGGCACCCATTATTTTGGAACAATTTGCCAGCGACCATTAGCGAGTGCAGCACAGTTGCCATGTTTAAGAAAAATCTTTAAGCATATTTGTACACTTGTACACCTCTGATAATTAATCTTTTTTGCTGTTGTTTTGTATTATACTTTGTAAGGTTTTGTGCCATCTTTTTTGTTCAGCACTGCAATCTCAATGTAGCAGCGCTATGTAAATGCTTTCATGTATTTATGTATTTTGGCTGTGGCTCCACACAAGTAGCCTAATCAAAATTTAATTAGTTTATCAATAATTATTATGAAGTCGCACAAAATGTTGAACAAAAATTGTGTATACAATATTTGTCGTTACAGTTTGCTGCATAGATGGTGACCGTATGATATTGTTTGGCTAACTTATGATTCAAATTTATAATCGTCTTTGATATCAGGTCGGCCAGAACCTCCCGTTGACAAAAGGACCCATTAAGGACCCATTAAGAAGGCATAAGAAGATATATTTGTGTTAATAACATATTGCACTTTCTGTTATGTAACATTTATGTAATGCTATTTAAAGATAACAAGATGATGTATGAATCAATAACATTATGTACAAATGTATGAAGGATAATAAATTTAAACCAGATATTGCCACCAAGATGAGCTCAATGGTGTTTAAAAATGCCTTGTGTGCTTTGTGTACATTTTATGTCCATCTGTTTAATGTGCTTATAACCCATGTTCTATGCACACATTTTAATTACAGAATACCCATGTATGTAAACTTGTGTTGCTGCTGCAAATTTTAGTCCAAATTTAGCTGGTATCCTTGTACAACAACACTTTAAACTTTTCAAACATTTTAAAGCTGATATTTCGAGACAAAAAACTTTATTGAGATAAAGTTTTGCCTTGAAATATCAGATTTTCTGCAAAATTCAAGTAACCTTTTCAAAACATTTGCCATGTTTTAGGTATTAATGAGCATTGCAATTCCCTGGCATAATGGCATTTTGTAAAATAATGATTTGTCAGAGATAATTTTCGCAAGCTAGGATATCCCATAGCGTTATGACGGCGGTAATAATGAGCTCATGCATATATTATGAGGCAAATGTCTATGGGATTTCACTGTGTATATTTTGACTTGTCTCGATTTATCAGGTTTTGTATGAAATCTGAGGATCATTACATGCAACAAACATGAATGAATGAAGAAGAACTATATGTATATATAATGCACATACTAACTAATGAAAATAATTAATAGTTTGTTCATAGAAGATGGAATATCTAGGATATATTCACTACGCAAATAATTTTGAGTGCCAGTGTACGTTATACACAATTTAACCATAACACTACATGTATTACTGGTTGGATTGCTTTTTGCCACTTCAGCTACTATACTCCTTGCAACTTATTATAATCTGTTCATCAATTTTTTTTTCTTTCTTCAAATTCAGGTACCGTTTGGAGCATCCAGGTACATCCACATATGTAGCAGACCTGAGTGTGCACCTATGTTTCCCAGAGAAGGAGGACTGTATATTGGTGTATACCATTCTAAAGGATACAATGTTCTCAACCACCAATTGTGGTTCAACACATAGACACAGGTTCACTAGACAGATGTAAGTAAATTAAGGACATCTTATAGAGATTCACACTGTAATATTCGCTCTATCAAGGAAGAAGAAATAGTTTTAAAAAATTACCGCTTTGCCAAACCTATCCATTGGATAATTAAGGGGATGTCTCGGTCGTTCATGTTCCAACAAGTTTATAAAGCGTGTCCCAAAGGGCACACCTTAATTTTGATTAAACTGCAAAGGGACATTTTTATTTTCTGTTTTGAGATACTCTATTATGGTTATTTTTTCTTTTTGTAATTTGAATGTTGAGTTGAGGCTTAAATTACACAAAACGTCGTAGCTGCTGGAAGCACAAAATGCATTAAAATAACTGTATAGCACGGAAACATCAATGTTAAGGATATTACATTCTAGTCTGTCTGTTATGTATACAACTCTAGCTTCGACAAATCTCCCATATATCTTTATAGCGATGAATCCAAGTCAGATGAGGGCAATTGCCACAATCAAGCTCGACTATACATAAATGGTTTGATTGCTCAGGAGGATAAAACAGAAATTACTCAAGAGGAACTCATGGCAAAGATCTCGTGTGGACAAGGCGATTGTAAGTTTCACTTTAATTTATTCTTTACAGATATAGCACTTCAAACGGCTACATATCTGACCGTCGTAATAAATAAAGTGTACCATTATAGGATGGTAAAGAGATTAAATACTGAATATTGAGATTGAAAGCTGGAATATGTGTACTAGAAGCTTTTGAAGATCTGCTTTTTCACTCTTATCTGTTTTTAATACTAAGTTATGCTCTCTGTATAAGGGCAATATTGACCAGTAATCAGTCAACCTTGACATTTATTTTCAAACAATTTCGTTTTTTGGCAACCCTTTAAGAACCTTAAGTATTTTTAGGCTAATGCATGTCTAATGAGTACAATTTACACTATAAAAGCCCCTATTGTTTTGTATGAGTTTTTAAAATGTGTTTCTTTTAATTTTATTTATTGGATCGAGATTAACTGTGAAATCAATCTAACACTCATAAAAAGAAAAGATGATAAATAACCATTCAAATTTATTTTAATTGGACTTATTTTAAAATTATTTTCAAAAAAACAATTTTAGTTTTGAATAATCTCTGATATAATTCATTGAAATTAGTAACGTGAACACATTTTGGATGTTCGAATAAAAAAATGAAATGGGTAAAATAAAATGGTGCATGTACTAGAGGAAACAGATTTTCTTTAAAGGCATGCTACTGCTACCACTCTTTGTTGCTAGCCTCCTCCGGTTCTTTTGGGAATTTGACAGGGTTACAATATGTCACGGGCAAGATGTAAGCACAGTGTGGCATGTTAACTAGGCTGTTATGTTGAATTCTTATTCAAGAAGATAAAAAGACAAGTAAATACATTTCACAATTTATTTATCATGGTTATATTTCAACTGAACTAATAATGACAATAACAGTAATATATACAATAACAATACACAATGATTCATATGACCAGATTGATCATACATACAGTACTAGTAAGCCCCATGTATGAGTATGATTAATGTTCTTAGCAAATAGATCAAATACATACACCCAGTTATACAATAATGTTTCCCAATCAATTATACACTCAGAGCTCTTGCGCACGCGTTTGTATACTCCGTTGTGTTGCATACATGTAAACTCACGGTACCGTCTTCATCAAGTTCGCGAAAGTTCTATTTGTTATGTTGTTCCTCCTTGTTGTTGGACCTCCTATTTCTAATTGTTGAGTGTTGTTATTACTGTGGGGTTATTGCCGACAGTCGCTCAACAGTTAGTTGTTACAGTTCTAGTTGTTAGATAAACCATTATCTTTAAAAACGGCTGTATAGAAATCATACAGTGAATTTTATGAATACCAATCCTAATTACATGTGAGAGTTATGTAACATATATCAAATAACTCATTTTAAAACATTACTCAATTATATTGAACGAACACAATTAATGATAATAAGTTATGAAACACACAAGACTAGATAACTTATGGTCCTAGTAAATTGACTATCACTGGTTGAATTGTTTATCATAAAATGCATTACACAATGATTATAAATAAACAATGTTGAGGAACCTTACAAGTTGTGTATCATCAAATGCATTACACAGTTATAAATAAACAATGTTGAGGAACCTTTCATGTTGTGTATCATCAAATGCATTACACAGTTATAAACCAACATGAATGAATTTTGAGTATCATTGAATGCATTACATACAGTAGTTACAAATAAACACTGGTTGATGCAACTCTGGTTGTGTATCATTAAATGCATTACACAATTAAAAACAACGTACATAATTGAAAACACAAATCATATTTTGTTTCTTATCAAAATCGATAGTGCATTAATAAACAAATCTTTGTTTCTTCCAATGCACAAAAACAACATAATTGAAAACACAAATCAAGTTTTGTTTCATATCAAAATTGTTATCACATTGAATACAAAATCTCTGCTTCATTGAGTACAAAATATTATACAATAAGAATTTACTTACACATGAATCCTTTGTAAATAAACTTTACATTATTCTCTCTGGCAGTGGCATATTAACACAAACTCCAGACTAAATCACCATAGATTTATTTAGTTGCATTCTATCTCATCTGTCACATTGTATCACTTTAAATTAATCTGCATTATTAATTTCCAGCAGTGTAGTAACAGAATGAGGAACTACCAAAACCTTATAGGTCTTAATAACCTCTTGATGGTCAGAAGATGACTGCCCCAAATATCATGTCATTAGAATAAAAAATGATATCATAGCCATATTGCGATTGTCTGAAACTCAAATCAAAATATGCTGTGATTGGATAAACTAGAGTTACTTAAAAACAAATTGGTAGAATTAACACATCACAATAATGTTGTCTGTTTAGCGTGCATGGTTGATTATGGTATCTACCCTTGAAGTCCTTAAAATAGATAAGTATAGGACCCTACACATGTTTAACCTTTTATATGCGACCAATATCACCATGTTAACTCTGTACTGTCTGTCACGAGGTTGTCACCAAGTGAACAGGTGTTTGACTAGTTCATCTTTGGTGAACTGCTAAAGTGGTAGGCCAGCTTTAAGCCTAGAACTGTGGGTATCATTTTCTTTGTTCCCTTTCAACTTAGCTCCAGAATGCATCGAGGGTGTTGGTGGAAGAAGATGTGCAAGTTCCCTTATCCTTAAAGACGAGGAATCAGATGGGGTACCAACCATGCGAAGGAGAAGAAAAAGGCAGCAAACAACACTTGTCATAGGTATACCTTACATTTTTTGTATTCTTTGTTTCCATCTTCTTTTTATCCTTTTCCTTTAGTGAATTTATTCTCATCCAAGGTCCTGTATTTCATAGATTTCTTTTTCTTCTTTTTGATGGTAACAAGCATACAAATCCAAAACCCTTTGACCTATTTTGACCAAATTTGGTTACACGTACCATTGGGTGAACTATACGAGGGTTACAGATCATGATCATGTCGGATTCTCAAGATATTTCTCCCTTAAAATACAATTCTCGCATATTTATGAATAGAGGTTATTTTTTTGATTGAAACAAAAAGCATTTTGAGGCCGGTGATCAAGCCGGGTGACCTGTCTGACATAGTGTTTTTCTGATATTGTCTGACATAGTCACAGGGTATTTCCGAAAGGTGACCTAGTGTTACATAGTGTTTTTCAATTTTTCCTGGCATTATACTCAAATTACAGGCCGTTTTCGACGCGCGCATCGCTGTAAATGGAAAAGTTTGAATCCATTCAGATAGATTCAGTCAGTTAAAAAATATGTATATTTATAGGATTGGGCACGTGTGATTCGTGTGGGTTATATAAATCCTCCACTTATTAACATGTAGGGTTGCTATACTGTGCTGTATATGGCCGCTAAAGCATCATGGGTTATATCAGGCTGACAATAGAGGCCCTGGCAGAGTTAGGCTAACAGCTATCATCGTCAAATAATACCCGACTTCAATTTTGGGGGATGGGGCATGCCTGTGATCAGGGGGTGGGTAACCAACTAATTTAGATTAATATGCATGATTTGCCGTTTTTCATTGGGGGGGGGGGGGGGGGGGGGGTATCCAGGGGAAAGCCTTCTTGCAGAGGAAAGGAAAAGGAAAAAGCCCCCTGCCCCTTGGTTACGCCGATGGTCTGTTTTGAAAATGGGCAAATATTAAAACAATCTAGTCTTTGTGTAGGACCTGAGAGGTATTAGAAATGGCTGAGTTTTTGAAACTGCTGTTTTACACAGAAACACACACCCCAGTGTGTAATGGTTGAGTGCACCTTTAAAAAAGATCAAATATTGTAAAATGGCAACCTTGCAAATGAGGTGACAGGTCACATATTTAGGGTCAATGGTCAGTTAAGGTCAAGTTTTAAAAAAAACTTATAACATCCAAAAATGTAAAGACCGATTGTTACTTACTCCTATTGCAAACATACTTGGTTCATAGCTGCAACACGAAAACCTTAATAATGAGATCATGTATTGTTCTCATTCTTTACTTTTATTATCAAAACAAAACTACCAATTTACTGGATATTGATAAAATCATTAACATCAGGATGTTCGTTTATCTACACTTAATAACAAATAATTGTATTATTATAGGCCGCGTCCATACTTTTGTTGTTTGTATGTAATTATCTTACAGAGGGTGTGGACCTCCTAAACTTTGAGGGTGATCCAGATGATGAATCAGGTGTGTTTGGCGGTCTGTTTGTTATTGGCGGTGGAATGACTGGTAAGTACAGGCAAATAATAAACATTCTCTTTAGAATATCATGAGCATTAATACACATGTTGTATTGTCACATTATGCATTGACGATGTTTTGCTCTAGGTCTGAGCATATTCTCTGTATCAGCTATAGGTGGGAGGTGAAACTGTGGGTGAGCTATAAAAGACAAACTAACTGACAATTGAAAAGGGTGATCTGGAACATGGCCCTACTAGTACTATGCGTTCTTATAGATTATAAGTTCTATGTATTTGAGATACACATTAAAAAAAAATTATCTGCAGAATTGAGCTTGTCACTTCTAAAAATATCACAACTTATTCTATGCTTACATCAGTCAAAAACGTCATTATGCAAACAAAAATATTGATGCTTTTCCAAACAACTGGAAAATGAAAATCTAGGTTCGCTAAATTTTCAAGGGTAAAATCCATTCTTAATAAAAAACTTTCAGTTATTTCTGAAGCACTGTATGAGAAACAAGATGGCATTTTCTTACTAAAAATGTGAGTGCTGCCTCTCACATAGGTTGGTTTCAGACAACGTCTTGATAGGTTTTACCATCTACCATTTCCTTCTTCAACAGTTTAATTCTCTACCTGGGTTCTCCCAACAGGTATTGGCTATGAAAAGATGGCTGTGAAGCTTGCAAATATGACAATAGGAGATCTCTTAGCACTGGTTGATTCAAGGAATATAGACCCTCTGATAGCAGTAGAACTAACCAGAGATCTTAGAAGTCTCATGTTGGTTTTGGTAAGTATCTGAAAATGTAGGATTTTTATGAGCAATTTAAGGCTGTCATAATTAAAAGGGACTATTCAGCCATGATTCAGGACTCTTCAGCCATGATTTAGTACTGTGTAGCTCAATTTTCAACAAAGTGTATAGTGTATATATGGAAAATACGCATTGCATGAACAAACATTGAGTGCATGAATTTATTCCCTGTATGGTGGAATTGTATAAACTTACTTGGTTTCCCATTGAGATATAAAGTCCCTGATAACACAGATACGTCAGGCTGATGTTGGATTTAGGTCGGACATAAACGTCCCAGGAACTTCGGCTCAGAGTCCGGCTGCTCAGTGGGCCTTTGATGTCAGAGAAATGTCTGCGGGATGTTAGGTTGATGTTACGCCCAACGTTTAGCTGACATTTATCCGACTCTTTGCCAACCTATTTCATTGCAATTATTAAACAAAAATGATATTTTAATAAGAAAAAATACAGGATTGTTTCTCTTGATCCGTGGTTATTTCAATCTTTAACTTCATTCTACAAAAATTGTGTAAAGCAAACATTTTTAGATGAACTTACTTTAATTTGGACGAACTGGGGATTGATCCAGGTACCTCTGTATCTGAAGATTGACGCCTATCCAATTGAGCTAACAAATATGCAGATATTTTGTTAAAGTGTTTTTAGTTAATATACATCTTTTTGAATTACTTGACACATAGAATAGAAGTGCTTACAATATATCGCTCAAACTCAGTGTTTCATCCTATCATTAAATTTGCCCAACATTTGACCTATAACTGACATTCATAGGATGACAGATGTATATAGTAATGATTATAATGAACATCTGTGAACTAAGTATATAAGAGACAGTAATAATATGTAAGGCAGCAAGGCGATGGAGTACGGATTTATAGAAGTACCTGTATAATCTAAGGAATATAGTACATTAGTTAAGACATCATGTATAAAACAATAGTAGATATTTTTTATATTTATTTTTTAAAACTTCTGACTGATTTACGATGTCGAATATCGTTATTAATGTCATTCCACTCCAATGGTCCCTGTCTTCTAATATTTAGTATGTATAGCAAGATCAGTTCTAGATTTCGGAGGTCTATAAAAATGTGGTAGGACCTTACGTTCAGTTCAGTTCAGTTTATTTACCATAAATGAGATTCATACAATGACAATACAATTAATATACTATGGTAGGTTGACCAAATCAGAGCAGAGCTCGAAAAAGTACTTCGCCACCCAAATAAAATCATTAGCTATAATGCAAAGACCTTGGGTGTATGTTGGCCACGGCATGAACAAAATTACAATAACAGATCAGTAACGATTATAATGTACATATGTGAACCAAGTATATAAGAGACAATAATAATATGTAAGGCAGCAAGGCTGTGGAGTACGGATTTATAGAAGTACCGGTATGATATAAGGAATATAGTACATTATTAGTTAGGACATCATGTATAAAACGATAGTAGATAATTTTTTTTATATCTATTGTTAAAACATCTGACTGATTTACTATATCGAATATCGTTATTAATGTCATTCCACTCCAACGCTCCCTGTATTTTAATAGTATTTCTTAACAAGATCAGTTCTAAATTTCGGGGTCTATACAAATGTGCAAACCTTTTTCCATAGGAGTGGATGACATCTGATTTATTTAAGTAATGAGAAAATAAATCTGTTAACATGTTATATAGCAGTTTCTACATAGAAATAGCCTTCTGTAGCCTATGAATGTCATTAAAAGTAAGGGGTTTTAATTTTGCAAACAGAGGGGTAGAATGAGCTAAGTAATGTGAATTTGAACAAAGACGAATTATTTTATTTTGTTTAACATGAATTGAATTAAGGTTATAGTTGTTAGAATCAGCCCATATAATGTTGCAATAATAAGGATGGGGAAGAATGAGGCTTGTATAGAGCGAAAAAAAGATGTGAGGTGACAATGTGTGTTTTAAGCGGACAAGGATTCCTGAGTATTTTGAGACCATATCTGTAATATGAGTATTGTGACGTTGTCATGCACCTTTAAAAAAATATTTTTGAAAATGCTAAAATTATATAAAATGGGAGATATTCAGTAGACGGGATATTATCTTACCGATATAGAAACCTTTGACAATTATATAAAATCCAATAGGTAATTTCATGAGAAATTCAAATATGTCAAGTAAATAATAGGGGTAGGTATAAAAAATATATGGATCTCAAATAAAAAAAGATAAAAAAAAAGATATTTTTCCGAACATTGTGAATAAAACCATTTTGCACTTGGTCCTACTATAATTTAAGCGCACATTTGGATTCCTTATGCAATTTCCCCTTCAGAAAATGTATACTTTTACTACCTTAGGGGTATGCAAAATAAATATTAATGTGTAAGTTAAAATCATGTCGCGAAGCCAGAATCAGTGTGTAACACGAAAAGAGGCGAGCTTCGAACACCTGACCATTGCATTCAATATTCTACTTGTACTGGATAAAAACTTCTAAATGTCAATTGACAGTTATTCCAACCGACGATGGTACACATGTGCATCATCGATGCTCTCGTTTGATAACTATATTATAAATTGCCCACTACAGTTTCATGGTAATGTTCCAGATATTGTTATCATATCATAATCAATATCATCATTTTTGCAAAATAATTGTTATATCTGATACCTATCATAATTTGATTCATTTAACTCTTTTTAGGTTGACAACGTGGTTCAGGCAGCATTAGATAATACTGACGGGGATATTTTTCAGACATTTGATGCAACAGTTGGTGGTACAATCACATTTCCAAGGCAGGAGAAAGAGTTCTTAAGTTTTGAAAAGAAATTTGTAGTTGCTTACATTCTTACTATAGGATTTAGTAAGTATATGTCTATTCCACTGTCTATTCCAGAGATTTGATAACTAGCATAATTATGATAGCGAAATTGTCAATAAGTAAATTTAGGTAAAGGAATCATCCCAATCCTTTATTTCTTTTCAAATCAGAATTGAGATTCAGAAAATTAATTGAGATTTAAGTAGCTTCAATTTACATTGATTGTGCGTAACAATGAGATGTATGACTTGAAATTAAAATGATATTTTGCAGCTACATATAGAAGATACAAGTAATAGTAAGAATATGTATATAATAAGTTTGTAATTTAAACTGAACATATTTGATTTGATATTATATGTATGTGATTATGATAGAAAAGAGTGACTATTATGTAATCATGAAGAACTGATGAAGGAATGGTGAATAATAAAATTAAAAGATAAAACACAAAAACAAAAATACCCTGTACAGGTGTGCAATCTGATAAATTCTATACCTCCTCTCTCATCTCTGATATGAATGGCAGCATCATGACATTGTTCTGAATCACAGCTACACATAGTAAATGATAAGTTAAATATCTGTTTTACTTTTGTCCAGAGATATAGATGTCTACTACACAATTTAATATATGTGATGCAGGACTTTAAAAGAGGTGGCTTTGCGCTGTGTGTTTTTCAATATATAGATGAAAACGGACAGAAAAATATAAAGAAAATAATAAGAATTTGGAGTCATTTTCACTCATTAAATCTGAATGCCAATTTTGATACATTTGGTGTCATTTTATAGCTTAGAAAAATGCTTTGAGAGCACACATAATAAACTCAAAATTAACTTCACCTGCAGAGTCCCCCTTTTTAATGTGCTGTAATCACATATTCCTAAACAGCTAAGAATGTTTAGGAAGTTCTCATTGGTTCTCAGAGAAATCGGCGACATTTATATCAGACAACTTTTATTAGCGTGACCACCCTCGCACATTGTAGCGGGGTTTGTAAAGGATTTTATTGTTACAAACTTCACAAAACGGCCATTTCTGGCACACATATTGGTATGGGTATAATATACAAGAATTTCTCAAAACGCAACAATTTTGACCCATAATTCGGCTAAAATTTTCATTTTTTGGGGAAAAAAAAAAAAAAAAAAAAAAAAAAAAAAAAAAAAAAAAAATCGTTTTTAAATATTTACTCTATATGATCTACAAAGTAACTCCCTGAATGCACAAACAATTTTAAATTCGTAGACAGTTTAGTAATTAGCAAATTATCAAATTTCCATGGTCAAAAACAGTACACATAATACCAGAATCGCATCTTAAACTAGTCGTATCTCGGTTTCATATTGCACATGCTAACGAGTAAATTGATGCATATATTTCAAGACTATTCACATTTATTTATACAATCATGCCGTAATTTACTGTTAGAGACATTGCTCATGTGCGTATGACTCGCATATGACGTCAGAACAACCTTTAACGACATAATAATAATTCCTTGAGCTTTAATTTGGGATATGATAGATGCAGCGGCAGAGTTACGTGCAAGGTAGCTTTGCCTTTGAACATTTGCAAAAGATGCAACCGCGTTCGCTCCTGCATCCGCACTATACTTGGTGAGCTCTAATCAAGCCTTGGCCTGTGGGTCGGGTCATCCACACTGTGTCCAGCGCATGTTCTTGAAGGTTCATCCCACACCTTAATAAGCAGTTGGTCTACGGTAATTTGCATCCTGACATGCGATACTGCCTTGGTATACAAATCTTCTTACGTTCTGTCATTGGAGTACATTTATATATAACTGCTTTCCCGTGTGTGATGTTAATCTCTTTGTATCCGGAAACGATTCCCCACGAACTATCTCTGAAAGGAGTGAAAATAGTTCCTGCTTGTTGTTTGAATTTCGAAGGAAATCTTTCCACTCTGCTGGTGCCTTGGTTCTTCGGCCCACCTTTAACACCGCTCCCTCTCTTTTTTTGTCTGGCTGATTCCTTGATACTAGCTGCGATGTATCCAATACGATATCAATCCGTCTGGTTTTATGAAGCTCACGCTTAATTTAAGCTATAAAGGCCTGACCATAGGCAGCAAATGTAGGGGCTTCAGACAAGTATCTTACATTACCTTTCAGAATAAACATTTCTACTTGTAGTTTGTGGTTCAAATTCCCCCCAAAACCTGGATAGCAATTACTTGATTTTGTTAAACCATTTATATAATGACACTACACGTGTTATTGAACCTTTTCATAATAATTCCGATTACCAATCCGTTATATTATTATCAATAAACAAATGATGAACATAACAATTGGTTTTAAAATGGTCGATTTTCCCCCTTAAAATGAAGACATTTACATCTAAAAATATGATACTTTAGACATTTTGAATCGCATTTTTTTGTGTTATTTGTTGTAATCGGACGTTTGCCTTGTGAACTAAAGCAGTATGCAGATTGCTCAAAGTCATTTTACGATGAGAACAATAAAAATGTAAAAAACCCATATATGTTGGCTTTACAAATATGTTTTTATATAAAAATGTTATATAACAATGGACGTAATTTTTGCGTTTTGAGATTTTATTGTACTACACATATACACAAATACTTGCACAACACTTGGATGATTTAAACTGATTATTTCATGCATTTTTGATAATAATATTATTTTTCTTTATAACTGATTATATATCAATTATACATTTTCAATTTATCGTTCCAAAAGTTACGAAATATAACCAAAAAATGATTCGCCTATATATTCTGTAACCTCTATTACACGTTAACGTCTGTAAGAAAACTCGGGCATAAAAATGTGTTTATTATGTAAAAACACCATAAAAAATGAAATATTTAAATTTAAAGAAATCAAAATAATCCAATATTTACGTTTTTTACCTTTTTGAGCTGTCTTGGCATTAATAACACCCAATTTATTGTAACCAACATTTTTCACTGAAGCCTTATCTGTAAAATAAAGCCACTTAAGAAGTTAAGCGATGTCTGAAACTACCACAAAACATGAAATAAGAAAAGTGAGTTTTTCACCTAAAAACACACATTTTTGGCTTAAAACAATATTTGAGTATCAAACAATTCCGTTTTCTTTGGTTTTCAATTAAACCTACAATATGTTACAACATTTCCACCGTTTAGAAGCGATAAACAAGTTGTATCGTTTTCAAGTAATGAAAATTTTGACTTAGTTATTTTACACCCCAAAAAAGCGTTTTTTGGGCAAAAAAGGACCAAGCAAACAAAATTGCGTCTTGAGAAAATCTTATTCCATATATTCATGTTAACCTATGTAGCGAATATGGCCGTTTTGTGAAATCTGTAACGATAATGGCATTCTAGGTCCTTTACAAACCGTACTATTGCGTGGTAACTAGATTTTCTTCCATAACACGCCTTTTCTGAAGTGTGTCTACTACGATTTGTCTGCATACTTATGCGACGCATTAAGCCAACGCATGGTGTATGTACTCACCGCGCGGGATTGAATGGAATATTTGGGCCTATTTAGACAAATGTGGGCAATTAAAGTTACAATTGATTAAATAAGTGTCTAAAATATGACTGTTTAAGAATGAGAATAAAGGTATGGTTGTTATAATCAGGTTATATTGTCTGACATAAAAGCGCTCTGTAGTTGTTGTTTTTGGCGTGAAACAACTCCGCCTGTTTTGTTGTTCCGCTTACAATAATACTACAGCCCACAATTTTGTCGGACAATATAACACGGGTACGGTCTAAACACGATACCTTTATTCTCTAATTTCAATGTTGATGGCGTAAGCAGATTACCGGTATCAATTCACTTTAGTCTGTTATACCTCATCCACTTATTATTTTCAGGTTTGACAGTCACCGGATTTGTGGACATATCAATACCTGTTGAATTAAAACTCCTTTCTATGGTTGCAAAGGTAATTATATAATACATGGTTGGTTTAAAGGTGAAGCTATGTATCTCTTGTTTTAAGGGTACTGTTAAAATTCTGTACTTTTTACATTGGTACCAAGGAATTTCTTGGCAGAGGCGAATCTCTGGAGGAAAATTCTGAGGTGGTATAATATTCAAGATTTTTCAGAAAACTAATCTTATCTCTTTAGTTATACTTGTCTCGTTTGTGCTTATATAACTCTATTTTATGATTACTTCAATACAATTTATAGGGACCAAATCATTATATTAGTTTATATGTTCAAACTCTATTTCAAGTCAAATAGGGGTAAGGAATGTAGTAACCATTATTTCATCATTAGCTTTTTTCAGAGACAAATTATATCTGTTAATGACTTGGTGTAGATTCATCAGGATTGTTCATAGTAATAGTATAGGAAGGATGATTTTCTTGTGACGAATCCATGGTGTATAGTATAATAAGCCTATAATACTTGCATTTACGCGTAACGTTTCGTGCTCGTTGAGCACTTCATGAGACTATTTGACATCTTATCTCCTCACTGTCTTTTAATAGTTGTTGTTCTCCATTGCAAAGCAAAGATGAACATGACAACAGATTATTAGTCAGTTGAATTAGATGTATGTGTCCGAAAATGACTAACAAGACCAAATTGGGCAATGAAGCATATTCTGCATATTTGGCACTTGTGATCAGTTTCTGCTGTTGTACCAGCTCATCATATATAGGAGCTGTTTTGGTCGGCATGAGTCTGGCCTCCCGGATGATTTTATTCTTGACTTTAGTCACAGCATCCATGCGCCGAAGATTGAAGAGTTTTCCATATGTACGGTATCGGATGCTGATTCCTGGATCATCCTTGTTGAACGCATCAGTGAACATGGCAGAGAACATCATACTAAACATGTAGGGGCTAGAATGAAGAGGATAAGTAGATTGATTAACTAATCTGTGACGCCCTGAAACAATGTGAATATCCAAACTGGGCCATAAACAAAACCAAGAAAGATAAAGGAAAACATCAAAAGAAAAAAGAGTCCAAAAATACAACAACCGACAACAAATCAAAAGGCCTGGTGCTGGTGGTCGTACCATATGTTGAGGGACTGGCAGAGAAAGCCTCGCATGTATTTATATAAAAATCGGACAGCTATGAAGCCACATTACACCCTAGTCAATGCTCGTCCACAAGAGAGACCCTCATCAAACTGCACAAATAATATACGGAATACCATGCAAAGGTTTTCCTATAAGTTATACAATTGGGGACATTATTTGTAGATTGTTTGGTAACGTCTCAAGGAATACAAAACTGAAGTAGAACAAAAATCAATGCTTAATCCTACATGGAAAACATCAATAGTTGAGCAATACTAAATCATGTTATCGGTATGGATGAGGCTAAATTCATTGACACGGAGTTGTACAAAACCACTAGACGGTTGAAATAAGCTATCTATATAGATTCGACAGAGGGGACAGTCTACTCTCAATAAAGACTATTTGAAATTAAAACATACAGTGATCTGCCACATATGGCCCAACATCACTAAAAACCGGGGGAATTCAGGTATGAGAATTCGAGTAAAATAAAATCTCATCAAACATGCTGACATTTTTAGGATATCAAAAGCACCATCGGAACGTGAATTGTAACAAAAATGTAAGCTGGTAAATATAACTGTTTACTAAAATGAAATATATAGTTATATAGTAATGCTTTTAACACTGAATATATGACATAAACGCTTAGTGAATTGTGAGATGCAAGATTTCTCCAAAGTATCATCGTGAAAGAAAATATTAGTTTTAACATGGTGGTCACATTTATATTCCACTGAAAATTTGAGAAATTGATGTGTCAATTTGTTAACGTAGGTTACAGTAACTTAGGTTACATTTACGATGACTTTTTATATAACACTTAGAAATGTCCTTGTCATTTGATTGGTTGATTGTATGTCACATGACATTAAATATATGTCAGCTTCGCTTCGTTGAATGGAACATTTCATCTTTCACCTCATGAAAATATTTATACCATTGCACTCATAAAGATTCATTATTTGTATAACATTCCACAAATATATATAAAGAATGTCCACTGATGAACTTAATATATATATAATTTGGGTAACAGAACCCATGCCTGCATCTCAATACTGTGGGTGTTTGTTTAATTCTGAGAAATGTGCTAACGTAGGTTACATGCCTTAAATAAACGGTTACAAATACTTTTTTTCTGTATTGTTTTCTCAATATTGGACATTCAAATACCATTGGCATTGATTTACAACCGGTCGAAGAAATGTACATTCTATAATATAAAAATGTGAAATAGGATGGTGTCATATGTCATAGTGACGTAGATTGCATTTAAGTTTGTGACACATTTCAGGTGTAAAATATATCATTTTAAAAGAGTTTCTAGATATTGCCATTTTCAATTTTTGTGTGCAAGCGACTATACTTGCAAACAATAAAAATCTTATGGGGACAATTGGGTTTTAAGAACTCTTTTAAATCCAACTTATGTCTCAGACTCTCATGTCAACCGTTAACTTGTTCCAGATACAGAAGGTGGGGCAGCATAAAAAGGAGAAAATATTTATATAATATATTTAAACATGGGACAGTTTTTTTGACACACCGTGTATATATTCATTGTGATTTTTTTCAGGTAACTCTGAGGCCTGCTGTAGGAATAATAGCTAATTTTAGAGTCTCAGTAGGCATTTTATTAAGTGGTTTTTTGGAACTGGAGGCAACGTTTTTCAACACGGCCTTCCCACTCAGTACAACAATTGGGTTTAGCAAGTTCCCCTTAGATGTAGGGTAAGTTGAATTCAATCAGAATGACTCTATACTCTACCTAAAACGGTTCATAGATAAGATATTTTACGTAAATAATTCGAGGAACATAAAGTGTCTTGTGTGATTAAAGTGCTATTGTTTCAGTAATAATTGCAGTTTTTAACAATAACAGATAAGTTCCATTCCATAGAGTTCCTACAAATGTCATCGTTGACTAATTTAAAGGTGTGTGTTCCGATCACTTTATATTTTGTTTTCACATCAACTCATTTTGATATCAAATGATAATCAATAATTTCTCATTACTTCTGTAAAATTTTATAGGCGCAAGATATGTTCTATTTAGGCCAAAATGCAGTGAATTATCGCCACATGTGGTTAACCATCCGGCTAGTTTGTGTACTGCTCAAATTTCATGTCACCTTGTGGTTCTAAAATAAGAATCATTGGAGTTATGCAACTCAAACTTTGGAATATGACTATTTCAAGGATAACCCTCATATAGAATAGAAAACATCTATTAGAAAATCGGGCCAGAAATCGGAACACCTATCCTTTAACAAACTTGGTAAATTTCTTTCAGAATCAGCCTGGATTGGGAATGTATACCACTTCAAATCATTCTCTACGGAGGAGTGTTCCTGGATGTAATTTTTGAAGAGATTGAACTTTTTAGGGCTGCCATTGTAGAATATTCCATGGAGCCAATTGTCGGGAATATATTCACCCTCAGGTTTGGAACACCAGATGATACCGCACCAGAAATTATGGAATTCTCAACACCAGTAGTGAGTCAATGCATCCATTTTCTTCACCCCCCTGTTAACAACTTTTGCACAATTTATTGATATGTTGAGCTTTTATGATTTTAAACCATGTGGCTCGTTAATTTTGTGATTTTGAGATTTATTATATGATTAGCAATAAGATAAATACATGTGCACCATTTGATGTTGCCATAGCTGGTTGAATTCTAAAAAGGGAGCTAACATTTACATGTTTAGAGGAAGAATTTTTCTCTTGAAGAACAGACACAAAATTGTCCTTATTTAAACACTCTTAGTTATTATGAACTCATGGGAAACAGGAAACTAAAATATGTGGAATGTATTAAAAATGTATAGTTGTGCTCCGTATGCGCGCCGTGCATACATACAGTATGCGCTATGTTTGATTCTTTGATCATGCAGTACGGGTTTGCCGATTTTACGGGTTTGCAGATCTTGTGTAATCAATCTTTATTCAAGCAATCACTGACATAAATTACAATGCGAGTAAAAAAGAAGGTAGATTGAAGCCCAGGACAAAAAATCAGAACCACACAGTGGTCCAGGTTTAACGCAGGGCTGAACAACAAACAAAAATACATCAAATAATCACAAAAAGTAATGTACCGGAGCCAGGAGATACACAGAAATAGAGCGGACCCAGCGAAGTGGAACTATGTGCAGGGATAAAGAATCACTCCTTGAGGTAGGGTTGATCATCACTTCCTCAAGCTGGCTCTTGCCTCGCATTCCAAATAGTGTAACTATTTGCTGAGTTCCCTTATGAATTGCTTTGATGGTTTGGCTTTGACAAAGGTGAATATTGCTGTGATATTATTAATATTATCTGGTGTGATTAGAGCACGAGATCCGATTTCAAAACCTGTGAGGTCACAGAGGTAAAGCCATTATCAGAAATGTCGGAAACAAGGTTTTCGTACTTTCTGGATTTACGATCATGGGCTTTCTGAATGTTAGTCTAAAAAAGTTCAGTCAATTCAATAAGGTGGATGGAGTTGTGGATAACAATGTCGGGTTTCTATTTCGATACAATAACATTGACTGGGAGTGTGCCGCCTGTGGTCGTAAATTCGGCAATGTCGCTAAAGATCTGAATGTCTTTACCCGTGGCCTCGATGATAGTTTTCAGTGTTACAAGACTATGCCGGAGGATGGAAGCATGCAGCATAAGAGCAACTTTTCAAATTGAATTAAAATGAAGAATTATTAATGATTTGATCAACCATAACTTATAACTAACTAACTAATAACATGAACTGATCAACACTCATTTTTAGATTTATTTTTCAATCTTTGCATTTAGTGCCTTTAAGAACCATTAATTAGACATTAACATTTATAACTGCCCTGATTGTTAGATCACTGGAAATCTCTCATAACAAATGTTATTACTTAATTATTCCAATAGGATGGCACAGTACTACCTGCTCCAAGTCAGTCCTGCATGGTTGAGCAAGTACCAAATCTTGACTATACCGAGGCAGCATTCGCTCTTGAAATAGAAGCAGTTGATAGTATGAGTTTGTTAAAGTTTTACTATCAAATAGGCACATCACCTGGTACATCTGATGTTCAACAATATATTGAATTCAGTGGTCCATCGGATGTAGTACCTGCGGTAAGTACTTGGGTTAAATGTTCGACAAATAATTGAAAGTATTCGTATGACGTAGCCACATCCCCCTGGTACATCTGATGTTCAACAAGATATTGAATTCAGTGGACCATCGGATTTAAACGTGGTACCTGTTTTATAAGTACTTTGGTTAAATGTTTGATATTATAAGTTTGTTGAAATATTTCTATGATGTTAGCTGTCATTTAGTACAGTTTTCGGTAATGCAATTTCACAGTGACATTAAGATCACAGCTGCCTAAGCAAAGATTCTGCGTTTAGTGATAGCATTGGCCATGTGAGATGTATCTATTTAGGACGCTACCATTGGATAAACGCACTGAAAATAATGATAGGGAATTTTTCCCTGTAGAACCAGATTATATCAAATGTTTTCTGAAACAACAGAAAAGCCGCATTTGGCTTCAGATAACAATACCTTTTGTACAATAAATGTATTGCCCTCAGCACCTCATTGAATAGCAACACTGTTTTACTAAGATTATTCTGTTTGCGCCAAATTCTTCAACCACAATTTTGGTTTGAGTCTAGTTGTATTGTTTGTATTGATGCATAAAAGACGGATAATTCATATCAAAGAATCCGAATGATATCTATGAAATCAAGAAACCCTGTTAAGGGCTTATTGATGGAATTTGGGAATATCTAAACACAACTGGCATTTACTAGTACATGGATTTATCCTCTAGTACATGGATTTATCCTCTAGTCCAGGATTAAAACATGAACAAGCTGTTCTCATTTAATCAATAGTGATGATGCAGTGACGATCCTGTGTTGATAGCACTTTTAAAAGTTGCTCGTCAACAGTGTTGTTATAGATGTGTTTGCAATCAGAAGATCGTTGTATAAGTTTAATTGCCTTTGGTCCCTCTTTATGGTGTTGCCCTGCTTCCTGATCTCCATGTCCTTTATCATAGTTTGTAAATACAATTTAAAATAAAGTCATGTGAACAGCAATCTTTTGATTGCAAAAAAATCATATAGCAACATTATTGCCAAGCAACCAGGAAAAAGTGCTACACTAGATCATCACTCCATCATCAGTGTTGATATGAAGAGAATAATCTCGAAACATTTGGTAAGGTATGTTTTAATACTGGACGAGATATTATAAATCCAGTGTATGTTAATCTAATAGTTCTTGATGAAAATCTTCGATAAAGTCAAAGGTACATTCAGTAATGTTGATTTAAGTTTTTTTCTTACATTAAATTTTCTATAGAAGCGTAGAATGCCCTTAGAAATTGCCAATAATTTATTATTTTCATTCCAAAAAAAGTTGTTATTAATTGAAATAATTCAAGTATCTGGTCATTTGGGTGGGATACTGATTGATCTATCTGCTGATAGATAACATAACTATAGGCCTCTGAAGGCACCACACCGTAGATGAGCAGATTAACAAAACCCCCCAGAAACAAGGTTAAGAGAGGAGGCTAATAGGCGCCATATCATAACTGAGAAAAGTGCTTTAAACTGAGCTTTAATATCCCAATACATCCTGTTATACTCACGATTGTGTTTCAGCGGGTTTAATCGGAAAAAATAGCTTCAGCAACGGTCATTGGTTTTCATTGTTATTCTTATAGAACTTCCTCACACATGGGATAATAATCGCTGAGTAACGTAATAAGTTTCGTAACGTCTTTTATTCTAATTCAAGTCAGACCAGCTGTTTTGATTGATGCAAAATTTTTCATTTCGGGGATTCCCCCAATATAACTCTCAATCAGGCTACGGTTTATGTCGCCATTGTTAGTTATTATTTATAATTGGTCAATCACAGCCCAGAAAAGAGATTTGGGGCGTGACTTATGATAATATGGAATTCATTAATGAAATTTAAAATCATTTCAATGTTAAACTCTGTCGAGATCACACGGTAAATTGATTTGCTGAAAATCAAGATTCAATGTAATTTGTTTCAATGTTTTCTACCATTTATGTGCAAAAGTCCAGTAAGATTTGTAATAATCAAGTCATTTGAAAAATGAATCCCAATTGGGATTTTACCTCTGGCTATGATTTATTTCATACGATAGCATTATAGAAACACAAAACTTGTAAACTTGTCTTTTAAATAACCCTACAAAACTCAGGTTTCTTTAAGTCGGGTGCTTTACTGTGCTAATGTACCTTTATTGTTGCCCTCAATACTCCACTTTGTACCCTAGTGTACTTAATTAATAACTTTTTTTGACCTTTGGATGTATAGGGCTGGTCAGACTTTTATTTCCTTGCACATTCTTGTAAATTTTTAAACATTTTTTCTTCAAACAATTAAAAAATTATGTTCAATAAAAATATGAGTCGGCTGGTAGAACAGGATTTTCCTTGCCTAATAAAGAATATAATTTATTTGATATTATTTATTTCAGCAACTTGTTGGTGGTGTACCCCTTTACTTTACCGTCAAAGTGAGGAATAGCGCAGGAGGAGAATCAATAGCAACCTGCAATATTCCAACTTACGATCTGACACTTCCTATTGGCAGAGTGGATGCAAAATTCAAGTTTACTAGTCATCCACATATAGTGATAGGGTCAGGGGTGGCTCATGATGATTCTTCAATTGTTCTGCAGTATGAAGGTGTTGGTTTCGTTGGAGGAATTTATGGCGATCAAACCCTACCATGGTCTGATGTGGATTTAGTCAAAGAGATTCTCGACCCAGTTAACAGTAAGTCGATTATTTTGACAAAATGTAAATCATTGCCTATAAGCTTTTGGCAGCCAGCTATAGACTAACGGTATACACACATTTTGCAAGGGCTAATGTTAGACATGCCCTGGCAAAGCTAGTGGTATACACACATTTTGCAACTGGGCTAATGTTAGATACTAGTATGCCCTACCTTAACCAGGGTGTGAAGCAAACCTTATAATAAGGTTATATTCAGCCTACTATCTTGCATATTTCACTCCGTAGATACATTTTATATCTAGGTGGGCAGAATTTGGGAGGAAATCTGAATCATAACCATATCCTGAATCATATCAGGCAACTTGACTCCTGCCAGTGTTCCTCTATTTTGTGTTTTCATAAATTTCATTTTCGTGTATTGCTGTGTTTTATTAATTGTTTTTTAAGGTTTGTGTTGATATGTGGTTGCTTTAATCCTGGTGGCACATTTGAAAATATTTGTGTGCTCTTCTTCGATATTTGTATTGTAAAGCGCATCAAAACATTTGTATTATGCGCTCTACAAATGTAATTTATTATTTATATCCCTCCGCGAGGCAGGCAAATTTCACCACACTCTCCCCCTTCTGCATCTATAACTCTATCAAGTACAGAATAATGATTGGTTACTCTATCTGTACGCTGACGATTTAACAATCTTCACACCACTTAATGCTTCAACCAAGTCCAATGTAGTAGTTGCTAGCCTTAACAGTGATCTAAGCGATATGAAAGCTTGGGCTGATAAATGAAAGTGACCTTTGCGCCTACCAAGTGCAAAACCATGGTAATCTCCAGGAAGAGAGCCCCATCCAAACTTGAACTATACTTTGGTGACTGCAAACTACCATTGCAGAAAAACTGTCTCTCTCACTCTTTAAAGTTTGTTGTCTAGGCTCTCTCAATGTCCGTGACCTCCAGATATATATTTTTTCCTTTATATTTTTGATGTTGTTCTCCATGTTTGGGTTTTTATCTACTCCTGATATTGTTAACCCTGCCCATTTGTGTTTACTTGTATTATGAATGTTTTCTGGGTTGCACTGAACCAATTGATTGGTCCACCAGAGATTTTGCCACGTTGACAACAAATTTTGAGACAACAATATTGTCGGTATGTCAAATCATACATGTTCCGGCCTATATCGGTTTAAATGTTCTCCCCATATACATGCTTGCTTGTATAATGGTATTTAAGATGTGAAAGAGGCTGTTTAGTTTCCTCCTGAAGTATGCACATCTGGCATGTGGTTGACCAATCTATCATGGAATGTGATTTAATAAGATGCATTGATGTCAAGATAACAGTTGGTGCCTGGATCAGCTTAGAATATTAGATAAATATTATATGTATATTAACAGATTATCTTCTGAACATGGACTGACCTCAGCGCTCCACATACTGACAGTATACACCCCGACGCAATTGAGTGACTTCGGGCGTCTAGTAAGCAACGTCACTTACTCACATTGTGCTAATTAAAGTGATGAACTTGTCTAGTTCACTATCTTCTTTACTTTATAGTTCTCACTACTTTTGTTTGTATATGTTGCCTGATGAAAATCTGATGACAAGAACTGGGTGCTAGTTTATAGCTCAGCCACAGATCAGAGACAAGGAGGTGTTTGGTATAATGATGTCAAAGCATATCTACAAATGCCTACAGAGCGTAAAATCCATCACCAAGAGAATTATCTCAGCTACATTCCATGGAAACCCACAACTTACTGTGACATAAATCTATGCTCCAACTGAGTGTGCTTCCCTGAAGACAAGAATGATTTCTACAACGATCTAGAGAATCACTTGGAACAGGTGAAAACTCACAACATACACTTAGTTGTCGGAGATTTCAATGCTAGAATTGGACTAGCCAGCCATTCAACACACCCTGAAGTTATTGGACGTCACTGCTTTTATGATATAACTAACAACAACGGTGAGAGACTAGTGGATATGTGTGAGGAATTCAAACTTCGTCCCTCACAAATGAGATTTCCTCAACCTAGATCCCGTCTCTGGACATGGATGCATCCAGCAGGTTCAACACACCAATTGGACCACATTCGTATCAACAGCAAGTGGACAAACTCCCTACGTAACTGCAGGGCATACAATTCAGTGGAATTAGACTCCGATCACTGGATTGTCAGCATCAAACTGGTCTGTAGTCTAAGAACTACCAAAGGGAAACCATGTAATCGGCCAAAGTTCAACTGGAAGAAATTACAGGATGCTGCTACAAGAGAACAGTTTCAACTTGAATTGTCAAACAGATTTGAAGCCCTCCAGTGCAACAACTTGTCAATACCAATAACAGAGAGGTACGATTCGTTTGAAAATGCTGTATCAGAAGTGGCAGAGATGGTTGTTGGTTAATGCAAACCGTGTGGGATGCCAAGTTGGGTGGCAGACAGAACCAAGCAAATAAAGACAGAGCTGGATCAGGCTAAAAGAAGGTAATATCTAATATCCAAATCTCGACAGTCCAGAGAAAGATGGAGGAGGCTTAATACCTGTCTTAACGAGTCGTATAAAACTGACAAATTGGCAATGCTGAACACGCAAATGGAAGAACTCCGATTGGCAGATATGAAAGGTGACTACACCACCACATGGAAAATTATCCATGATCTCTCAGGGAAAGATCAAAAGCCGAGCGTCAAGGTCAAGAAAAGAGATGGTACGTCCCCTACAAGTGACAAAGATCTGCTTGCAGAATGGACGGAATACTTCAGCTCTCTGCTCAACAATGACAATGGTCAAACACCATCTGATCTGCCCAAGCCTGCTGATCATGACTTGCCAATCCAAGATCATCCACCTACACACGAGGAGACTCTGAAAGCCATACGCCAGATGAAAAACAACAAGGCAGCAGGTCTTAACTGTGCGATCACCTCAGAAGCACTCCAGAGTGGCGGCGATGTAATCCATAATTTCTGTGCAGAAGTTTACACGACTCTCATACCACCTAGCCAATGGACCACCAGTGTTATTGTTCCTCTGCCCAAGAAGGGAGACCTTAGCCTCATGACCAATTACCGGGGAATATCCCTCCTTTCGATTGCTGCTAAAGTATACAACAGGATCCTTCTAAATAGGATCTGTGACCAAGTTGACTCCATTCTGAGGAACAACCAGGAAGGATTTAGACCAGGGAGTAGTTGTGCCCAACAAATTCACATACTCAGAAGGATCATGGAAGGTTTCCAAGACTATCAGTTCAACACTTCAAGTCTATGGTGATCCCATCAAACATGTGTCAGATTTCAGATATCTTGGCTCTATGATGGCATCTGGTTCAAGTGACCGTAAAAGAAGAAAGTCACTGGATTGGTGTGCTTTTTGGAAGATGGAATGCCTGTGGAAGAGTCCCAAAATACCCATCTCAACTAAAGTGAAGTTGTTTAACACCACCTGCATTACTATCCTGTGCTATGGCTGCGAGTCATGGGTGATCTCTCAAGACATGGAAAATAAAATCAATGCCTTTGCCACCTCCTGCTACAGACTTATGCTGAATATTAGGCGGATTTACCACATCCCGAACACCAGCGTTTATGCCATGACCAGCACTGAGCCACTTATTCATTTGGTAAAGCTACGGCAGTTGAGATTCCTTGGTCACATCCTCCGGCTGCCAGAAGAAGAGCCTGCAAAAAGATATGCTCTATACCTACCAACGCATGGCACTTCATACCTTACATATGTAAGGCAATTAGTCGGGGACAAAGAAGGTGCAATCCAATAAAAACAGATTGCCGCACTTGCCACTGATTGTCGTGCATGGAGAAATTTTGTAGTCGCCTGCTCTGCAGCCGACGGATGATGATGATGATGAAGGGTGGTATATATTCACTTGAAACGTCGGTCTTATTTGTTACGTTAATTTTGTTGTTTTATTGCACAGCTACTTTTATTGCTTGTCCCAGTGCATATCTATATTTTAGGCAAGACAACACACACCCTGTTTTACGAGCCCGACCAACCCACTTTTTGTGTTTTTAAAGATTTTTCATCTTTAGATACTTTTTACACAAATCATTGTAAAATCAGGCATTTTTTGGCGGAAAATATGTCGATTTTTTTCCCCGCACATTTTTAAAAGATTTCATGATTTTTGAAGATTTTGGTGACATTTTAGGTAAACAAATAAATATAAAATAAAAAACGCCGGACCGACCGTACTTGACAGGTCCGTCCGCCTGTATAACAGTTTTTTCCGTCGCCTTATTGTTATCTGTTTTTTGTGTACAGCGATGTATACCCATTGCTTGCCTTAGTACTTTCCACCTTGTTATACTGAATGTCCTGAACAAATATCACCTCACACTTATTTGAATGACTACAAGTGGGCGAGTTCAGTCACATGGTCCTTTTATTGAAGGAAACAAATGTTACCCATAGGTTTCAAGAAGAGTTGTTTTGGACATGTGAAGAATTACTTGTTAATGTTGTAATCAAATACATTCTCTTGGTATATAATTTTGTCCACCCCCACAAAGGCTAAAGAGATCACAGGTGAGTTTTAAACATGCGAAGAATAACTAATGCCAGTTTAATGTATTATTTCTTATAATTTCTTTTAAAAAACCCCAAACCAGCACCAACTAGTTAAATAACTAATAAGGTGAAAAAAGATCGCATTGAAATGTGTGTAAAAGATTGGATTTATGCAAGACCTTTATTTGTGACGTCAAAACGGTAGGATACCTTTCCAAAGACACTTATTATTTACGTTGTTTTTCAATTTTAATCTCCACAGCACCATTATTGGAGCTTTTTATAGATTTGAAGAAGGGCAGATTAATCACTGACAAAATCATCATAACATTTGCTAATGTCATCAACCCAGACGTTTGTGCTTCAGAATGTTTAAAACTACCAAAGTGCTTGGGCTTTAACTATGACTTTGCAGGGACGGTTGGAGGCACATGTGAGCTACTTGCTGATTTTGAACAATTTGATGTGCTCATTTATGAGGTAAGATAGAATACTGTTATCATAGGTGGGCATGTGTGGCGCAATGGGTAGAGCCACTGGACTCATGATCTAAAGGTTGTGGGTTCGAGTAAACATGTTGTGCTCTTGTGTAAGGCACTTTACCGCACTTACTCCTCTCTACCCAGGTGTATTTAAATGGGTACCGGCATTCTTCAGTGCTGGGAAGGTAAGACTTGCTGAGGAGGAGGTGTAGCGAGCCCCACACAGCAACATTATAAAAAGGAGTGAGTCTGGCCCTATCGCTTTGAAAGTTGAAAGGGAGATTGGCACTCCGCTCCTGGTATTACAGGATCGACCGCCTTTACCTTTCCCTACCTTTCATGAGTAGTAATATATTGTTAGGTCTTCATAAAGACAGCTCGTCGTCTGAGCAATGCAAACAAGAAGATTCTTTAAAAAAAGGCAGTTATCGCTCAGATGAGGTAGATTAAAAGCATATTATTTATTTAATTTCAATTATTGGCCACTTAAAACTTCTGACTTCCTTAAATTTGGATGAGCTCCGCCTATGGTACCTGATAAGGTAGCAAATACTAATTTATACCTTAATAATAAACTTCATACCAATTGCTGATATATTATACCATTATTCAAAGTAATTTTATTATTGGCCACTTTAAACTTCTGACTTTCTTGAATTTGGATGAGCTATCCCTATGGTACCTGATAAGTAGCAAATACTAATTGATACCTTAATAAGAAACTTCATAACAATTGCTGATATTGTAGACCATTATTCAAAGTAAGTTTTAACGGAGAAAGTCTAATCGTAATCGTACTCCCATGATCAAATCTTATACAATGTCCCTGGTTTCCCAATGTGACTATACATCATATCATGCATAGCAAGGCTGCACTTTTCCGTGCCTAGCCACCATGCTTTTATACCAGTCACAGAACCAATCATTGACATTGTTAGAAAATAATTTTAGGTTGGATATGTATTGTACATTACAGTGGTACATTGTACAGAGATGACTTGGTGTGAGGTCATTAGCGCTAAATATCTATGGTGTAGGGTAAGCTTGAACATGGCTCTAAAGGTTGTGTTAAAATGGCTGATCGAAAGAGCCCTATGGACCACAACATGAGATTAAACATCTGTAATGAAAAATTGTCTTTTGTGATACTTTTAATAAGTGCTCCAAATGGAGCATTTTTTTCATGTGCTCAACAAGCAAAAATACAATAATATAAAAATACAAATAAAAAGTTCATCACTTAATGTATTTGAAGTTCAAATAGGTTCAATTTTAAAAATGTTCATGCTTCTTCCATTTCAGTAGGAATGTATGCATGGCACCAATCATACCAAATAGGTTTATAAGGATCGTTGATTAGAATCAGATATGAAATGATCATTTTACTGATCCAGTGTAAGGTACTCACATGTACATTACTGATACGTCTGTATTCTTTGTTAACACTGGTAGTGATGATCTTGACAACTCACAACGCTTTTTGCAGTCTTGGAGTTTGCCAGTTGATTTGTCATCTGGGGGTTTGTTATCAGATTAGAAAAGATGATCAAAAACGTGGGCGAGGTTGTATTGTTCCTCGTCTCGGTTCATTGTGGAGGTCCCTCTCTTTCTAACCTCCATAGCCTCTCTGATTAGAGGTTAAATACTGCGTACTGGCTGTGTTGAGGTATTGTGGAAAATCAAAACAAATGGTTTCAGGCCCAAGGAATTTTGCGAAATTCCGCGAAAATTAGCCAGTACAAAGTATTTAACCTCATTCATTATCAAATATTTGTTATATAATTAGATTTTTCTTTGAACTAATTTTGAAAAAGATTCTAAAAGGAATATATTTCAGATTAAGTCAACATTTTATGTTCTTCCCTGTGGTAATAATAATCAATCCATCCGGGGGATCCCCCAACCTCCAAATAAGGTCATATGAATATTGATGAAATATGTCATTTACAAATTAGCCAATCAAACTATAATCGGTCGACTGTCGTCAGGGAAGAAGCCGTCGTAAAATGGTAAACAGATTCAGGGGCCCGTCAAGGACGAAAATAAATGTGAATTAATTTTCATAAATTCTGTGAAAGTCAAAGAAAACATGTAGATGATTTGAATATTATTCTCCTTCAGTTCTTTGTTGACAAATGCGTAGGCTTTTCTTAACCAAGCAGGTAAGTTTATGGCTAGGCCTAGCGAAATGTATAAAGCAAGGCATTGCATTGCACTCCATTTCTAAAATAGCCGCCTATATTTCTAAATCGTAAACTGATCTCGGCCTGATTCCCTCCTGATTCTTCTGATTTTAGGGATCACATACAAAACTATAGTTAGTAAATCGTGCCAGTGCATCAAACATTATCTCTTAAATCCCTACAAATCGTGGTGTGCTTTGGCTTAGTTAGTCTTTTTTAAAAATCCCCAGACAAAATCAATCGTTTATTCGGTTTTGCTGCACTTCTGTATTCAAATTATTTTCGGACTTATACTCTCTGCTTCACGTTCGTTAATTTAATTTTAATTGTACAGACTATCGTCATCATTAGTGGTGACTGTCCGGGTAAATCGTCTCCCGGAATCGTCGCAATCAGACAGCCATGATCATGACAGTCAGTTATGACTTGAGGGCCTCGGCCGGGGGCCTAGGCCTATACCGGTACAAATTTAAGCTTATTAATATTACTTACGATTGACACTGACCGCCCATCATCATATCACAATGTGAATTAAGGCCCAAGTTCAAGTTAATAATTGCAGATTAAGTAACAAACAAATCAGCATATAATAAGCACCAACAACAACTGACGAATTACGACCGATTACGTGACGATACAGAAGTAAAACTTTAATTTAATTATTAAAGCCCTTTTTTAAATATAAGCTTTCTTTATTGGACAAAAGCCGGAACATGGGAAATCTTCAGTGAACATTTAGTCATTTCGGCACTGTAACACTACTCTTCAAGGTACAGCAAATGTAGGTCTATGCAGTTCTGTCACTCGAGATCTGGATTTTATCGCCATTTTAAAATCAGCCCAAAAATTAGTTGCAACATAAACAGGTTCAGGGCCAGTGATGTCGGGAGTGATGTGCGCGATGTCTGCTGCAGTTCGAAGTACGCTTATGCCAAATAAGGTTCGCGCGGCGGTCAACTGTTGTGTTTCAAATACAGTACCGTATTTGCGATTGTGAGACATTTCATTGGGCCACATCTGACATACATATTCATGAGGTAATGAATCCATCTTATTTATCTGTCTTATTGCTTTTTGTGCCCACAACATGGTCATTTATTGTTGATTTATTGACATTAGGGCCTAATGTTAGTGATACCTTTCTCCCTGCTATATGGTAGTTGTATTATTTGCCTTTTCTGCCTCTTTTCTGTGTTCGGTCAGTCTTATGCCGCATTGTCACCTGGTTTCACCAATTTAGCTTTTTTCACAATTCTTGCAAGAAATGTTGTATATCTAGTCCGATATGTTATGAGAATCGTATTTATCTTTGGGATGTACCAAATGATTGTGAATTATGCAATGAGGTTTCATGACAGTCAAAGTGTGGAGATTCAGTAAGATTTCATTGTTCTGGCTACACGTTCGGAAACACCTTTGACGTACGGCAGGGCAACAAAACCATTGCTCGAGCCCGTGCTCGAGTGTCATGATTTCAATGGTATTTTGTAACACCCTAATAGTGTGTTTTGGTCCTCTTTTTTCCAAGTGAGTGCAACATCGAGAGCCTGTTTATATATATAAATACAATTGTTATTGACAACCATTTCTGGTTAGACTAGCCATAAAATAAAATACTCAATACCGTAAACGGTAGAGCTTATACAGATTCAGAGGTATACACCATCCGGAATATTATCGAGTTTCATGGACAATCCCATACGGTCATGTTGTCCAATCATCAGGCGAATAGATGTTTCTGTGATCGCAGATTAGGCACATGATTATGAGAATACACAATCAATGGTGTTTTAAACCGACGGTCAGAGCAACATTATATTCCAAAAGAGG
The DNA here is from genome assembly GCA_035610835.1 of Ophiura sarsii. Lineage (NCBI taxonomy): Eukaryota > Metazoa > Echinodermata > Ophiuroidea > Amphilepidida > Ophiuridae > Ophiura > Ophiura sarsii. The sequence continues at coordinate 90,487,962 of CM069441.1, read as the reverse complement.
TCAATGTATCAAAAGATAATCATAGAGCGTTCAACTGATAAAATCAGGAGCGTAATAAATATTATTGACAACCATTTCTGGTTAGACTAGCCATTGGATAGAGTACTCAATACCGTAAACGGTAGAGCTTATACAAATTCAGAGGTATAGACCTTCCGGAATATTATCGCTACTCTGAGTTTCATGGACAATCCCATACGGTCATGTTGTCCAATTATCAGGCGAACAGATATTTCTCTGATCGCAGATTTGGCACACATATGATAATGAGAATACACAATCAATGGTGTTTTAAACCGGCGGTCAGAGCAACATAATATTCCAAAATAGGTCAATGCATCAAAAGATAATCAAAGAGTGCTCAGCTGATAAATCAGGAGTGTAATAATTATTATTAACATCCATTTCTAGCCATTGAATAGAGTGCTCAAGAGCTTTACAAATTCAGAGGTATATAGACCTTCCGGAATATTATCGCTACTCTGAGTTTCATAGACAACCTATACGGTCATGTTGTCCAATCATCAGGCAAATAGATGTTTCTCTGATCGCAGATTTGGCACACATATGATAATGAGGAAAACACAATCAATGGTGTTTTAAACTGGCGGTCAGAGCAACATTATATTCCAAAAGAGGTCAATACACTAAAAGATAATCAAAGAGTGCTCAACTGATAAATCAGGAGCGTAATATTTATTATTGACAACCATTTCTGGTTAGACTAGCCATTGAATAGAGTGCTAAATACCGTAAACGATAGAGCTTATAAAAATTCAGAGGTATAGACCTTCCAGAATATTATCGCTATAAATACAATTGTGTGAAAACTCACTCATAATATATTTATTTAAATACTTGTTTATCCAGGATGGTGGCTTTACCTATTGGGAACGAATAGGCACCGGTGTTTCGTTTAAATTGAAGCATTATGACCTTACATTGCTACATAATCAGCTCTACTGGATCAACCTTAACGTCATCAACTACGTCGCTTATCAAAATGTCATCACCTCTCTTCCTATCTTGCCGGACTTTACTCCTCCTGCTCCAGGGGTGATTGCAAATGCAAGTCGTGATGAGTACATACATGATGAGTGTGTAGATTATGTGCTAGAGCGGTGGCAGTTAAACAGGTGCTATGATGGTATTGAACACACGCCATTAGACAATCACAGGTATGTAAAGACTTCAACAAAAGAAAGTCATACACTTTGTTTAGGTCCTATAGGTCGCCCCAGTCATCTGGGTTATTTTTTACATCCGGGTCATTAGCTGTTAACAACAAAGCAAACAGTTTAACATATCAGTTTGTACGCTCTACTCAACCATGAAAGTAACAGGCTTACTTTCATGACTCAACCATACACAAGATCGTTCCTAGTAATCGTGTGAGGCCGTGTAAGCGACTGTTGTTTACATTGGCAACATTTCCAAATGCGCAAAATGTTTCGCTCGGTTTTCGGACATGCAAGCAAATCTGCTGTGTGTAAATATGATAACATGAATAGGCAGAGGAATCCCATTGGCAAATATTCTGTTCGATGGTACCATTTCAATGAGCTACAAAAAGGGCTAAATTTTTTTTAGTGATGGTATGATCTAAAATTTGTCGACTTTGTGTTGTTTGTTGTCAACGGCATATGACATTATTCCGGACTGCCCTATAGTGTGAAATTATTTGTTGACCAAACAGGCTACTGTACATCATGACATAGACATTTGATGAATCTTTTTGTCACAGTTTGGTACCACATTGGCCACTAAACAACAAAGACAAGCGATGATTATAGTTGAATCGCAGACATTGCCCGATTTACCATTTCAGTCAGAGGTAACAGAAGCAAAAAAGGGGGAGGCATTTGAATTTAATCGTAATATGCAAGTTTAATACGGGGGTATAATACCGTTTCCTCATCAGTGCCCGTACTACTGTGATGTATTCATTCACCACTATGAACAGATAGGGTGAAAAACTATTATTACACCTAGTGACAGGGAACTTGCGGCTGAATTATCTGCATAACCTTGTCTGCAAATAGTTGTCATGGTTGTGGTCAATTGCCCGCGTTTTTTCGATAGAGAAGATATGTTGTTATTCAGATAAATTGATAAAGGTATTCAGGTGGTCTCATAGCTAGAAATACATGAAGTAACGTTTATAATCTCTATCTTGGTTGATATAACTTTTTCTCCATTTAGGAAAAATGGTTTTGTACCTAAGCCTTTTGTTAAGCGGGCACCCAGGAGTTTTTTTACCCCTGGTTGCCAAGTATTGGCTCCTGTGTTTTCCAAACTGTGCACAGTAAAGTAGGGCTAGGAGGCATTTTTTGGCAAAAAATATTGTTTGTATCTAACCTTAATGTGGTTATCAATTGTTCATAGAATAATAGTGGATGGGGCAGGATCCTACACTCTTTTTAATGGAGGGGAACCACTGACAGACCTACTTTACACCAGAGTGAACACATATATAACAGGTAATAAAATTATTGTATTTTGAATTGTAACATCTTTTATTGGCAAATAATATTATCTAAAACTGCTTCCAATTTGTTTGTCTCTGAAATCAAGTTAGCTTTTTAAGCCTAGCCATGACTATTTGTACTATGCCAACAAAAAAGATATGGCTTAGCATTTTTTATAGAAAGTAATCCAAGCATATGTGCATGATTTTGGCCACACGCACACGGTTTTCGTCGCCTGCCTGCGTCACGCACATGAAGCAAAGTTCGCTTGTTTCCTTCATGCACGCCTGTGTCCCTCTGTATTCATTCGCTGCTGTATGGAGGCTTCGCCAATTTGGAACTGAATCCAAGTATAGCAAATACTTCCTACATCCTTCTTGCAGTTGATTGTCATGTCCCTCTCTCATTTTCTAATTTTCATCATCCTTCACACCTCCTATTTTGCTCCCTGCCTTTATGTATACTTTCTCTAAACCAATTATCTTAACGACTCAATTTGATTTATTCAAAATCACTACTGCAGCTAACTGGGATTCTATCCATGATAACGAGACTGGTATATTTGGTTATACCTGGGCTGTAGGCAGGGATGTTTGTGGTACTGATGTTAGTGATATGCATAGAGATCCTTATGCCCATGTCTTTGATCCTGCTGAATGGAATCACAAGGGAACTGTCACCGATCTAAACCTGGATGGTAAATATATTAATTTGGACACAAGTTGAGTTAGACACGGTTTTAAGCTGAAACCGTATTTAATACAAGAATATGGCCCATTGTATTTAATATCAATCTGGCAGGAATTGTGTCCATCACTCTGACGTCAGCGTTATCATCGATGAGATGCCTTCTCGATTTTGCCTTTAATTTAGTACACCTACCTCGGTAAAAATGACCCAAATCAAGGCTACTTTATCATCACGGGGCATACTTTTCAGCTAAAGTGCATCTTTTATTCGGGAAAACGTGGGTTGATCTTAAATTACATCAGTGTTTGGTATTAAATTGAAGCTGATAATATTTCCTTAAATATATCCAAAGCGTAAAAGTAAAATAAGTTGTGCTACTGGTCCGTGATGATCGAAGTTATTTTGCGGTGTTGCAAGGGACGAGCTCAAACTTACTTACTTTGCGGCTTATAATGGGTTTGCGTCGAGCAGATGCGCCAACGTTTTAAATATATGAATGTCATGCTCCGTAATGGACTCTCAATCATTCTGATATGATCCTGATTTTCCTACCCAAAAGTATTCCATAATTTATTTTATTTAACAGAAACATACTGTTTGTTTTTATAGTGTCTTTTTTTTTGCTTGTGTGGTTTTTTAAAAATATTTGCTGTTTGCAATGAACTGGTGAATATAAATAACCCTTTCTGTGAAAACTTTGATGTGAAACATTTTCCCTTTTTTGTTCAGTAAAGTATAACTCCACCTTTGGCAGTTTGGCAGTTACATAGATAAGATTCCGTGACTTTTCTAATTGTTAACATGAACCCTCAGAGTACCAAAATGATATGCCTTTTTATACTGGCCCGACGAACGATCTCTGAACGATCGATCATCGCTAAGTGGAGACTAACAAGTGTTTCATAGCATGGATTTCAGGCCTGGAAAAAGAACAAAGGCCAAGGCTCAGGTTCTTGTGGTATTCTGGCTATAACCCATAAACCAGTTGTAGCAATAAAGCTAACGGGACAAATATTGACAAAAGAAATGGTGTGCTGCCCCCGGGGATTAATAAACGGGGGCACCTGCGGCCGGAGTTCAGGTAAACGCGTGCATCACGATACAGGGTCGCGCTCCAAATAGAAACTTTTGGAACCTATTGTGCCTTTGCATGATTGTGCAATTGAGACACTGGAATTAATGGGTGGTCCGTCCACCAATGCACAGTGCTTACATCAGCATACATAACAACATTGATTGTATATTCTCGTATTGATTATTGATTGGCTGAAGTAATGAAGTTTTTATATTTTAGGCCTACTTAAATTTCATTTATGCAGTTGTCTGTATATAGGCCTATTTGATTGGGACACACTGTATTTGTGTAAATTTACCATAATAATATAATTGACAGCTTGATGCACTGAAATGACAAAAATGTTCCAAATATTTGTCCTTTTCCAGATGGTTCCTTCTTTGTCACCATACGTGCCATAAATAACATTGACTTTGGATCTCCTATGGCTTTAAGTGTGTGTCACCATACACCATATATCATCGACAACACGGTACCAGAGGTCAAAGCTATCTACAACATCACATATAATACTGATTTGCAAATACTTGGAGCTAGTGTCAAAGCTTGGTATGTAGATATTATAGAGGGGTAAGGGGTGTCACTTTTTGTCTCGCCTGATATAATCCGGCGTGTGATCTTTTTAGCAAAACCGTAAGGCGAGTTATCAAACATAATATAGAAAAGTTGGTTAAGGGGCGTCTTGTGATCTGATTACATTTAGGGCAACACATATGCATATGTATATGAAATTCATGATGCTAATATGATCTAACATTCAATTAATTTCATCACCATAATCTGTGGTTTTATCTGTTAGGCAACTCACAGCGAACAAAGTATTTTATATTTGCATAAGTTGTGTGTGATTCCTCACTGGGATACACAAGTATTATAAGCCTTATTTTTTTCATTGACCATTGAACTACAATCTTGTTCAAAACCTGTTGGGACACTATACACGTGCGCATCAAATCTCTTTCAAAATTAGTAAAAAGCTGTCAATTGAAAGTATGATAGTCAAAACTAGTTTATGTAAAGCTGCCATCCCTCTCACCCCCCCACCCCCCAAACCAATGTTGGGGCTGATATATATAACACAGCCCGTTGCTGGACGATGCTTTTATATGGACCAACATTGAGTTTAGGGGGAGGGACCACCGTTTCACAGGACATGCAGGAAGTGTCCCAACAGTTTTGAACATGATTGTATTAAGGGAGTGGAAAAATGAGCTATAAAAAATACAAAAATCGCTATATCTCGAAAACGGTAGCTTCAATATTAACCATTCTTTTTAAGAAATGAAGAACATTGCTTCTGTAACATTTCGAGTTGAACTTCATAGTCTAATTACGTATACACATTTAATGAAATACATAAATAACGTGTATTTTGATAAAGTGTCATAGTTTCAAAGTATCTAATTTACAGCGGCGAGTGTTTCAAACAATTGCATCAAGTGGCGGTGCGTCAAGGCGACGAAAAAAACCATGTTGTACAAACCTGATCAACTCATTTATTTCAAATCTTAATTGTTTAAACATTTGAAGTAAAAATTAAAATGTAACTAAACTGCCGCGCTGAGATTCGAACCCATGGACATAGTCTGCGGTGTCAGTCGAAACCACTACACTAGTAGGGCAATACGTTGTACTAGTATAAGAATATAAGGTATAACAATTTATCTTGTTAAACTAATATTCTTCTTGAGATGATTTAGTATGGAAATACACTTATTATTATCGGTCTACCACGGTTAACATTATATACACTTTCATACTGTTCAAAATAATAATCATTTTTGCGAATTCAACACGATTAACCACGGTCTACCAACAAATCTTAAAAGATGATCAATACTTCCTTTCTATTCATTCTGGTAGACCGTACATAGGGTTCTATTGAAATTGATGGGTTGACCGTGGTTGATCAATACAGTGCTAGAGTTAATAAGCAAAATGCCTCTTCAAAAAGCTGACTCCCCAGCTAGCTCAGTGGTATGTTTCCTGTCTTAGAATAAGTAGATTGCTGGTTCGAATCTCGATAGGTTCTTGTTTTTATGGTTTTGTTTTCGTTTGTTTAGTTTTGTATTTCATTTTGGAAATGTTTGTAACTTTTCATTCTAAAGTTGATTTCATTTTTCCGGACCTTACGAATTGGTATAATATGTTTAATAATAACATGCGATTTATAGGTGATGTATTACGTTGTCAAATGGATATTTTGTGTTTGTTGACATCTACCTCTATACGAATACGAATCTTAATTATTATGGCGTCTCAATTAACATGCTTCAATTAAGAGTATATTAATCTGAAATAAACGGTCACCCCCACCCTACCACAATAACACAATCATTAGTTTATTTAATGACATTATTTGTTTTACCTATTATCTTATGAAATAAGTCTTTATTAAAAAGTACCATTTAGGTGCGTAATTCAGACAATGCCCCTTTAAATTGAAGACATTACTAACCCATTATTTTCTTAAATAAACGATACTAATGGCACATTATCGCTCTCTAATATTGCCAAATATAAGATAATTTGGAACTCATTTAATGCAGTTACAAGGACTTATATGAATTTAGTACATTAATTTTACAATGCTTTAATACAATCTTGTTCAAAACCTGTTGGGACACTATACACGTGCGCATCAAATATCTTTCAAAATTAGTAAAAAGCTGTCAATTGAAAGTATGATAGTCAAAACTAGTTTATGTAAAGCTGCCATCCCTCTCACCCCCCCACCCCCAAACCAATGTTGGGGCTGATATATATAACACAGCCCGTTGCTGGACGATGCTTTTATATGGACCAACATTGAGTTTAGGGGGAGGGACCACCGTTTCACAGGACATGCAGGAAGTGTCCCAACAGTTTTGAACATGATTGTATTAAGGGAGTGGAAAAATGAGCTATAAAAAATACAAAAATCGCTATATCTCGAAAACGGTAGCTTCAATATTAACCATTCTTTTTAAGAAATGAAGAACATTGCTTCTGTAACATTTCGAGTTGAACTTCATAGTCTAATTACGTATACACATTTAATGAAATACATAAATAACGTGTATTTTGATAAAGTGTCATAGTTTCAAAGTATCTAATTTACAGCGGCGAGTGTTTCAAACAATTGCATCAAGTGGCGGTGCGTCAAGGCGACGAAAAAAACCATGTTGTACAAACCTGATCAACTCATTTATTTCAAATCTTAATTGTTTAAACATTTGAAGTAAAAATTAAAATGTAACTAAACTGCCGCGCTGAGATTCGAACCCATGGACATAGTCTGCGGTGTCAGTCGAAACCACTACACTAGTAGGGCAATACGTTGTACTAGTATAAGAATATAAGGTATAACAATTTATCTTGTTAAACTAATATTCTTCTTGAGATGATTTAGTATGGAAATACACTTATTATTATCGGTCTACCACGGTTAACATTATATACACTTTCATACTGTTCAAAATAATAATCATTTTTGCGAATTCAACACGATTAACCACGGTCTACCAACAAATCTTAAAAGATGATCAATACTTCCTTTCTATTCATTCTGGTAGACCGTACATAGGGTTCTATTGAAATTGATGGGTTGACCGTGGTTGATCAATACAGTGCTAGAGTTAATAAGCAAAATGCCTCTTCAAAAAGCTGACTCCCCAGCTAGCTCAGTGGTATGTTTCCTGTCTTAGAATAAGTAGATTGCTGGTTCGAATCTCGATAGGTTCTTGTTTTTATGGTTTTGTTTTCGTTTGTTTAGTTTTGTATTTCATTTTGGAAATGTTTGTAACTTTTCATTCTAAAGTTGATTTCATTTTTCCGGACCTTACGAATTGGTATAATATGTTTAATAATAACATGCGATTTATAGGTGATGTATTACGTTGTCAAATGGATATTTTGTGTTTGTTGACATCTACCTCTATACGAATACGAATCTTAATTATTATGGCGTCTCAATTAACATGCTTCAATTAAGAGTATATTAATCTGAAATAAACGGTCACCCCCACCCTACCACAATAACACAATCATTAGTTTATTTAATGACATTATTTGTTTTACCTATTATCTTATGAAATAAGTCTTTATTAAAAAGTACCATTTAGGTGCGTAATTCAGACAATGCCCCTTTAAATTGAAGACATTACTAACCCATTATTTTCTTAAATAAACGATACTAATGGCACATTATCGCTCTCTAATATTGCCAAATATAAGATAATTTGGAACTCATTTAATGCAGTTACAAGGACTTATATGAATTTAGTACATTAATTTTACAATGCTTTAATACAATCTTGTTCAAAACCTGTTGGGACACTATACACGTGCGCATCAAATATCTTTCAAAATTAGTAAAAAGCTGTCAATTGAAAGTATGATAGTCAAAACTAGTTTATGTAAAGCTGCCATCCCTCTCACCCCCCCACCCCCAAACCAATGTTGGGGCTGATATATATAACACAGCCCGTTGCTGGACGATGCTTTTATATGGACCAACATTGAGTTTAGGGGGAGGGACCACCGTTTCACAGGACATGCAGGAAGTGTCCCAACAGTTTTGAACATGATTGTAGATGTAGGCCAATGCTATTAGTGGATGGGACTACCATGATTGCACAGTGGGAGAGTTATAGTATGATCATTTTACTAAGGCTGGCCATATTCAATTCGGTAAAAGTGTACTTTAGGTCCCATATACTGGTATACATATACTGGTATACCAGTATCGTTCAATACTGGATCATTAAAAGATGCCAGTATCAGTCGATACTGTTACGAATTTCGTGTTGTGTTCTAGTATCAAGCGTGTTGAAAATTTTAATTAATGTTCCAGTATTAGGCGATACTGTTACACGCGTGATACCAGTGATATTTGTCCCAGTATTGAACGATACTGGTATATAATTATTTTCCAGTGTCGCCAGATACTGGAACATTTTATAAGTGCCAGTATCGACCGACACTGGAAAGTATTGACCGACATTGGAACACTGATTTTGTACTAAATCTGCATAATCACCCCCCCCCCCCAAAAAAAAATAGATTGTTTGATTGATAGATAGATAGATAGATAGATAGATAGATAGATAGATAGATAGATAGATAGATAGATACATAGATAGACTGACTCCCAGGCAGACATACAGGTAGAGAGACACCACGACACCCAAACACCCTCGCAGACACCAGGACAGACACCCTGACAGACATACTAGATCCACTCTTGAGAATCCTGGTTTTTTTTAATGGTGTGTGTTAGTATGCATTCTTATCATGTATTTTTGGTACTTTGTGATATTTTTCATGTTAAGCGCGGTATTATTATATAATTATTACTACCACTTCTGAAGATTACATATAACATTTCTTACTCCACTTCAATACAGTGATCCCCATTCTGGTATTTTTGCCATTGATTTCTCCTTGGGGCGGACAAGGGTTGACACATACCACATTGGTTGGACGAGAATACTGGATGTTGATCAATTTGTCAATCACATCATGTTCAATGTTTCAATACCTGATGGGATCACGGCATGGGTCAGATTCCGTGCTATCAATAATGGTAAGTTTTGATATGCAATGCAATTTGATACGCACAAAAAACTAGCTTTACTGGTTAGGGTTAATTAATAAATGTCAATTGTTGATGTGCAATAAATCCCTAACCGCACTGAATCTCACTAAATCTCACTGCCAGAAACTATCTCCAGGCACGTGCTGCTGCATTGCCGCGATGACGTCACCTACCGCAGGCATATGTGGCCACGGAGTTTGTGGCCGCATAGCCGCTAGGGAGTTAGCTCAGTTGGTAGAGGGACAGACTTGGGTGCGGATGGTCCCGCGATCGAATCCCGGGGGGGGGGGGGGGGGGGTGCTGGGTGATTTTTCGGGTAAAAAAAATTGCACTTTTTCCACCCTCCCCCCGATACGCACAAAAAAACTAGCTTTACTGGTTAGGGTTAAAGGGTGCACACTACTAGACAGAGGCCCGTAGGGATATGTATTAAATTAGTGATATAAAACCCTATTTTAGACCACAAAATATTGTAATTGGAACTTTTAGAGTGAATTTTGCTTGAAGAGGATTACTTTTTACTCACCAAAAAGTGAAAACAGTTGGATATGTCACCGTAATCGCCCTTGTTTCTAGTAAAAATGAAAAATTTGACAGTTTTTCTAGATGACATTTTATCGTCAGTGTGCATGGAGGTGATGTCCCATATTGACTGATTCTAGTTCAGCAACGCTCTTTAAGGTAGGGGATATCCTTTTAGTGTAGTGCACTCTTAACGGGGGGGGGGGGGGGGGGGGGGGGGGGGGGGGGGGGGTCTATGTATGTTATTTGTACCAATTTGGAAACAGATTTTCTCAATGTTACCGTGGGTTTACCCCTTAAACAGTTAGAGTCATATATCAAATTTTAAGCTTAGGTAGCAGTGTTCCAAATTGTTTTTGGATGTGGTTGCTATGGTAACCAGTCAAGGCCTCTGATTGGCTAAACACGGGAATAAACGTAACTAAAAAACTAAATGTTGCATGTTCACCATACTTTGGTAGATGATGAATGGGAACAATGCGCACGAACCAATGATACGGTTGCCATGGTAACCAGGAACCGACCAATCAGGTAATTTTACGTTATAATTCAAATTTGGAAAGATAAATTGAAAATTCGGCTTCATTGGTTCATTCATATATTCAAGCTTATTATCCATTCCAAATATCACCCTGAAACGAGGTTTCCTTTTTCTAGTTACGTTTGTTCCCATATTGCAAGTTTGCGTGTTTTCTAGTTTTGAGATATCATGCAAAACGTATGAAAAATATTACAACTGGCGAGAAAAAAAAAGTTGACATTTTGGATAAAAATAGTTGTTCAATTTAATATGGAAGAGCATGAATTTAGACACATTTTGAGCTATTTTGGGTGAAAATAACAATTATATTAGCATTTTTATTGATTTTTAAAGATAAATGGCTTTAAAATAGCCGGGTAAGAAAATTATAGAAATTTTATTTTATAGAAATATATAAGAAATTACGTTGACTTTGAAATTTTGATGATTTATGATGTGCAATTAAAGGTAGATGACCCGATCACATTTTCATAACACAGATTTTTCTCAAACATATGGTGATTTTTATATCATATAAAAGATCATATTTTTCTGATTAACATACTGAAATTTGACGGTCCAAATCAGTAGGATTACGAAGAAATCGGTGAAATAACATCGAATTACCGCGAAAAGTGGTTACCACCAATATAGTTTGTGTACAACTCAATGGGCACATTTCACGGCATCTTGTGCGTCTAAAATAAGAACCATTAGAGTTATGCAACTCAAACTTTGGAATACGACTTTTTTGATGATGACCTTTCATGTCGAATAGAAAACTTCAAGTTGAAAATCGGAACATCTACCTTTAATTATTTTAATATTCTAATAAATATGATCAAATGTTACAATTATTTGATCAAAAATAATCAAAACTGAAAATGCTTAAAATCGCAGGGGGAGTGTTTTCTACATACAAAACAAAACACCACCGATATTTTGAGACACCCGAAACTCAATTGACCATAACGTCAGAACCGAAATTCCAATTTACCTCAAACAAAAAGCATTTTAAAGCAGAGACTTAGCAGTTTTCTACTGTGCTAATATATCATTTTTGTCCGACGCACTGAATTTTAATATCTGACTAACATAGACCCCCCTTAAACATTGAACACCAATATATCCCGATTGAAAATGTTGCTGTCGGCCAGTGCTACCTCAGTCTATCTACCTGGGGATTCATAATGGACAGTATAATATGTGCACAGAAAAGGTTTTTTTGTAGCACTATCCTTTTTCGAAGTGGACTAGGACACAATCTCAATCTCCCCCCCCCCCCCCCCCCCCCCGAGTGTCTTCAAGCTACACTTATTTTGTCTACTACATAATTAGCTTTAAAATGTAATAATTTGAGACCAAATCACAAACGAAGCTAATTTCGGGCAATCCGTCATGCACTTCCCCAGATTTGGTCTTGCCACATGTTAGCCCCGCCCCACTAACCCTCTCTCACCAAATTGTAATGCCTGTCCCGCCACTGTTGGTCAGATAGAACAAGGAACGTCCTTAGAGTAAAGATACTGTTAACAAAAATTACTGGTACCCTCTTGCCAAGTGGACTAGGACATATAATCCATACTAGGAGATCCAGGTTTGAATCCCATTGCCAAAAAAGTTGGGTTTTTTTTATCTCCATATCACTCTGCCCATTGACTTCTCCTGGGTCTGTGCCCAGTATGTTGCGAATGCTTCCTCCATTTCGTCCACGGACAACCAATGATGATGATGATTACCTAATCTTGATAGATTAATCCTCCCATTCCACCCAGGGCATTGTGGTTTTAAACATGGTCTCCCCCTATAATGTTGCAAACCGAAAGAACAATTCTTGATAAACAAATGTGTGCTCTCTATAATTGATTACAACCAAAAATAATTGATAATATCCCAACAGGTTTGATCCTTTTTTGTAGCCAATATTGTTCCTTTACTTTACATTAATTTAGCTTGTATTATATTTTACCACAGTGGATCTGCGTAATGTAAGAGTGGCTGACTCGCCCATACTCATAGATACGACACCACCAATTGCTGGTAATGTTAGTGATGGTTATCTATTTGGAACAGATTTGATGTACACCAAAGAAAGAAGAAAGGTATGTATTATGTGAGGTTGATGTAAGAATTAAGATATAAAAATGTGTAACCCCTGAGCACTATTAATTAAAGATATTTCTCGCTGTTTAGTTGTTGTTTGTGGAGCTGCACCCGGATGCATGAATTGCGCAAACCTATGCACGCATGCGCGTGACGATTTCATGATTGACCAATCAGGATGCGCTATCATATTTGAAATTGTTAGGTACTTACTTCCTGGTTTACACATGTACACACACCCCCACATACACACGCATTGTTGGAATTATGTCCATACCATTTTGAAACTGATTATACCTGCATATCAACCAGTGTTTATGATTGGTTAATTACAAGGTTTGAAAATCCAATAAAACAAACTGCTTTTATTTTAAAGTATTTCACCTCAATCTTGATCAAATATTTAACAATGTCGCTTATTAGTACAACAAATGATGCAGCCATACTTTTCACCAATCGGCAGGTAGTTCACAAAGGGTTATGTTCAAATTTAAATGATGAAGGTGGCAGTCAAGCCCCTTTTTATAACACAACAATCATATTTACCCCTTTCAATGCTTTCATCAGGCAATGCTTATACTGACATTTGCAGAAAACCTTCATATAATTAGCTGTTGGCCAGTCTGCTGTTGTGGATCAGAGTTTTCAGTAGGTAGCCTATGGTACAAATCCATCCGTCAAACAATGGATGAATGACTCTTGAATAGCTAGCTCTGTAAATCAAAGAAAAACATTAAAAAAGGTAATTTAACCTTATGAGAATGTCTTTTTGATAACATATGTATGGCCCTACATAAACCTCAAGCAGAAAAAGTGGTTGAGAATCCATTAGTGGTATAGCTTGTAGGCTTAATTGTTTTTGTCAATTAAAATAATTAGTTTACCATGCGCTCATAATTTAATGTTGTCTGCTTTAGATCTGTTGCAACTGGATCAACTTCTATGATCCAGACACAGGTATAGATTCCTATCTTTGGGGAGTGGGCACCTCACCTGATGATGACAGCGTGGTGCCGTTCAACAAACTCTCCCGACATATATCCAAGATATGCTCTGATGAGATCACCTTGGAATCGGGGGAATTGGAGGTATCCCTACAGCCCAACCAGATGTACTACTGTACAATCATAGCATTTCATAGTGGTTATGATAAGCTGAAAGTGTCAGCGTCATCTGATGGAGGTATGTATATACATGTATATACCTAGTGATATACCAACAATTAATTCAAAACGTTGCTGGTAAACTAAAATAATACCGTCTGTGAAATATCAAGAAACTAGTTCTTACTAATAGCTGAATAGTCTTCTTTTACAGTAATTACGATTGCGATAAAGTGCCCAAAGAGTTATGTTACAGGGTGTCCCTAAAAATGGTGCATGTGTTCCGCGTCACTGCCCTCATTGAGTAACCTCGGTGTTTGGCTGTATTCTTTATATGACCTGAGAGATAATTTAGTTGGCTTTCAAATGCCGTTTATTTGATTGTGTTTACTTTTCTCAATCTACAGATATGTCAAATTAACAACAAGCACTAAAAATCGGGCTTTTGCCACTTTTAGAGAAATATGTTTTTCGTGAAATGTGTCATTTTCATCAATAAATATTTCGAGATATCTAAATCACACGAGGGTTTATTTGGTAACAATCCTCCTTCAGAGTAGCGTTGAGCCCAGTGGTTGTACGAATATGCCATCACAGGTGGTCCGGCTGCGAAGATGCAGTACATAGGCATAGTATAATTATAAAACTTTAAATTATCAAGGAAGGCGTGTCACCACTGCCACCATTTTTGTAAGAGGGTTTATTTTGGTAGCAATCCTCCTACAGAGTAGCGTTGAGCCAAGTGGTTTAATAACACTTAAAGACGAATGAAACTCAGGATGCAGATGTAGATGTCGAACTAATATTTTATTCAGTTGTAAATCATATCGTTGTTGGTCATGTCATAAAAATAATATCAAAACTTAATTTTCAAAGATGTTGTGCAGTCAAAAGCAAGAGGTTAAAAGAGCGAGATTAAATCCAGCGTGGGCCTTTGTACTATCAATAGTAGTGACATTGCCCAATTGCTATACCCCATGCTTCGTACGTGATTGGCCGATTAATAATTGCATTCAAATAATATGCACAAAACACAAACATTTTGTTATTAAAATTCTGTATTTTTTATTAACAGTGATATGTGATCTGACCAAGCCAATAGAAGGGGAAGTATTTGATGGGATCCTATCTGACAGCACACCTGCGCCAGTTGATTTGGTTCATTCATCTGCAGCTAGTACAGTTGCTGGCCAGTGGCAAGGTTTCAGCGATCCAGAGTCTGATATTCTTGATTATGAGGTGTCGGTACTACGCAAACATGCTGATACGTAAGTAGACTCATGATTTAGTAATTTTACCTGAGTATTTTAATGATTTCAATTATCTGTCAACAGTTTTGAAGGTTTGAAGCTTATAAAAATTCCTTTAAAAGGAAATGGGCGCTCAAATAAATAATAACAATGGTATACCTGGGATATAATATTGCTGGTGTTTTTATAGCAGATGAGCAGTGATTATTAAATGGAAGGGTGTTGGACTATGGGAAGTGTTTTGTATACGAATTAAAAAAGTAGTAGTAGGCCTACATAGTAATTTATGGTATAGCCTCGACACGTGGAAGGAAAACAAAGGAATACATTCAGGTAGGAATATGGCCGGCGTCGGTAGCATGAACGATTCTTATTAGAGAAGTTAAGTTTTGCATTATATTCATACATAGGCAAATATAGATAGACTCTATTTTTTCAATAATTACATCACAATGCCCTGACATATATTTGCATGTTGAGGATTACATGAATTCATTGGACAAAAAAAAAGTAAACAGAGTCCAGAAAACGCAGATTCTTTAGTTTTGTGATTGTAAATAATCTAAATATAAAATTGCCTAAAACAATGATATACCATCAGGATAAAAATATTCGATATCAAGTTATTCGGGGATGGAGCAATCCTGCATTTTGTTTTAGCACTATTTACATTATGATATTGCCATATAATTCCATTTTCAAAATGTTAAGAGTCAGTTTGTGTAATTTTTTAGAATTTATTCTATCCTTCAAAAAATAGATTTTTCTCATAGCTTGTGTATTGGTAGGCTCTTGGGCACTAACAACCAGGGTGACTTTCAAAAAATAAAAAATCGACCTGTTGCCATGGTAACCAACCAAAAACCAATTTGGGCCATTTTGGACCATATTTGCCCTGAAATTTACTCAAAATTGTCTTATGTCAAGAACTCACTGTACCAAAACGGAATAATACTGGAACCTTCCAATACAATCATCTCAAAGGACAACTCTTCCCCTACTGACTGCATCATTTAAAGGTAAATAGATTACTCCTAAAGGTAAATGCCAAGTATTTAAAGGTTGCCTATTTTCAGTTTTGAAATAAAGGCGATTTTTGACCAAATGTATTGCCTTAAAAATAATTCTGCCAGGGGTGCCAGAAATTTGTAAATAAATAAGGCTTTTTAACACTATTTGTTATAAAAGCATGTTTTTTCAATGATCTTCAATCAAAACATATTCTAATAACTCAGTAAACTCTTTTTGGGGTTGATTGCAAAGGGTTATCTGTAATAACAATTCGACAATTTTTCTGGCAACACTAGATACTACTTCGTTGTATCGCTTGTCTGCATGCTATATACTTTTCACAAGAAAGGTTGTAATTTCAGCTACTCACACTAGCATACATTTTATTTTGTCAACACTGATTTTCATAGGTTTAGCTGGATGCTGCTGGATTTATGTACAGTGTATGTTTATGAAATTGGGTGTTATCCAGTAACCCAGGCAACACTCTTTTTCATATTACTCTTTGAAAACAACCACAAGAATGTAACCGAGTTAATAGAATATGTTTCGATTGAATAGCATTGAAAAAACACATGCTTTTATAACAAATATGGATGAAAAGGCATATTTAGTCAAAATGCTCAGATTTTAACAAGGCTGTTGCGCCTGGCAACACTGTACTTAGGATAGGAATATCATTTGCCCAAGCTACTGTTTACAGATTTGAAAGGGCAATACATGTAACTGCTACTGGAAGAGCGATTTTTAAGGTAATACTTTTGGTCAAAAATCGCTTCTTTTTTTTTCAAAACCGAAAATAGGCAACCTTTAAATACTTAGCATTTACCTTTAAGAGTAAGATGTTTTCGGTTGTTACCTTGGCAACAGGTCACATTTTCATTACAGATAACCCTTTGCAAACAACCACAATAATGTAACAGAGTTATTAGAGTATGTTTTGATTGAATTTCATTGAACAACACATGCTCTATAATAGGGTTCAAAAGCCTTATTTAGTAAAAATGCTTAGATTTAAAAATGGCTGTTGTTCCTGGCAACACTGTACTTAGGAATATCATTTGCACAAGCTATTTTTATAGATCTACATGGGCAATACATCGAACTACTTACACCAGCAACATATTTCTGGCACCTTTGAAAAGGAGATTTTTAAGGCAATACTTTTGGTCAAAAATCACCTTGATTTTTCAAAACTGAAAATAGGCAACCTGTAACAACTTAGCATTTACCTTTAAGAATAAGATATTCACCCTTAAATGATGCAGTCAGTAGGGGAAGAGGTGTCCTTTGTGGTGATTGTATTCTAAGGTTCCAGTATTATTCTGTTTTGGTTTCAGTTCTTGACATAAGATAATTTTGAGTACATATCATGGCAAATTTGGTCCCAAATGGCCAAAATTGTTTTTTGGTTGTTACCATGGCAACAGGTCGAATTGTTATTACAGATAACCCTTTGCAATCAACCCAAAAAAGAGTTTACTGAGTTATTAGAATATGTTTTGATTGAATATCATCGAAAAACACATGCTTTTATAACAAATAGTGTTAAAAAGCCTTATTTAGTAAAAAATGCTTAGATTTAAAAATGGCTGCTGTTTCTGCCAACACTGTACTTAGGAATATCATTTGCCCAAGCTACCTTTTACCGATCTGAATGGGCAATACATCGAACTACTTTCACAAGCAAGGACGTATTTCTGGCCTCCCTGAAAAGGAGATTTTTAAGGCAATACTTTTGGTCAAAAATCATCTTGATTTTCAAAACTGAAAATAGGCAACCTTTCAATACTTAGCATTTACCTTTAAGAATAAGATATTCACCCTTAAATGATGCAGTCAGTAGGGGAATAGGTGTCCTTTGAGGTGATTGTATTCTAAGGTTTCAGTATTATTCTGTTTTGGTTTCAGTTCTTGACATAAGATAATTGTGAGTACATTTCATGGCAAATTTGGTCCAAAATGGCCAAAATTGTTTTTTGGTTGTTACCATGGCTACAGGTCGAATTATTATTATTACAGATAACCCTTTGCAATCCCAAAAAAGAGTTTACTGAGTTATTAGAATATGTTTTGATTGAAGATCATTGAAAAAACACATGCTTTTATAACAAATAGTGTTAAAAAGCCTTATTTAGTAAAAAATGCTTAGATTTAAAAATGGCTGCTGTTTCTGGCAACACTGTACTTAGGAATATCATTTGCCCAAGCTACCTTTTACCGATCTGAATGGGCAATACATCGAACTACAGGGTGTCCCAAAAGTCTATGCACGTTTTTGAAGAGTCATATCTCATAAAATATAAATCATATGGTATAAATTTAACCATATTTTGATAGACGAGATTTGGGAAATTAATTTGATATCAAACACAACCCTATTGGTGAACCCACAACATTATAAAACTGGTTGAAAGTCATCGGCCGTGTGCCAGACCAACCCATACCAAGTCCACACATTGTTGCTAAAAGTGCGCATAAATTAACGGTATGAAAGCAACGTTGCGCATTAGTCACAGTTCACTGCGTTATTTAATACCAAACTCGGTCACTCACAACATAAATAAGCGTAGTAGACAACATTGCACAGCAAAAGTCTTCATTATCAAGATGGTTTACAGCATAGATAAGCGAATACAAATTGTATGGTTCTACGCTGAAACACATTCAGTTCAACTTACTCAACAAAAGTTCAGAAAACATTTCAAAGTGAAACGCGCACCAGGAAGAATATCCATTCTGAAGTTGGTGGATACATTTTTGAACACAGGAACATATTCTAAATGGGTAAAACAACCTTCGATGAGGCCTTCAAGCAGCATTAAAATAATCCGCTAATCCGCTAAGTTTAAATTTTAACATGTTTGACAGCTGTGTGATATGTGTGTTCACTTTTCTGTTACGTTATTCAATTGTTTAGGTCTGTGTTTTTGCACTAGCACACGTCTCTGTATACATGGAAAACATTTAAATTAGATTTCACTATAGAAACGAAAATTATGTGTGATATAGTTTGTTATTATGATGATATCACTGTAATGTAAAATTTTAAATATTACAATTGACAGATCACTTTCCGTGTAACCAACTATACCCGTATTTTTTTAAAATCTCAATAGGTATGGATTTATAAACTTTATTCCTCCGAAGTATAAAATTACATTTTTGCAGTAATACATATTTTACTTCTAGGGTGGCATTACAAACGGATGTTACTCCGATGTTTGGTATCAAAATTATTTCCCACATCTCCTCTTTCTAAATATGTATTCATATTTTCAATACGACTTATATTTTGTGAAATACAAAGCTTCAAAGTCGTGCATAGACTTTTGGGACACCCTGTACTTACACCAACAAGGACATATTTCTGGCACCCCTGAAAAGGAGATTTTTAAGGCAATACTTTTGGTCAAATATCACCGTGATTTTCAAAACTGAAAATAGGCAACCTTTAAATACTTAGCATTAACCTTTAAGAATAAGATATTCACCCTTAAGGGGGATGTGCACCTTCGTATAGCCTCCGTAAAACTGCCGTAACTTCTTCATTATTCATTTAATCTAGATAAAAGTATACATTTTGTTGAAGGAAAGGGTTCAATGAATCCAACTATGATCATGATATTGACCGTTTTGGAGAAAATTATAAAAAACACGTTTTTTGACAGAAATTACATTACCGACAGCGAAAGGATCAATTCCTTTGTTATGAAATGATTAAAGTGTGGTAATTGTGTCATAAATAGGCCTTAAAGCTGTCTATTGTCCCTCAGCGCAACCATCCTAAACACACTCTCAAAGATCAGGAGAAAGACCAAACAAGATGCTGGATTATCAAGTGGGTTCCTATTCATATTATTGTTTTCAGGAATAAATTTTACATGTAGAGAGAGAAAGAGAGGGATAGACTATTACTTACTAGTCTTACTGTTGACATTGACAATTGTTGATTGGTTCAAGGATAATGTTTACTTAATCGGACACATTTACGAAAAATAAGTGCAATATTATGTTTATTGATTTTATCAAAATACTATATCGTTCATTATTCACATTATCAGATAGTCACTGGTGACAATTTTGATTAAATATCCTCATCTAATTTTATCATGTTTATGAATATCCCTTGCGGACTATTTAATCCTTGCAATTATTATTTATTAACTGACAGTGGTGATACGATTTAATCCATATTTCATGTTTTAATCTATTTGGAGACAATTTTGAACAAGTCTATTGTCTACTTAATTCTTTTAATAAACAAGATGTGTAATGCTTTACATCATAATCCTAGTAAACATTATTAAGCTCGTTAAGCTTGGTGAAAAAAACAGCTCCTATACAGAAATAGTCATATTTACTTAACGGTATCATCAAATAGCGTGATTTGTTTTTCAGATGATAGCAAAGAAATGGCGCAATCATTTAAAGTTTTGTTTGCCTTGAATTTGTGGTCAAACATATTTTTTTTGATTTTTTCAATTAGGGTAAACTTTTTTTTGACTCACCCTGTACAGTGTAAGAAACTGTTTTCATGAAGTTCAAAATCTATCTTTATAAGGAGGGTAGCGAGTGCCCCAAAAACTGTAACATCAGCCTAATCTTGGCCTACTTTGATCCCACAGCTCTTCGAGCCCCCAGGCTTGGGTTCAAAGGTTTTTTTTGTGACGACACACATCTGTAATGGAAAATTGAGGTCTCCTTTAGTCAGATCAGTAATGCGGATTACACATCTTTGAATATCTGGTATTCTTGTATGGCAATTCATTGTCATCAAGATAGTTGATGGCAGCCAAGGAAAATAAGCATCTCTTGATGTTTCATTCTAAGTTGGTTAAAAGCATACAGATATGATGAAAACATTAATATCATATCCCCTCAATTTATTACTATTTCCTTCCAAATGTCTTTAAATTTGTCAACAGTGATGAATTTCAAGAGATCCACTTTCCCGAATCTGTTGGCCCAGACATCTCCATGTTTGAATGGCATCACTTCCATCTACTCCACAAAGACCAGGTCAAGTTTAACTTACACACAATAAACGGCGCCCTCAATGATCTTATCACGGAAAGTAGTGGGTATCTTGTGGATCTGACACCACCTATACTGGAACATATTGGAGATGGAGCTGTATTTGGGCAAGACTTGGAATACCAGGTACGGTGATAGCGGTTTGCTTTTGAGAAGTAACATGACAATTGGCATGGCTTTGTAATGGCTTTGTAAGAATAAGAATACAGTTACGAATACTGAGTCATCTTTGGTTCAGTATTTTTCTTGAAGTTTTAAAGGAAGATGTTCTGATTGCTGGCCCGATTTTCAACTTGATGAGGTGATTTCTGTTATCATCCTTTAAATTGTCACATTTCAAAGTTTGAGTTGTATAACTCCAATGGTTCTTATTTGATAAGTACAAGGTCACAAGAAGTTTGCCCATTGACAAGTATACAAACTGGCGGGTAGTGAACCACCTTTGGCAGTAATTCGCCACATTTTAGCCTATAATTTCTAGATAAGACATTTCTGGCCCCTAAGATTCTACAGACATAATGAGAAAAAATATGGGGATTCTTCTGATATAAAATTATCTTGATGTGAATTTTTTTTATCATAGCCCCCAAAAAGTGTTCGGAACGTACACCTTTAAAAGAAGTTCACAATTGATGATATTGAGCTCTACAGCCAGACTGCTTTGTTAAATCAACTTACCCGAGCATAGTGTAACAGCAATAGGCTTGTCAGAATGGTTCAAAACTTTGTGACAGTAAATGTATTGCTTCACAACATTTAGGGATTAAATTATTTTGGATTGTGTAGTGTGCATAAATCAGCATATGTAGTAAAGACAATTTCCATGTATTCCATCACAAAAAATGGTACACATAAGTTTATGTAATTCATAACAAGCAAACCATCAAGCAATTAAAGACTGCAAAGGTAATGGATATACAATATACTGGTGACTTTTAATTCATTTTAATTGTTTAAAATTTGAATTAAGATGGGAAGTGTTCAATACCATGTGAATAGACCTATTCTATAGTGTTAATGTGTGATTGATTGATTGGCCTAAACAATTTTGGACAAAATAGCATGGACCAAAACAAAATTGGCCTAAATAATATTGGACAAAAAAAACAATGGATAAACAATTCTTTGGACCAAAGTTTGTTTGGACCAAATTTTTTTTGGACAAAGTGTATTTGGACAAACAAAATGTATACAAAGTGTATTTGGACCAAAAACTTTTGGACGAAATGTTGTACTCCCGTCAAGAATTGACTAATCAACTAATATACTGTACTCGTGCTGTTTCTGCTTTCTTCTTTCATCTTCTGGTATCAGATCTATAGCTCCGTAACGCTTTTCGCCCAATATTTATTGGCCTAATCCAAATTTATACCACACTTGGTCAAAAGTACCCTTAAGCATGTCAGTTGAACCAGTACTCATGTTGTTAAGCATAAGGGTCACACAAAGGCCGCTAGGTTATCATGTTGTAAAGTGTTTACTATTTTGTCGCATAGAGAGTAGTCCTTCTACCATATGCAATACACTTGCAAGATGGAAAATACTGCGCAAACATTGAGAGCAGCCTTGATACTAGTATCGCTGTATACAGAGAATGCACCAAACGTCAAAGCAATGAATAATTTAACTTTTTGGCGGGGTAGAAAATTGCAATTCGCGCTGCCAATCACAATTGATTTTATATATCTACGATAAGAATTTACCCAATGAATATCAATCAACCCTAATGAATATCAATCAACAATGGAATTTATCTGGATACTACCCTTCGGCCATCTATAAGAATAATGAGCAGTCAAAATGGCTCTAAAATTTGCACTACCAAAGATCGAACTCGTGCTGGATTCATGATACAACTGTTTGTGAGTTCAATCCCAGCTACGGCCAATGTGTTTGAATCCCTGGGCATGATTGTTAGTCTCTATTGCCTCGCTGACCCAATCGATATTTGGGAATCTGTTAGAGTATCAAAATCTAAGTAGTGCTGATATTATGTGATAAATATAGAACTTACTAATCATAATCAAACTGCCAAAAAAACCCACTGGTTTTGCTGTTGTAATCGAAAACTTTGTATCATAACTCAATTTTTTCTTCTCCAGTCGGTGTCAGACAGATTATCAGTAAATTGGGCTTTCACAGATGAAGAGTCTGGTATTATTCTCTATGAAATTGCATATTATGAAATCAGGCAAGGTCTTAAAAACAAGATAAGTCCTACTGGTAAGTGTCAGTGAATTAAAAACATAAGGTAAAGTATACATATTGTAGATAATAATAGTGGAATTAAGTTGTCTTCAAAATGTGGATGGTCTATTGTTTTTTCAATGTGTGTGTATGACTCATGTGTTAAATATTTCCTATTGCAATAGACGCAGGCGCCCAAACTCTCATCCCACAAAATTCCCCATCAGAAATTTAAAATAACTTTATAAATAACTTTAAAATACCCTTTATAAATAACTTTAAAAGATCTTGATGTAACAATCAGTTGTTGGTAGAATAACTTATAGAAATTTAATTTGTGATACATTATAGACTACCTGCTGTGACTACTAACAGCCATATCGAATTGAACATGCTCAACAAATAGCTCAAAATGAGAAATGCATGGCTAGAGAGTGTCTACGGTTATCATGTGTATTAATTACGGAAATATTTCATTAGGTAATTAGAATACTAGTATTCATCGAATAACCTACACCGAACACAAAAGTCCTGAACAGGTATGTTAATGGTAGCTAATTTAAAATTAGAAAAACAGTATTAAAGATTTGAGATATATACTTTAAAAGAGCAATTTTCTTCCCAGTAATTTGAGACCTCATTTTATACAAATTGAGTGGATACTTTGAGAGTTATGATGACTTCGGTAACCAGAACAATCGAGAACAAACTTGCAGTAACATATTTTTATGGTATACTATTGCCTAGTAGTATGTGCTTAGCAGTGACAATTTGTATGAAATGAATCACAGCTCACCATTCATTCGTTCTGACAGTGTTCAATGCAAATAAATGACATTCCATAGAAAAATCAACATGTTCCCGGTTAAGTGTGGTTTCCAAAAGTATTCACTCAATGTTTATGAATGAGGTGTCGTATTATAGAGAGGAGGTTTCCTTGCTTAATGTATATCTGAGATGTTTGATACTGATTACTGATTTTCAGCAAGCAAAAAAAAGCACCTGGTCAGACACTTTTGTGTTAGGTTTATTTTACTACGCTATTATTAATTTATTCTTCAATACAGATGACAGTCTCATAGAAATACATGATACTGACACCAAATCTAACACACAGAACTCCTTAACCCTCAAGTTGGGATCAGTTTATGTTGTAGCAGTGAAAGCATCAAATGGTGCTTCTTTACAGACTTTAGAAGAAACAACTGGTATTATATATGATAATTCATCCCCTGAGGTAAGATATTAGAGGAAACAACTGGTATAAGACATGATAGTACACCCCCATAAGTAAGATATTAGAAGACACAACTGGGATCATAATTGATAGTACACCCCTTAAGTAAGATATTAGAAGAAACAACTGGAATCATAATTGATAGTACACCCCCTGAGGTAATATCGGAAGAAACAACTGGGATTAGAATTGATAGTACACCCCTTGAAGTAAGATATTAGAGGAAACAACTGACATCAGAATTGTTAGTACACCACCCCTCAAGGCCACGCGTTTTGAGTTGTGCCCGCAAATAGGTGGTGTTGTAACATTTGCGCGACCAACATTCAAATTAATTGGGGTGTCAAATATTAATTGTGCTATACTGTCATATTTGGTACTAATTTGAAGGGAATATTCATACCAATAACTCTAAAGTAAAAAACATGCTTTTTAATGACTTATTAATTAGTAATTAGTAATTAACTAACTCCGATTAGCCATTTTTGCACGGTGGTGGAGGAGGGAAGCATGAGGAGGGGAGCATACATTTTGGGCAATTTCCAAAGAAAGCTTGAAAAAGAATGGCGCGATTTCTGGAAAATCACACGATGTTACGGAAATGGGTCCACCTCAAAACGTGTGGCCATAATACCTTACAGTCAATTTTTTAATTCAGTTATTAAATTATTACTTACTTATTATAAGGTAATAAACAGGTTACTAATTAATTATCTCAATTTAACTAATTAACTTACTAATTATTCTAACTTAATTATTAAGATAATGCTGCAATTAAAATTTGCGACACGTATTTGACGGTGAAAAGATGATCGCACAAAATTACTATACTAAACATTACCCCTAACAAATTATATATCACTGGAAAGCTCTAACTGTGAAGAGTTGAAATATGCACACTTTTCTGGCATAGGGTATACCAGTCTCTCTTAATCAAAATTTTAAAATGTCCTTTAAAAAAAAAAAAAATTGATCTCAAGCCTTTTATGACTTCATTGTACACCTTTTCTGAATGTATTTTTAGATTCCTGAGACAATTTCCTTTCCAAAAATGTATACTTTTATGGGGGTTGGATGTCAAACAACAATATACCAAATTGAAAAAAAAATGGCGCGATTTCTGGAAAATCACACGATGTTACGGGAATGGGCCCACCTCAAAACGCGTGGCCTTAAGTAAGATATTAGAAGAAACAACTGGAATCAGAATTGATAGTTACCCAGAGGTAAGATATTAGAGGAAACAACTGGGATCATAATTGATAGTACACCCTCTAAGATATTAGAAGAAACAACTGAAATCAGAATTGATAGTACAGCCCCTTAAGTAAGATATAAGAATAAAAAACTGGAATCAGAATTGATAGTTCACCCCCTTAAGTAAGATATAAGAAGAAACAACTGGAATCAGAATTGATAGTTCACCCCCTTAAGTAAGATATTAGAAGAAACAACTGAAATGCAGAAATGATAGAACCCCGCTCCCTCATGTAAGATAATTTAAAGTACACCAGTACACCACGTTGGTAGTTCACCACCGACGAACTTGTCATACACCTGTTCACAGACTTGGGACATAGCACTGTTTAATAGAAAGCAAAAGTCTCACCCTTTCTTATATCCTTCCCCACCCCCACATCAATCAATGTTGGTGGAACTGCCAAGGCTTTTGATAATATGACTCGGATCAACATTGCCTCTGGGGAGAGGGGCAGGTTTTTTGCCTTTATATCAGAATTGAGTGTGCATCCCGGAGTCAAGATAGTTAAAAGACACAAATGAAATCAGAATTGATAGAACAACCCCTGAGATAAGAAGAAACAACTGAAAACATCTCTTAAGTGCCCTATATTTTTTCACAGATATTATATACCAGGGCAGGTGTCACAGATGGAGAAGCAGAGGGTAAAATCGGAGGTTATGTGTACCAGGCTGACCAAGAGAATATAGCTGCCTCATGGCTTGCTATTGACGCAGAAATTGGGGTGTCCAAATATTTTGTCAGTGTAGGCACAACTGAATGTAAGTGAAAACTTTCGTGGCAGAAATGCTGCACATCTAAACTCCTCAAAAAGATTTCAGAAACTTTTTGCAATCACCAATTTTCCGGATATTTCACCAATTGTCCGGATATTTGGTAATGTGTTCATATTGGGTCTCCTCTCTATGAGAAGCTGATGTGTTCCTCTTTCTAACGATACCTCATTTGTAGCAATTACTTATTTCAGTGCCCATAAACTTGCTTGAGAACATGGGGAGGACACGACCTGAATGTGCCAAAATCATCACTCTACACTGTGGTTGTCAATGTAACACTTCTACAGACGACACAGTTGTTATTTTGAGCACGAAATAGTGGACATTTTGGCACGTTCAGATTGTGACTTCCCCATATTCTCAAGAAAGTTGCTGAGCACTGAAAAAAGTGATTGCTACACATATACTGACCCAATAATTAAGTTTATGTCGTGACCTTATGGCTGCATCCTTCGTGTGTCGGGGTGGGGTGTGGGGGGGGGGGGGGGGGGAGTCAGTCTGTCAAACATTTAGTATACCCTTTTTTGTTTTAGTATACCCTTTTTTTGTTTTTGATCTATAGTCTGTGTCAAAGTATTATGGACATAAGTCCAACAATGGAATGTGCGTAATCTCGGAAGTGGGTACCGTGCGCTCTCAAAAATGATCGCGCGTCCTGATTGGTCAATCGTGACACGCATGCGTGCATATTTTTTTGCATATTTATGATCTAGACGCAGCTTCACGAACAGCAAAAACAACACGCTCGCGTGAAATAGCTTGAATTATGTCCATACTACATTTACACAGACGATAACTTGGTATACAGATGCATCATGAGAACCTTCATATGTCAATGAGGTCAAAGGTCACACATCAAGGTCAAAGGTCATCTCAGGTCAAGTTTTAAAATATGCTGAACACATCAAAAAATGACATTTCTTTTGGTACAAACAATGATTGCAACCAAGAGAACCTTCATATGAGGTCAAAGATCACATATCTAGGTTAAAGGCCATCTGAGGCAAAGATGTAAAATAAGCTTTTGTTTTCTGCATTTCTTTTTCATACAAAGTCCAACAGTGACCTAACTTTGGACAAAGATGCAACATGGAAACCTTCATATGTCAATGAGGTCAAGGTCACATATCATGGTCACTGGTAATCTAAGGCAAAGCTGTAAACTAAGCTGGAAGCATCAACAAATTCCTTTTCTTTTTCATACTAAGACTGATTGCAACCAAACTTGGATCATACATGGAACATGGGAACCTTCATATTTCAATGAGGTCAAAGGTCACATATCAAGGGTTCATCTGATGCAAATTTGTAAAATAAGCTTCAAGCATTCAAAATGACTTTTCTTTTTCATACAAAGACCGATAAAGTTATCCCCCCCCCAAAAAAACCCAACACCACACCAAACAAACAAACAACCTGTTGGAACAATCCAATTGCAACATTATTATGTTTTGAGGTGTCCCAGTGTGGATGATATTGGTTCAAAAACAGAATAATGATAAAATTGATTTCAGGTTTGTTGAACAGGGTGGTGTAGTACATGATTAAAATTTGATAAATAACACCTAATCACTATAATGTTCTTACTATCTTTACACAGATGGTACAGACATCCTAGATTTCCAATCTTTTGGCCTAGACAAATCAGGTTTTATGACAGATTTGAGTCTTGTGTTAACTGACCCCTCTACTTGTGATGATACCATGTTTACTCCTGGATGTGCACCTGTGTACTATGTATGTGTTAAGGCTAGGAACAAAGCAGGCAGTATAAGTGCAGTGAAGTGCTCTTCTCCGATCAGGGTATTGGAAGGGGACACTACAGGTAAATTAAAAATATTTGGTTTTGCTTCTTCTTTTTATTCTTTTTCCCCCTTTTGTTTGTTTCCCGGTTTTTTGGGGATGAGAGATTTTGCTTTTTCGTTTATTTGTTTGTTTGATTGATGTATGTTAATTGTGTTGTTATTGTTTTCGCAAAAATCAGAAATTTGAAGACAAAATGTTTGGATAGAAAATCAAAAGTGTTCCAAAACTGTCAATAACGAATGTGAATATTTTGTAAGAATTGCAAATAACTTCAGAAATCTTTTGGAAAACATTACAGAAATATGCAAATTCTTGGTCAGTCAAACAGTAATGATTGTAGTCACCTATATTGTAGTGTTCCTTTCTTTGTTGCTGCAGGTTATGTTACAGATGGTTCATATGGTGCAGGGTTCGAGACCGCTTCAGAGTCAGAAATCCTGGATGCTGATATTGATGTGCAGTCCGATATTACAACAGTTTCCGTTAATTTTGTGGGATTCTCTGTAAGGATTTCTAATATTATAAGACGTTAGCAGTCATTACATTTTATTGTTCTATCGGTGTAATACATTTTTTGAGAATTTATCATTTCACATACAGATCTATAAGTTTAATTCCATATGAATCATTCTTAATTAAAAGATTAGCGTACAAACTTCACCAAAATACCCTGTTTAGAAAATTGATTGCACAATAAGTAAGCTTGCAGCCAAATCCAAGCTTGCAATTGAATAGATGTATATATGATGTGGACCAGAAAATTTGGAACAGTATAAAAAGCAGCTGACGATGTGCATTCACGTTATATTTTTTATTTAAATCTCAACAGAAAATCATGTGTGCTGTGTGGTGAAACAGTGAGATGAAAATCCATTTACATTGTATATAAAACAACTTTTGCGTTCCAAATGTTATTTCCCAAGATGATACCAAGACCAGCAAACAGTAAATGTATATTATTGATTTATAAATGTTGTCCTATTTTGAGTTAGAGGGTTTGGGTGAGAGGATGGTATAGACTTTTTTTGTGTGACAGAGGTATGTACTAGAGTGAGGGGCCTTCTACCTCCTTAGCTGTTTTAACTGTACCTTTTCTTCTGTACACATTTTCCCATTCTTTTACCCTTCTCTTCTAATTTCTATTTCGTTTTACACCTTGCTAGCCAGGTTAGTTTTCTTGTTAGCGTAGGTAGGGCTTAAAAGCGCCTGCCCCCAGGATAGACCAAAACATCACTGGGATAAATTAGAGTACATATTATACACAGATATCTTGTTAACAGGAATGGCGTAACCCCACACTGCAGTGCTAGAGGGCTAGTTTTGGTGTGCTCACTTCCTCTTCTTTTCTTTCTAGTTCTCCCTTTGAACTCACCTGTAAGTCAGGAAATTAGTACCTGCATCCAGCTAAGGATGAAATAGTCAAGGTAATCTATTTTCTTGGGCGGATGAGACGGTCAACCTCCAACGGCAAAAGGGCGTAAAAGTCATTATCCTTTACTGGCCAACGGATAAAACAGGCAGTCTGTATGTCTGAACCACTGGATATTGTTTGGATAATGGATCTGTAGAGATAAGGGCGGAGGAGAAATTATCGTTAAGAATGATATGGGTTTAGATCCACCAGAGATCGCCAACTCATGAATACCAGGAAAGTCTGGGCCCAGCATGTTGCGATTGCTTCCTCCATTTCGTCCACTGACGACCAATGAGGATGATGATTTGGAGTTAACCTACCGCAATTTTAAAATGTAATAATTTGGATGTTTTTGTAGCATTTTGGAAAACATTACTTATAATTCTGTGAGTTTAATTTCACTAAGTTTTCAATGTCCATTACATCATCAATCCAATTCAATCCTTTATGTTTTGGATTTTCTTGCCTTTATAGTACTATTTGTATAGAAATTATCCGAATATGGGTACACCGATGGTTTTCAAATCCATGCTCCCTCACCTTCTCTTTCTCTCTCTCTCCCTCCCCTCTCTCTCTCTCTCTCTCTCCCCAGGTGTCACAGGATCTCCCATCCTGCATTTAAAAATACGAAAGTCATATTTTTGTATAAAGAGAAAAAGAACAGCTGTTTTGTTAAAAGTTCTGTTATGATCATCGAGCCATTTAGCTTGCATGATTATATTTCAATTGAAGCAATAATATTCTGGTAATTCACCATTCATGGTCAATTTCCAAGGCGTTGCGGTCACTTGGGAAAAGAGGCTATTGTCAATGCTCAAACCATAGTCGCAGTTGAATGATTTTAGTTACGAATGCTTGTTTCCTTTTGCAGAGCCAAGCTTACGGTATCGATCGTTATCTATGGTCCGTTGGTACAGCTCCAGGTGTTGAAGACTTACAACCATTCACATCAGATGGTATTGTAGTTGTAGAGGATGATTTGGGGTTAGGAGGACCAGGTAAATAGTCAACGAGATAGCAAGGAGTGTTTAGGGTGATATTTATATTAGTATACAAATACTGCTCATAAGGGAAATGGAGTGAACTATGTTGCCCTGAGGTGCTCTGGAGAACATAGACCTATTTTTTTTAGCAATAGTAAGCTTACAGTCTAAAAATTACCAACGGACAATATAGTTCACCCTTTTTCATGAATAAAGAGCAGTTCAAGTTTGTTTTATATAATGCATGAACATATTTAAGTACCCAATTTTCAGTGATAAAGTTAAACATGTAAAATAGTCAATTCTCGACAAAAATAAGCTTACTCCATCAAGTCGCCAAGAAAACCCTCTCATATTAAATCACCTCATCGATAGATGTCTAGGTCATGTTGCAGAATGCCCTCAGATGGATTGACAACAAATAATTATCGATGAAACTATGGTGTCAAATCTGCTCAGTGTTATTAAAACGATCGGATTGAATGATGTTCTCTCAACGAAGGAGGGGTTGGGGGTTGGGGGGATCATGGTATTGTTGGGGGAATGTGCTACCAAAACTTATATTGCCAGCTGTTGACGTCATGAGCTGTCAATAGTAGGTTTGGTGGCACTATTTGTTCTGCTTGTGAATATTCGGGGAAATGGTAGAAATGTCCAATGTCACGTGACAGGGTATCAACCAATGGAAGCTAGATGAAAGAGTTATATATTAAGATCATTGTATTTTGTTTGGCCCTGAGATGATATGGATTGTATCAGGACTAAATATCATGAGGAGATGGTCCTGAGCTGATATAATTGTTATCAGGACCATATATTATGAAGTTAATGGTTATGAGCTGATATGGATTATATCAGGACTAAGTTTAGGTGTTGAATGAAACATTGGGGTGGAAGTAGTATGGCCATGTGCTTTTAATTCGCCACCCTTCCCGTTGCATGTCCAGATTTTTACATTTTACACCATCTGAGATTCTAATTAGCATATTGCAATAACTCAGTAGCGTAGCCAGGGGGGGGGGGGGGGGGGGGGGAGGGGGGAGGGCAGAGTGCCCCCTGAAAAATAATTTGACCGGGAAATCGGGAAGGCAGTGGAAAATCGGGAAGGTAAAGGAAGGGAAAGAAGGGAGAAAAGGAAGGAAAGGAAAGGGAAAAAAGGGACGGAAAGGAAAAAGGAAAAGGGAAGAAAAGGCAGTAGCCTGCGCAAAAGGGGAAATTTGGCGGGTCGATTTTTTGTTGGCAGCAGTCGGCTAAATAAAGAAAAAGGTTTCCAAAGATGTATAATTTTGCTGTCATCGGTTGAATACCTTTTTTAGTTTTAGTCATCTATGTAAAACCGATGAATTGGGGCAAGTTCACTGTGTAGCGAATACGGAGTAAGCCAAAAACAATGCAATCGATAATTCATGATAATAATAATTTTTACATAATAGTTTACACATTTGTTGAAAAACAGAAACTTATAGAATATAAAAATATTATCAGAATGAGGCCAAGATCATGTTTCTACCATACGGGGATCAAGAGTTCTTGTAAATTGAACATAGAATTGGGAACATATAGAATGTTAACTGCCGCCCCCGTCACTGTTACCGCCACCACCCTAATTTTGAAATATAATCAATCATATCTCAGCCAAACAGATATAGAAATTCCTGATTTATTCACACAATGTAGCTAGATAAAAAGGCTTTCAAATGACACATAAACCATCATAGCTCTACTACATTTAGTTGTTTAGAGAGAGATGGATGATTCATCACCAGATAATGCAATGCCACCACACTTTTTGGGTGGTGAGTTCAAAACTCATGGCCGTATGAGAGAAGATAGGGATTACGTCAGCATGAGATAATTGGTTAATAAAATTAAATAGTGATTGGAGTGATACCCATCAAATGATGGCCAAATGAATGCATGTAATAGATGTTGAAACTGAGGTGAGGAGTGGTTTTATAATTGATAGTTGAGTGAAATAATGGTGAAATCGGGGGGCCATGTGGATTATATCATAACAAAAAAGTTTGTAAATAAGATATCGGGAGGTGATTTGGATTATATCAGGACTCAGTGAGTGGTACATGAGATATAAGCGGGTTGGGATTAGAGGGTATTATCATCACTGGCGTAAAGTACACAACTTGACATCATGAGCGGTGATATACATCATATCAGGATAAGGTGACATTTTCAATAAGTTATCAGGAGTATTATTGGGTCATTCCTGAAAATAACCCGACATTTAATTGATATTTAAAGAATATATTAGGTCTAAGCAGTCATTCTCCTATATGTCCATCCTTCACAGGACTTCCTGGATCTGGTAAAGCTCAGTCTCTCCTCCCTCTGGTGCATGGCAAGAGATATTATACCACAGTGAGGGCTATCACAGGCAATGATGATGTGTTGGAGGTAACTTCGGATGGTTTCATTGTAGAAACTTCACCACCCGAAATAGAACTGATTGATTTGGGATTTGATATAGAGAATGAAACCAACTTGGTAAGATAGAATTTGAAATAAATCTTGTTGAAATGCTGTTTTATTTTTTGCTGAAGTGTGTAAATCCATTTGGACAGATGAAGATGAAGACCATCTTACAGCAAAATTACTCTCCATTACAAATGTTCAGAACATTTAATAATACCACACAATCCAGACTTTACACATAACATGGAGGTTAATGCAAATTTGGGACTTGTGTATTTCCCACTTTTAAGTAATATTGCAAGTAAAAGTAAATATTTTATCGAAACTCAATATTTTTTTCTATGTTTTCTATGCTTTTCAAACTTAATCCCTTTCATGGATTATCATCAGATTGGCAAACACAACTGATCAAGCATATAATGACGTCAAATTTCAATGCTGTTTTACAGATTTACAGTGATAAGAAAGAAGGGTAATATTTTGTATATATAGTAGATGCTAATATTTATTCAAGAAAGCGTATGCATCATGATGTCTGTTTAAAGCCAAATTTCACAATATGCTTTCCATACCCATCACAATGTCTCACTAATTTTCGTATATGAGGTATAATTTGTAGCTCTGCTAGATTATAATAATTGTAAATTTACCATGTTTCTGGTTCAGTACTTTTCAACAGGGGATCCTTTGTACAAGAATGCAGACAATCTCCTAGCCATCTGGAGTGTGTACGATGAAGAGAGCCCTCTGTTGAGAACATACTATCAGACTGGACAATATCCCAATGGGGCGGACATCATTGGAACAACACCAACTATTCTTGACTATATCCCAACTACTAGTACAGCGGACCAATCAAAAGAGATGTTAATGGCTGGAGGTATATAACAGACTATTTACAATCATAGTTCTGTGCAGTGTTTTCATTGTTTATTCTATTAACTGACTTTGGTCATACTATGTTAATTAGGCCAAACAAAGAAGAAGGTCTGTCTCAGAAACATTTGGCAAAAAAGGTAAGTGCTGTGCGATTATTTTTATTTTTAGAAAAAAGGCTATGAGGTATGCGATTTTTTTTGCTAATCCAAGCTTACAGAGACCTTTTTACACATATTTTGTAACAAATCAGAAAAATTCAAAAAAAAATTCATTTCACAAACCAATGCGGGCGGGCTTCTGAGACAGACAATCTTCTTTGTTTGGCCTTCACAGAGATCAATGCCTTGCACAGGGATAACAAGAAAACCCTCTGTTGTACAGTGCCAACCGACTCATTTTTAAAAAAATTGATGAACAAAATGTTCACATGCAAATGAATACTGACCCCAAAAATGTTGCTGCTTGTCAAAATATTTACAGATAATTTGTATAGTCATTTTCATGGGGGGAAAAAAAGCCCTGACCGACCGACCCGACTTGATAATTCTGTTCGCCCATACAGGGTTGGTGTTTTTTTTGCCCAATGGTCATAAATTATACAATTGACCGTTTCTGTTTTGTTGATTGGTTTCAAGGTTACTCCCATATTAGAGTAACAAAAAGTGCGGATGTCATCCAACAACTTAATCAAGATGCAATATAGCACAGTACACTGTTTATGAGGAAAAGATATATGCAACAAGTTTTTAGAATCATGCATATGTGTAAGGAAGTTGGTAAAAAAGATTTACACAGTTCAACAAATAATAAGTTCCCCTTTAAATTATGCCTGGTATTTTTAAAATGAGTCACTCCATCGAAACGATTTTTGGCATACATAATGTTCGTGTGCACAGCAACACTAGAACGGATTTATAACTACACCGGTGTTGTAATGCTTGAATGAGCACACCATTATATTCAAAAGTTGCTAAAAGTTCAATATCGCGTGTGCTCATTCAAGCAGTATGTGCGGTGTTCATGCAAAGACACTGGTTCAAGCTGCTTAACCATCCTCCTTCAATACATCATTTAGCCACTTTTGAATTGAGGTATTCCTCCATTCAATGTGTTCTCATTCAAGCATTATAACACTTGCATAGTAATAACTCCGTTCTAGTGTTGCTGTGAACATGTACATTATGTGTGCCAAAAATCCTTTTGATGGATTAACTCATTTTAAAAATATCAGGCATAATCTAAAGGGGAACTTGAACTGTGTATATAAATGCACAATAATATAAGCATAAGACTGTAAAGTATTCAAACCATTTGATTTTTTTTAATGAAGGTCAACTCAGTGTTATAACTGAATGAATACAAAGATATATAAATAATACAATTTTAGTTTTTGTTTTGTGCAGGTTTCTCTAATATTCTAACCCTATCCGTTACCAATACTGTTGGACTAAGAAGTCACGTGACATCTGTTCCCATGGTGGTTGATGACTCCCCACCTACACCAGGAAAGGTAAGCTAATATCCTGACCCTATTTGACATCCAGTCTGTTGGACTAAGAAGCCATGTGACATCCGTTTCATGGTGGTTGATGTCTCCCCACCTACACCAGGAAAGCTAAGCTAATATCCAGAACCTTGGGCATCAAATCTGTTGGACTAAGAAGCCATGTGACATCCGTTCCCATGGTGGTTTATGACTCCCCACCTACTCCAGGAAAGGTAAGCTAATATTCTGACCCTATCTGCTATTAATTCTGTTGGAAGAAGCCATGCGACATCGTTCCTATGGTGGTTGATGATACCCCACCAGGAAAGGTAAGCTATTTTTTTGACCGCTACCAATGCTGTTGGACTATTAGAAGCCATGTGACATCCGTTCCTATGGTGGTTGATGACTCCTCGCCATTACCAGGAAAGGTAAGCTAATATCCTGACCATATTCACCACCAATGCTGTTGGACTAAGAAGCCATGTGGCATCCGTTCCCATGGTGGTTGATGACTCCCCACCCACACCAGGAAAGGTAAGCTAATATTCTGACCCTATCCGCCACCAATGCTGGACTAAGAAGCCATGTGACAGCTGTTCCCATTGTGGTTGATGACTCCCCACCCACACCAGGAAAGGTAAGCTAATACTCTGACTCTATCCGCCACCAATGCTGTTGGACTAAGAAGCCACGTGACATCCGTTCCATGCTGGTTGATGACTCCCCACCCTCACCAGGAAAGGTAAGCTAATATTCTGACCCTATCCGCCACCAATGCTTGGACTAAGAAGCCATGTGACATCCGTTCCCATGGTGGTTGATTACTCCCCACCCACACCAGGAAAGGTAAGCTAATATTCTGACTCTATCCGCCACCAATGCTGTTGGACTAAGAAGCCATGTGACATCCGTCCCATGGGGGTTGATGAACCCCATCAGTTGGCTGGCTTCTTGGCTGTGGCTGGCCCAACACTAAAAACACAACACTTATGATGTTAGCGCTAAGTCATATTCATCTGGGGTTAAATTTGATTAATACCAGCCAAATACTGACTGAGAAATTGATAATTTTATGACACAACCTTAAGTTCAATTCACATAATTCTGTGGTACATGTAGGATTTTGGCAGGGTTAATGATCTCAGGGAAATATTGCAAAGTGACCAAATCTCTCTCGATAGATTAACCAGCTCTTACCATTAGGCTATTTCTGTAAGGTTAATGATATGTTTCAACTTACAAAGTGTTCTACAGACCACCAGCTATTCTGCAAGAATTAAGTAACCGCGCATCATATAGGCCTCTTCTAGAAATGAGACGCATGCAGATGACTTCGAAATCCAATGTCAATAGTTATGAAAAGATTAAGAATACAACCTGCCTCTTGATAATTAGGATGATTACTATCATATCGATGATAATGACTACTGTAATAATCATGTTCATACTTTTGCACATAATCTAATGGTACATAGGTTAAAAATGTGCAGAGAAGGTAAGAGTCGTCTGATTTCTCTAAGTTGATTTAAAATTATGGGTCCTACTCAGAACTTTAAATGTTTATCTTATTTCAAAATACGCTGTGCAACGTATCTTGTGCATTTGATTCATTCCCTTAATAACTTGTTTAAGAAACACAACTTCGCATGATTACAGAATGATGTAAATTGAATTTTGCAGTTGTGTCATAAGATCATTGATTTTCATGGTAAGGTTTTTGGTGACTATTGCTCAAAACTGACTATGAGAACTAAGACATAACTGTAATATAGGCCTACATAGGTGATTTAACAAAAGGCACAGTTCAAAAGTAAAGGTGTTGTGTTTATAATGATACACCCTGTATAAGTGCCAGGGCTGTTTGTAATCCTTATTTAGTGTCAAATCCTAGTCACCCTTCTGTGTACTTATGTGGTTTTGGGTTCAATCTCCTGAGGCACTGGTTATACAAATGTATGTAATTTGTGTGTGTGAATGGTTCCCTTTTTTATGCTTGCTTGAGTAGGTTTTTATGTAATCTCTGGTCTCTCTTGATTTCTAAATACATTTGCTTCTTAATTCTAAAAACCTTATCCAAAACCACTGTGTTGAAAATAAAAGTTATGATCTAAGTACAAAAGTACTGGTACATTTTTTGCAGCTTACAGACAGCATGCTTGAATGAGGCGACGTGAGCCTGGAGATTTATCAGTAGCAGCAAAAGGACAGCACTTTAGAGACTCAGAAAAAAAGGTTTAGATATAATATGTTTTAAAATATTATGTAAGAATGTCCTGTGTTTTCTTTAGGTGGATTGTCCAGAATTTGTCAATAGCCAAGGCACACTGAGATGTGAATGGAGTTACTTTCTTGACATTGAATCAGGAATTAAGAGCTACCAGTTTTTCATCGGAACACTAGAAGGCTTGAAAGATGTCTACACATCTGATATGTTTGATCGATCTACCCATCATCATACCATCAGAAGTGAGTAATCCAGTTCGCGCTATGAAATAGAGATTCAATCCATCATGTTTCATTGTGTTCTAAAATTTGCAAAGAGTGTGATATCAGAACATTTCGAGCGGCAATATAAAATCGAGTAATCCATAACTATACTAGTTGACAAACTCTCAACTCAAATTTGACGAAATTCTTATGGAATTCCATAAGTTATGGGGTCGGTCAGCAAATCGCATCCAAAAAAGGTGGGTGCTCGTGACCCCATCAAACAATATGAACTTAGCTACAGTCATCATTATATTGTCACATAATACTGTCAAATATGTTTGGCTTATTTTATATCCTATAGGATTTGCTGTTATTGTGTCTATTGTTATTGTTTATTGTTTCATGTAAAAGGGTCAATGTTAGCCAAAACACCAAAGGTAATATATATCTCAAACAAATGTAGCTTTAAACAGTTCAGCTATTGAATGTGAATACATACCTTTTGTCAATGTTTGAACCGTAGGTGCAGACGTTGGATTTATGATAGATCACTCGTACTTTGTAACCATAGAAGCTACCAATGCTGTTGACATGACAGTGGCTGGTTTTTCACAACGTTTCGTGTTAGATAATACACCACCTTTATCAGGTTTGGTTATAGAGTTAGATGGTATACATACAATTGATGGTAGTGATTCATCTAACACTGATAAACCTGTCAACTGTACACTAGATGAAGGTAGGCAGGGATATATATATATTTGCTTTGATCGTCATAATATCCTCACAATAAGATTTGTAAAGAAAAATCCCTCAACATTTCCTGCATCCAGGATTATATGTAATCTGGTTAAAAATAGAACAAACAACAAATACGCAGCTCAAATATGATCGCGCATAAAATTGTCACGCGAGTTATGCAGTTACAACTTGTTCAATTATAAATCCGAATATAATAAAGAAATTATAAATCCATTCAGAATATATTCCAGTCAAAATCTAGAGGAAATTATAGTCCGAAAAATTGTGATTAGATAATCTTGAGTTGGCCAGTTGGCCTTCTAACTTTGGTTCATGTACAGAAGACTGTTTAATAAGGCAGTTATATCCAAATTTGTTTCTTCTGGATAAAGTATACTTTAGGTCCCACTTATGCATCAATTTCACGGTCAAATAAATTGTCCCATGATACCCAAATGATGCGTTAAATTCCATCATAAGACTTGAAACATATGTGGAACATAAAGTAGACTATCTCCTCTTCTTTCTATTTTATAGATTGTTTATCACTTGATGCCATCTGTATCCCTATAACCAACGTGCCACAAGTAGGTATTGTATGGCAGCCTTTTGAAGATGAAGAAACTGGCATTGAAAGGCAAGTTAAGGACATAAAAAATTGATCAACATAATACTACTACTATGATGATCAATTGGCATTGTACTTTATTATAAATAAGCATAGACCAATACATCCGGGAACTTTTAGATACTTTTTGGTACCAATCATTGACAGAGAGGGGAATTTAAAACCATTCATAGAACGGGTGAAATTGGAATCGTATGACAACTTCAATTTCTGCCATAAGTATGATAAGAAATAGAATTTCCCTTTTAGCCTATTTAACTAGTATGTAATCTTGCAATTTCATGTCACCTTGTGTGAATTACCATTGTACATAACATTGGTTGACTTACCTAATTGGTCATACTTTCCATAATTGATGGTGGATTTTTGTCAGCTTTAGGATTTTAACTTTGTTAGTTGTACTTTACAATGAAATCAAATTGATCATGGTTCAGTGGTTTTAATAAGGATTAAAAACATGCTGAGGAGAGTCCTATTTTTGATACACCTTGTGTCAAAAGGTCGAATATTATTAGAAAGTGTTAGGATTAGGCTCGATTTAGGCTATGAAGCATATCAAATTGTTACAGCGATTTCGAGTAAAAGGTGAATATTTTTGTAGGTGAAAACCATGTGTATCCTCTATTAATGTGCCGACAGGAAAAAACATGTAAATGTTGCTTTGTATCACTAGATTATGTGTATAGTTTGTCGAGATACTAATTTTTTTCTGAATTACTTTTTGCAGTATGGAGGTTGCTTTAGGTACAGCTCCAGGTGGCTCTCAGTTGGTGCCATTCACCCAAGTTCCACGTGGTACTTCCACTTATAGTTTTAAGGATGTGGATCTCTTTAACGTGAAAAAGGTAAGCCTCTTAAATCTATACTCCATTACAAAAGTACAAATGTGATAGCATTTCATATTCTAAGAGAAAGACGTGTGATTCGCCAGAGTCTCTCTTTCCCCAAATGCATGCACATATCTCTCAGTACAGCTCCAGGTGGCTCTCAGGTGCCATTCATCCAAGTTCCACGTAATACTTCCAGTTATAGTTTTAAGGATGTGGATCTCTTTAATGTGAAAAAGGTAAGCCTCTTAAATCTATACTCCCATTCTACAAAAGTGCAAATGTGATAGCATTTCATATTCTAAGTGAAAGACGTGTGATTCGCCTGAGTCTCTCTTTCCCCAAATGCATGCACATATCTCTCCAGTGTCCTGTTTTCTGAGAGAACCCCAAATGGTTAACACGATGCAGATACATACATGAACACTAGCGCAAGGCACATAAGTGCCCAAGTGCCCAATATGTTCATATTTCAAGTGGAATGGAGAGAGGACAAAGCATGAAAACATGTTGTTGTTTTTCACTTTTACCTTAAAAAACTATTATTTATTTATAATTAGATATATTTGAATACCATATTTTTGAAATGCCATTTTAACCACCCCCATTGGGCCAAATGTGTGGGTTCCGGGTTTGATCCATTCATACCAATTTGCCATTGATTGTATCGTTATTAAGTAAAAATTGGTCAACATGGATGTCATATATACCTAGACTGTTCTTCAGATGGTACCCCCCCCCAAATTACTACCAAATTGAATGAAATGAAGTATATTTTGTCATGAAAAGTATTGTTCTTACTGATAAACAAAACAAAACAATAATGAATTGAAAAATATGTATAATAAGGTGTTTTTTTCTTCTTCAATTGTATATAAAACTGTTTACAGTCTGCTCGTGTTAATTGTTGGTGCTCCTTGGCGCCTGCGTAATGCCAATGTTATAACAGTATATATTTCTATTATACATAGGTGTATGCATCTGTGCGTGCCTACAACAGA
This sequence comes from Ophiura sarsii, assembly GCA_035610835.1. Taxonomy (NCBI): domain Eukaryota; kingdom Metazoa; phylum Echinodermata; class Ophiuroidea; order Amphilepidida; family Ophiuridae; genus Ophiura; species Ophiura sarsii. The sequence continues at coordinate 90,446,516 of CM069441.1, read as the reverse complement.
GCTGGCATATCCAGTACTGCTACATCCAATGGAGCTTATCTAAGCAGAGTATTGGCCGGCTATCCACCTGATAACCCATTCAAAACATTAGATGGGTCAGAAGCAACTGATTTGTAAGTATAATAATTTCAAACATTCTTTAAAAGAATATTGAAAAATATTATATATAAATTAGACGTTAAATGTTGGGGATCATGTGCTAAAAAGGAATTTAAATAGTAAGAACAAATTTAAGCATTCAAGTTATAGACTTTTGGCTATAGCTTCACTCTTATTACTAAATCATATATTTCACTTTATATAGAGACTTTACCACCGATCGGAATGAGCTCAGTGCATCATGGGACTTTTCAGGAGACGGTTGTCCAATGGTCAAGTACGAGTGGGCTATTTACAGATCAGACAACTTTGAACTACAGAAAATGTCAGATGTGGGAAGTAAGTTGCCACTTTTAAAATTAGCACAGAAATTAGCAATTTTCATCATATTAAAATAAGAAGTATGTTTCACTTACACTATGCCATGGTCACCCCTGAGGTCCACCGTGGAACATGGTGATGAATATTGTGATATGGAAGGTTCATTACACTGATCCAGTGTAAAAGTACTCACGTGTGCGTTTCGGATACGTCTGTATCCTTAACACTTTTGGAAGTGGCGACATTGACGACTCATAACGCATTTTGCAGTCTTGGAATTGCCAATTGATTTATCATCTGGAGATTTTTTACCAGATGATTAAAGCTCGTCGAAAACGTGAGTGAGGTGGTATTGCCCCTCATCTTGGTTCATCGTTGAGGTCCCCTATCAAGAGGCTATAGAAATCAGGAAGAAGGGTAAAAAAATCCCCAGATGATAAATCAACTGGCAACTCCAAGACTGCAAAAAGCGTCTTTATATTGTATGATTATATATAAGAGAACGATTTGAATACTGAAAATGAAAAAAACAATGGAAGATATCTAATAATCAAACAGTATTTTCATGTATAAATACGATTGTATACAATACAAAAGATTTCAGCTGATTAACTTATGTTGATTGTGCCTCGGTTCTAATGTGTCTTTCGAAAGTACTGCTTGTAGCACACATTTTTTTATGAGCCCATACCATAGATTAACAAGTAGTCTATAACATTTGCAAACTTACAGCAAAATTAAACTGGATTAACTGAATTCCTAAGTTTAGCTAAAAATGGGCCATTGGTAATACTGGTTACCATGGGTTACTTTATTCGAGTAATTGATGTTTACTTGGAACCTAAAGTGCATCTCATCCGGATAATATTAATTGCTGGCCTGAGATGTCCTCTGAGCTGTACTGAGCCTCTGAGGGATAAACAGCATAAACCAAATCAAAATATTCGGGTAAGCTTTAGAATACCCTACCATTTGTCTTTCTTACTGTGTAAGTGTATGGGTCGTTCTTTAAAAGTCCCCATTGAAGTCATGCAGTGGTAGGGTATACTAAAGGAACTCTCATTCTCTTTTCAGCTGAAACATCTGCACTGAACGATCAAGTACAATTGTTCAACAAAGAGAGTTACTATGTCATCGTCCGTGCCACCAATGCTGTAGGGCTGACATTACTAGAGAGATCAGATGGTATCACTGTGGAATTGGAGCCCCTTATCCCTGGATTTGTATATGATGGAGACATACCTGGATTTGATATGAACTACCAGGCACCCGTAGACAGGATCTGGGCCAACTGGGAAGGGTTTGGTATGCGTGAAGAAGAGGAAGAGGAGCATACAGGTGAGAAATTATTTTGATCAATATGAATTTGTTTTTTTTCTTTAGGGTAACTAGGGCGAAAGACCTTGGCAAGACAGCTCAAAAGAATTTCCTTGATTACATTGTTTTGTTCCTGATAGCCCCCTTTGAACACAATAGTTCAATCAACTCCTAAATGATATATATTGCTTTATTTATTTAACTCTGTGAAGTGATGTCGTTTTTGATTGTGTGACTTTTACTAGCACATCACAATTAATAAGCACACAATAATAAATTGCAATTTACAAGAATATACTGAACGAGTAGCAAATATGACACCATATTGGCAGACGTAGCAGGTCATGTGCCATTGTGTTGGTCTTTGCTTGGTGTGACTTTGCCTAAGCTAATTTTAATAAATTATAATATAAAGAAAATGATATCACCATACTATTAGTTACCCAGTGTTTGTGTTCAACGTATCACACTCTTTACATTTTAAGAAGTATTAGTATCTACCTGTAATTGTATGGTTGCGTGGTCATTGTCCATTTTTTAGCAGATGTGATTGAAAATGCACAACAATCCGTTTGGTTTCATTATTTTAATGTATGACATTCGGTGCTCTTGAAACATGAGTTGGTGCTAAGATTATCCTTACTGATCAATTCTTATTTTGAGCTTTAAAGGCAATACAATATTTTTTTGTATTTAAAAATATGGTTTACCTAGTATCTCTGGGGTCAAAATAGTACACAGTTTATGATAGGTTGTCTGTTATAAACCAAGTTATTTATCACAGCATACATCCCATGTCTTTTTGATTTGCGTGGTGTATAGGTTACCGGGTACCAGGCCAATCAGCAGCCGTGTTGCATGCCCACGATGTTTTGCCTTTGTTTGAGTCTTTGGTGAAGCTTGTGATCGCTTCCTGCATTCTCTCATGTATTAGTAAAAAACCACTACCACCCGCCGAATGAATTTGAATTTATCATACACTGGTCTCATTTTTGATATTCAGATGGGTGGCTGAGCTTGGTTTGATATAAAACAGTATAATTCAGTATAGGAAATACAGTTATAGTTACGGGATTTTATCCCATGTATTTACTCCATTGTCACAAATAATCATATGTTACTAGTACCAGATTTAAATCCGCTATACAGCGTGAAATCATCTAGGTGTCGGCTCTCTTAGCTTCTCTCTTAGCTATTGGCCGATAGTTTACTGAATCCAAAAATTGATATATTATATTTCAGAAGTGAAACATTCCATTGTGGCTGTGACATCATCATTTGTACAGAAATATTTTATTATGACCTGATATTGAATTACGCACATTAATAAGCATTATAACAAATGGACGATAAACTCTATACATAAGAAATTCAAGTTCCTATGAATTGTATAAGGTTCCGCCACAAACATGTGTTGATTTAATGCAGAAGAAAAATATAGACAAATAATGCACAAAGTTATTTTGTGATTAACAAATCAAAGTTATGATTGTATAAGGTCGGTATATAACATTGTAAAACCCTTCTGAACAGTGAGCATAAAAGTGTTCAGTAATTGATTGACGAACAATACAGTCAAGACACTTTACGTGTGTCTGCTATCGGTAACTAATGTTTGTGAATCATACTTTATATTATCATGCCTAATATCTTCTCTTTATCTTTAGGAAATGATATGAATGACATATCAAACAGAGGCCAAGTTGTGAACTATTACCTTGTTTCTGTCGGTTCAGACAAACGATCTCCCGACTCCAGAGCTGATATTGTACCCATCACCAATGTCGGTCTCAATACATCCGTTATGTTTGACAACCTTAATCTTGTGCCTGCAACAGCTGTGTATTATGTTACAGTGACAGGAGTTAGTATCAGCTACTCTTATGCTACAGCAATATCTAATGGAATCACTCCTGGTGCTAACAGTGTTATATATCGTGAGTATAGTAGGCATAACTATTCATGCCCTTACGGTAAATGGGGAAGACCTGTTCTACAGGCCCTATCAGCTTTTTTCTTTTTCAAATTTGAGAATTAAAAATGTACACACATTTTCACACAATTTTTGAACCCACTCCCCCCACCTCACAACAACAAAATGAACAAAAAAAGCCTGACTAACCGACCCTGGCTGAGAGGTCCGTAATTCCATAGAACAGGGTGTTTTTTGCCTTACATAGGAAACTAATGCCTGGTGAGGCGCAGTTCATATTGGTGCCATATAACATATTAAACACATCAATTTACCAATCTATTTAGACAGATTGCTATAAATTCTACATAACCTTCCATGTGTATGTGTCTTGAACATTACAGCTGGTGAAATATCCGTACGTCCGTGGATTAATTCATTGTCAGAAGTCAAGATAGCTTGGTCAGAATTTGACACTAGTCTCCCATTATTTGCATACTATGTTGGAATTGGATCTACAAGTAATATAGATCGAGCTGCAAATGTTGACTGTAGAGATATAGTAACGGTAAGACAAACCTAATTCATAAAATTATATCAGTTTCCACATCAATCATCCTGTGTAAATCAAAATTGGAGTTCTGCAGTGAAAATGCGTGTAGACCAAAGTAGCATCTTAGGGTATACTAACATCTCAAATTTAGTCATGTTGCTTATGCCTGCAGTCTCGTAGCTGGGGTGGCCGAGAGAAATATAGTTGTGGAAAGTCTTTCAGGAAATTTGAACTTTTAAACTTAAATAAATGAACAAATTCATTAAGTATGTTTCTCTACCAAAAAAGAAATATATATATTACCTCAATTATTTTTTAATTTTCGGAGAAGTGTTGAAACACCCCCAAAATGGCCCGGAAAACATTGCGGTTTATCCTTATTGCAAAGTGTTAGTTTTTCAATTTCTGCCCACATATTTTTATAGGTGAGACAGTCTTATGAAATGCTTTATACAAATACTTCCTCACAGCTCTTCAAAAGAATCCCCCACAACCCCCCAACACATGAACAGTATTGTGCGGTATAAAAGAAAATGACAACATCTTAGCTTTTTTACAGAGGGGTGTAAAAGATACTACTAATACACTAAATAATGATACAAAATCTTCCAATGATAAGACCAATACGATTGTTCGATTGTCCAACACCCCCCGATGTGTGAGCTATTTTTTATTGTCAAATGCTGCGAAATATCAACCTCAAGACAAAAAAGAATTAGTAAATTCTGTGCAGTATTCTTTTGTTTTGTGAAAGCCAACTAATATCCTTTCACATTTTTCTATCTGTAGTCCAGCATCGATGCTGACACATTAGCAGCCATCTATGATATATTCAGCATGAAAATGATTGGCAAGAATACATTCTTGGATGCAGTGGATCTGAATCTTGATGACAACTCAATGTACTTTGCTGCAGTAATTGGTATGTATTAAAATGCAGTTAGATAGCTCATATTATAGGTATGCATGGTGACCGTGGGATGGGTCAAGCTCTTTCATTGGTTATATGGGTGGGTGAGGGTTGATAATAAGTCTGTAGCTGGAAGTGAGGGAAAAGATATGTGTCCCATTGTCCCAATTAATTGAATTGAGTCGCATGTTCGACTCAATTCTGAGTCCGCATCTGCCATTTAAAACGATTCATGTCACATCTGATGATTACACCAGGCACCATATGATTTTATAGTATTATGTGGAAATGTACTTATTGATTCCATATTCTACACCTTCAAATACGTCTTAAATCTTGTTATTATTATAAATGATTTAACCTTGGACCCAAAAAGAGTGTGGCCTGAAATTAGATTAAAATACAAATGAAATCCTTTAGCTTTATATTTATACCAAGGAGTAAACTTTACTATAAAATAACTCCTTGTTTATACCAATAAGCTTACAGCAAATATGTTCTTTTCATTCATAGCTATTAATCAGGGAGGGGAGTGCAATATTACAATGGAAATATTTCAAACCGACCTAACACCGCCTAACGCTGGCAGGATTCGAGCAGGCCCACTCTACGACATGGTATGTTAATGCAGTCATTGCATTTTAAGTAACATATTTCCTAGAAAGTGATTACCTTGAAGTGTATATTTGATCTTACTGTAGTATTAATTAGCATTTGCACAGAAAAGTACCATTGTACTAGTATGAATACATCATTTAAAATTGTCCATTTTACTGGGTTTATTCAGGTTCAAATATGGCGCGAAATATTCGGTTTTGATCTCTCTGTGAGCAAAGGTATTCCAAGCATACACAAGCCACACACACCCCGACGGCGCACGCCCACGTCACGTAAAGGGTGTACAGTGTGATTATTGCCTCCATGCGCACCCTCATCCTCCTGTATTCATTCGCTGCTGTAAGGAGACTTAGCCAATTTGGAACGGATCAAACTATAGAGTGCTTATAAAATGCAAGGTCATTGATATCCTCATGTATGCTGAAGTCAACCACCCTTACTGTCCTTGAGTACATGTAAAGACACCTGAATACTTGCCAAATATATATATTTTTAACTTATTTTCTTGTCGTGGGAGATCTAATTTAAGCTATTCAGTGGAAGAAAAAACAATTAAATGTTGAATATTTTTATTCACATAAACGATTAACGGTTTTCAAATGATGAAAGAAGAGATGCTCTAATAAACTCAGTTATGCCTCTTTGAATGAAAAACTCCATATTTTACCGCATCAATACTTACTATTTGTATTTTAACTAGTGATGACAATAAATTAAACTGTTAATACATCCAATTTGAACAACTCAACAGCAAAACATTGTAGTATAGAATGTACAGTATTTTTTCCAACCATCCCTCGGTTGAAGTTGCTCAATCTTTCCTCATCTTTTTTTCAACCACTTGTCACTTTTATCCGGACACAGCTTGTAGCTTACACAGACTCTGATCGCTTCTTGCGAGTATGGTGGGAGGATTACAGCGATGATGAAAGTGGTATCAAAGCTTTTAATGTGCAACTACTGCAGGCACCAGCATGTACTGATGATACGCCTGAGAATCGTGAAGTCTTGGTTGATTGGATAACACCTCCATACAACGATACTAGTTATATGTTCATGGATTTGGAATTGTTGGTATGGATTAATTTTTAATTGTATTTATTTGAATACTACTTTAGTTGTAATGGTAGCAAACAAATTGTGAATCAACATTAGGTTATTTATTATGAGGAGAAAGTTCTTAATGATAAGTTATGTCATGAGAATCATTTTTGTGAAGTATTAAATGATAAGGACAAAAAGTTAAACACATCACCTTTCGTCTTTTTTTTCAGAATCATAGACCATACTATGTGTTACTGAGAGCAGAGAATTATGCTGGGGGTACTACTGATACATTTTCATCTCCAGTATTAGTAGATGGTTCCCGATCTAGACCAGGCGTAGTGGTAGATGGAGATGATTTCAGGGAAGATATCACAAATCATGGATCTCAAGATACACTCACAGGTATATCTTAGTTAATGTTATTGTATAGGGTTTTTAGGCCGTCCGTAGGAGAGACCTTTTGGCTGCATCCTTCATGGGTGAGTCTCTCTGTGAGTCAGTCTGTGGTGTGAGGGGTGCGTATGTCTGTCAAACATTTAGTGTACACTTTTTGGTTTTCTCCGTTTCTTTTTCATAAAACGTCCAACTGTGACCTTCCTTGGTAAAAATATGCAACATGGAAACCGTCATATCATTGGTAAAAATATGCAACATGGAAACCGTCATATGTCATTGAGGTCAATGGTCACATATCAAGGTCAAAGGTCATTTGAGGTCAAGTTGTAAAAAAGGCTAAATACATCAAAACATTACATTTCTTTTTCACACAAAGACCGATTATTACCACACTTGTATCATTCATGTAATATCAATGTGGTCAAAGTTCACATATCATGGTCAAGGGTCATCTAAGGAAAAGCAATCTCGGCTGAAAAGACCGATTGCAACCATACTTGGATCATACATGCAACATGGGAACTTTCATATGCCAATGAGGTCAAAGGTCACATATCAAGGTCAAAGGTCATCTGAGGCAAAGTTGTTAAAAAAGCTGAGAACATCAAAAAAATGACATTTCATTGTTCATTCAAAGACTGATTGCAACCATTAATATGTTTTGAGGTGTCCAAGTAATATTGGATCCAAAACATAATAATGATAAAATTGGATGATTTACGCCCAATTTGTATTGGTCTCGCTGTGAGTTTTAAAATATTGGGCTCGACTGCGTCTCGCCCAATATTTTTAAAAACTCATAGCTTGACCAATACATGGGCTCAATCGATCCTATTTTATACCAAACTTGGGTCAGGATGTTTACTTATCTTACCCTTAAAAATGGACGACCTATATGAGACCGCGTCTGTATTTTTCATAATAGCACACAGAGCTGTATTTTTGTTGAATTTGGATGTGAAAAATAGTTCCATTTCCATCTTAAATGTCTCCTTGAGTTGGAGAATGTTATCAACACATGAGATTGCATCATATAACGCACCTGTAACTCCAAATGCGAATGGCATTTCTCATGTAATAGAAGAATATCAGCCCAGACATGATAATACTGCACCAATGCTGATGACACTCCCTCCCACCCCAACAACACCATTGAGGTGATACGTTGAGTATCAATTTTATCCAGTAAAATCGCTCACCAGATAATAGCGGAGAAGAGGGGCGAGCGGGGTGTTTCTATTGGAGTCTGTTTTTTGAGGAAGATATGAAGTTGCGTGTCAAATCGTGACATGCGTGTTTGGCGCTAAAGTTCGCCTGTTTGGATCGTTCACAAGGCATGCCCGCTTTATACTGTAGGTTGACCTCGTTTGACAAATAATTTATATTACTAATACCCAGTTTATTTATATAATATATATTGCTCTACTTATTAGTATTGAGCACTCTGTTCCAAATGTTCTGGATTTACGTTATTGTATTATTCGCTCCTTCATTGTTGAGCACTCTTCAGACCAAGATGGATCAAGTTAACTTGGGGTATTCGACTAAGAATATACCGATCGCCAAGCCCAACGACTACCGCAAGTGTCTCATTGATAAAACGGAACTATTCCTAAAACGTATGAGGTGGAAAGCTTTCTTCTTTTTGAACCCAGATGCCAAGTCTACAGCCAAAGATACATTCGGTTTCAAAACCACCAAATCACCGATGCCAATCCCAGAACTGAAAAGCTTTGAAGACAACATGCTGAACATGATTCAAAATGTTGAATTCAAGAACTCTAAGTGCGACTTCCAAACCAAGCTTTCACATGACACACGGAACATTAAAAGTGATGACAAACTCTTTGTACCCGCGGATAAGACAACCAACTTCTACAAGATAGATCCACCCACCTACAACAAGCTACTGAGTAACACCATAACAAAGACATACAAGAAAGCCCCGAACGACGCCATTACCGCAGGAACCAGCCATGAAAGACTAATCGCTACCGACCTTGAACTTGCAGACAGAATTGATTCCATCGCCGTAAAAGATGCATTTGTGACCCTTAAAGACCACAAGCCTAACTTCCGCAACAATCCTTCCTGCCGACTCATCAACCCCGCCAAGTCAGATATCGGCACCATAAGCAAGCAAATTATGGAAAGAGTCAACAGGAAAATCATGGAAAAGTTGCAGCTCAATCAATGGAAAAACACAAGTGATGTCATCAACTGGTTCAAATGCATCCCGAACAAACAAAAACATTCATTCATTTGTTTCGACGTTGTCGAGTTCTACCCTAGCATATCAGAAGACCTCCTGCTGAAAGCGCTGAATTTTGCTTCTAAATACGACACCATCAATGACCAAGAAAAGGACATAATACTGAAAGCTAAACAATTCCTTTTGTTTAATGGGGATGATGCATGGTGCAAGAAAGACACTGACTCTCTCTTCGATGTCACAATGGGGAGCTTTGATGGCGCCGAAACTTGCGAGCTTGTTGGATTGTATCTCCTGTCAAAGCTCAACCCAAAATACAGGTCGCGCATAGGATTATACAGAGACGATGGCCTCGCTGCATTCAATGAGCCACCTAGGAAAATTGAATGCATTAAGAAAGAAATTTGCAAGGTCTTCAACAAACACAACCTGAAAATAACCATAGAAGCAAACAAGAAAGTGGTTGACTTCCTAGACATCACGTTGGATTTAACGACAAGTACGTTCAAACCATTCATGAAACCTAACAACGAACCCTTGTATGTCCACAGCAAAAGCAACCACCCACCATCAATTCTACGCAACATCCCCGAAGCAATTAACAACAGGCTCTCAAGCATCTCATCAGACGAGAAATCGTTCACCGATGCCATACCCCCATACCAACAAGCACTCAAGAACAGCGGCTATGACCACCAACTCAAATTCAACCCTACTACACCTAAAGTGAGAACCAACAAGAATAGGCGAAGAAATATCATCTGGTATAACCCGCCATATAGCTCTAACGTCGACACCAACATAGGCCAGAATTTTTTGAAACTTGTTGACCGGTGCTTCCGACATGGCAATCAGCTACGACAAATCTTCAATAGGAACACCATTAAAATTAGCTACAGCTGCATGCCTAATGTCCAGAACACTATTTCATCACACAACAAGCGTTTACTGAAAAAGGAAGCTGACATACAAAACACTGAGGTCAACACGCGTGAATGTAACTGCCGATCCAATACCGTCTGTCCGCTGACCGGTAAATGCTTAACTGCAGGTGTTGTTTACCAAGCAACAGTAACTAACAACATCAACAAAACTGAAGAAACCTATGTCGGACTATCAGGTAATACATTCAAATCGAGATATAATGGCCACACTAGTTCCTTCAGAAATGTAGAGCACAAGCACAGCACAACCCTCAGTCAACACATATGGAAGCTCAAGGACTCTAAAATACCACACTCTATAGCTTGGAAGATTTTGGCCAAACGCAAACCGTACTCTAATGCCAGTAAACGATGCAATCTATGCCTACATGAGAAATTTTTAATTATCTTCAGACCGGACTTGAGCTCATTAAACAAAAGGAATGAACTAATCACCACATGCAGGCATAGAAAGAAATTCTTATTGTGCAACTCAACCTAACTCTGTTATTTATTATTATTATTGTTGGCTTACAGACATTTACTACAGTGACATGTTCTAAGTGGATAGTTTATTGATTATTGATCGCTCTTCACACCTCATACGTTTTATTATACTTTCTATTGTCTGTGACCATACTTGAGTCAATCTATGTTGGACCAAATGCTAGTGTTTACATGTATTCATTATACCTGATGAGTGCAGCCAATGCTGGCTGTATGAAACAGTGCTGTAGTATAATCATGGAATTTTAACCCAGTTTATTTATATAATATATTACTAATACTATATACTCATGGCGCCGTTATAATAATATTGAGAACGATAATAGGTTTTTGTAGAACATCACTTATAAAGCGCATTATACAATAAAGAACAACCTAGAAAAAATGTATGATTTTTAAGAAATTGAGCCCGATAATTACTATTTGTTCAGAATTTGACATCTATTAAACGAAGAATCAGTCTGACATTCTTACGATTTGGTAAAATGTTAGCTACAAAAGAGCGATGAAATACTCATTTACTTTGCATGTACAACGTTTCTAATAAGTGTTGAATAAAGGCATGAATGGCCGGCCGTCAGCCGACCGTACATGTATATAGAAATACCCACACGACTCTCCCACAGGGTTGTCTATAGGTAGGAACTACACACTTTGTGTAGTTAGATTATATTTTGTAACCCTAACCTTTAAAAGAGAAAATAAATCAGTTGGAGAAGTGGTCCTAGTGGGAATCGAACCACATACTTTTGCATTTCGAAGGATTTCTCTCAACCACTAGACCAGCGAGGGATGAACTGGCCAGGACATGATTGTAATCCATCTTAAGCCTTACGGAATAAAACGATACTACTATATGATCAGCACACACAATGTTATGAATAGAACTGCGACACACATGATTGTCTACCCTGGGTAGATAGTCATGTGGGTAAAAGCGAGAGATTGGGGATAGTCCTTTACACAAACATTCAGAAGTATAAACATTTATAGGACAATTTCACATTCACGCCACTGATATACAATCACATCCATATATAGGGTCTTTTCTTAATATGTTTAAAGGGGCACTAAGAGATGTGTTGGAGGCTGCGCCCTCAATTATGATAAAACTGGGATTAGTATATTTATTCAATCGTATTACATGTATGAACTTACACCTATAAGGATTAAGAAAAATCAGCCCTCTTTGTACAACAATACGTCAATTCAAAAAATGCTGATTGGGCCCGATCAGCATTTTGCGTCCGACAGTATCCCCTGCAGTACGCGTGAAACATAACGAGAACCATATTTGCATAGAGGGCGTTTTTCAATAAATAGCGATGGTATTGTTTTAATCAAGTTTTGCTGTGTTTTTGTTAGTAGAAACAACAATATTAATGGCAATTTTTAATATTCATCTTGAATTCTGAAGTAAATTTTTAAAAATATAAAATTGTCAACACCACATAATGTCCCTTTAACTCTTTTTTCATATTACGTGATAGTCTCTATAAAATTCACATCATGATTTACTCCATGCATACAGGTACCTTTCTACACATGGCTGAGCCTGATGGACCTCCATGTCCTTTGGAAGATCTGCCATTCGATAGTAATGGTGATTGGAGAACAATTAGGACTACAGGACTCTGGAATACAGACAGGAAGAAGTGGAAGCTTAAACATACAAGTAAAAATGTAAGATAGCAGGACAAGTCCCAGCTCTCTAACTTATGTACAAGCTAACCCTGTTCAGAAGTAGAATATAGTCTGAACATGTCAAGATGTCACTAAAAGTGAAATAGCACTCCTGTGGACAAACCATTGCAAAGATCTCATTACAAAATACATTGATAATGAATATAAATGATAGGAGCATTCCAATCAGATTCCACCATTTTGTGATTGGAAAATGCACAATGACCTACACCCAGATTTTATTTAAACCCTGTATACACAACATTAATGGTTAACATTGCCTGCATCGATGACGTCCATGTTGAACTTGTCTTGTCAGGAAGATGAAATACATGTGTTCAAATATATTGTAATTTACATATTGCATATACATATTGTGATTCTACATATTGTAAAATTTCGCAGTTATCTTAGAAGTCTGTCACGTTTATTGCTTCATTTTGTTAATTGAACTTGATCTGTTACTTTACCATATCTCTGTAGGTACTTGCAGGCGGTGCTAACTTGGAAATAACACTTCAAAGAGACACTCGAAAAGAACAGATGTTAACAGGTGCTTATGCAACCAATGCACGCATTGTCAAAGGCGCAGACTATGAGGTATGTTTAGGACTAATGCTACCAATAGATACAGACATTATTCAAAAGATGTAGAGGGCGCTATCTTTACCAATGTAATCAAAGGTATTATACAAGGTTGAGGTATGCTATTGTGGATCATGCTACCAATGCAGGCTAAGTCAGTAGAGTAAATTACACATTACACACAATAGTCACCATCCAGGACAAGGGGGCCGCGTAAACTTGGCAGAGCATGCATTAAATTGCTACAGGCCATAAACACTCTAAATGCATATTTTCATATATGTTAGACGGCTTCGGAGTAGGGCCTGAAAGATGAGAGCTTCCTCTTTTGTCCGGATGATGACCCCATAGAATTGTCCTACTGTGTAAAACCACCATGTCGATGTTGAAATTGGATACAATATTTAAGGATTTGTGGATTTTGCCCTAAATAAATAAATAAATAAATAAATAAATAAATAAATAAATAAATAAATAAGAAAGAAATGGTTTATCAATCCTGATAAACCTCTTTAAACATTTGGGAATTTAAAAAATAAATATAAAAGTTAATAATTTTCACAAAGAATATGAAGTTCAAGTTATTATATTGAGGCCAAAATATTAAATTGAGTAACAAGGTTATACCTCATATAACATAAAAGAGACTTACGAGGATAAAAGTTACTACCATGAGGTACTACTTTATAATTAACGGGTTCAGATGGAAATCAAGTGTTGCCAAGGCCTCATCTATACTATACAATATTATATTCACTACCGGTAGTATGGTTATACATTAATGCGTAGTTCACTTGATCCCATATTATTTGTTTATGGTTGCCGAACTGTGTCAGGAGATGGGAACCATGCACGGCTACGGAGCGCTCGGTTTTCTTATCATATTGCGACTAAATCTCACAAAAACTAATTTTTACTTTTTCTGCAGCTTGACATTAAAGCTGCTCCACCAATAGGGGGCGCTATTACTTCAATAGTGTTCTGGGATGGCCCATCTGGCGTGATTGGAGAATTTAATGAACCAGTACCAGAAGATTGGATATCAACAATTTGTAACTGTTGCTTTCTGGAACCCTTTGATGAAGTAAGTTAGCTGGTCACACATGCTTGTTATAGGGATGACACCCTATATAATTAATATATTATTGTAGCCCCCTGAGATAGCGCTTCATTACACGCATGCGCAGTAATTATACTTTGAGTTACTACAAAGTCACATAACAATGCTCACTATTATGTAATTCATGATTTTTTGGTGATTTAACTGGCTGATTTGTACCATGTCATTTAAGATTAATGGTAGTTAATAATTTAAGTTGAGTTATTGTCGGAGGCCTAACGCGCATGGATACCGCCCATCACTAGCAGCTACTTGGAGCCGTCCGGCGCAGATCCAATTATCGATACGCTCAGGTTTATTGTTACGCGGCCATTTTGTCAAAGGGTTATTTCGTAAGATTATAGTTAGGTTAAACATCCAGAAATGCCACCTAAGAAAAGATCAACAGCAGCTACGGCTGATTATCAATGATGTTTTATGTTATTTTAGGTGCTCAGTAGTTATTGGTAACGGTTGTACGATTAGGTAGTGTGTTAGTGTTCTGTATATATATATTCATGACCCTTTGACAAAGCGTTTAGGGTAAGTCAATAAACCACCATTTGATAATCAAATGGTGGTTTCTTAATGGTGTTGTCACAAAGAACTGGGTGAGCCTTGACGTCATCGCTGAGATGGTCGACGTCCACCACTGTCCATCACCGCCCTGCGAAACGGGTGCGCCGTACTTATACTGCCCTCATACCGGTTTTACTCATCCAGCAGGAGTTTTGAACATGCGCAAAACTCATGCCAGGCGCGGCCGCGGATGACGAAGTCCCCTGAACATGTTCAATTGACAGGAAACGGCCCACCGTGTGTGCCGCCGTCCGCACCAATTTGTTCACACGGTGACGAACGGTGAGACAAAACACGGCTCTATATGACAGCTACATAAGATGTGCTATTCACACATATTTATTTTTCCATTTTGTCATTTTATACCTCTTCCACGATATGCGCTTCCTTGAAGTCCACTGATTGAGCTATTTGGAAATTTGTATTTTTTTTATATTTGGCATGGCCACAAACTTAATTGCATGTTTGTAATGACATTTGGTTGGTTTTACCTTTTCAAGATATCCTGCTATTGCTATAACTGCACAGAATATATGATAAATCATCCTGATGGTACACTTATAACCACACAAGCGCCTACTTCTGAACCAGAGCCTATTGATGATGGGGGCGCTGTTATAGTTTCAAATGATGAGCAGGTGGAGCTCGCAATGCTGGAAAACCCATCGCAGAAAAGTATACCTCAAACAGCTTGTGGTATTCAGCTAAATCCAGCTGGTAAGATTATATTGGAAGAATTGTGATTTCCGTTTTCTTATTTTATTTGAATGCCGCACTTTCGTTAACATACAATCTTACGACTTGTAAAAATAACCCTTTTTATACTAGCCCCTGCATCGACGCAATAACAGTCCCTATGACATTTGCTCGAATCCGGATAACCATTGATCAATCTAATTTCTTGTACTGTTTGAAACAGCTGGATCAGTCTCCACTTAACGATGAGCAATCGTCCAAAGATCAATCATCTGGCCAGTCGAAAAGGGCTTAAATTGTTATGCAGTATGTTTAGAGCTGTTGTTAACGTGCTGTAAACTTAAATTTACAATGAGATGTACATCATAAGTGATGCTACACTCTATGTTTGCCTCAAGTTGGTAGGCTGACTTAATATGAATATATCACGAAATATTTGACAAATTGGAGATTGAAAAACAAATTTTGAGCAGTTTACATCCTTGACTTTTGAAGCTGAAAAAATCAAGAGTAAACTAATATGTCTTGTGTCAAGCAATTGGTCTTTTTTCTCCGTAATTTACAGGTGGAAAAAATAATTCACAAGCTCTGGTGTGGTGTAGATATCACGATGATGAACTACCAATAGAATTCACGAACTTACCTTTGGACTTTGACCCTTCAGAAGATTGGCACAACTACAAGATTTCTATTGCTAGTATGCTCGTTGAAGCAATTCGAGTAAGAGAATGACAACATTTATGCACTACATGCTGAATACAATATATGTCCAAAGTTATTATCATTCAAATGCGTGCACACCTTTTCTTTTATAAGAGCTCTGATTATTTTAAAATAAATGCTGAGGTCATGTTTGTACCACATCTCAACAATTATAAATATGTTATTCTTTTAACATACAAGCTATACCATTTGAATCAAATAAATGATTTGTTCTCATGAACAGGAGGATATAGTTAGGGAAGTGCAGCCAGTACTAGCTGGGGAGCACATATGGTTTCTCGGTCCTAGTCTGCTGGCACAGGGAGTTATATACCAACATGTTCCTTGAAGTTTGTAAAATACAACCTTGGTGGACATCCTTGCCAACGTCTATGTATACTTTTGACCTCGAGTTAGGATCAAAGATCACGTGTTTGAATTGGATGTCAAAATCTAAATTTAACATGGTAAATAAAATGACGATGGGATACTGACCCTGAAAAGTATATGATATTGTTTGGCTGAGTGTTGAGGATGAAATAAGTTTATGACAACTTTGATCGTCGACTTTCTGAAAATGACAATAATAATAATAATAATAATAATAATAATAATAATAATAATAACACTACACAGCATTTATTCAAGCGCTTGATACGTAAGACAAACCCCCCAAAATGGATCTAGTCGGCAAACCCCCCAAAATGGACCAATGCTCCCTAGCGATTACTGATATAGTAAATAAATGAGTGAAAGATGAGGTTATGGGTATGAACTTGCATTATATGTTATTTGAGGGGAATGTCTGTATTGGTTATTGAATATTTGTACCTGCTTGAGTTATGATACCAAGATGGGAGGAGGAATATGTGTGAGTGAAGACACTTACAATAAATTGGACAATATATGTATATATTATTACTAGAAGAAGAAAAATATGTGAGTGAATTATTAGATGTTTCAGTAATGTGTGTGGTGCTGTCTGCTTTGTTCATTAAGTACAACTTTTGATATATCTTGATGTGGGAAATCATTTCTGGGTTTACGTAATCATTTTTTGGCATGTTTGGAACTGTGTCCAAAGGATTATGACGTTGACTGTAAACAAATATTGATGGAATTCATAATATTGAGATTTCTTTTGTGTAGACAAATCTAAAGAAGTGAAAGTTACTCAGTGTATAATAATATGTCACTACCACGCTGGTAGATTCATCAGACTGGCAACTCCGATTCTTGCTCACTGGGTTTTTATAGTTACTGTTACCTGTCGTTGAGGGCGTAGACAGGATGAGTTGATCATAGATCAGACGAGTGGACACAAATGGCCGTAATTTTTTGAATCTCCGTTGGTTTCAATGTACAAATAGAGTTTGATTATATTACTGTAGAAATGTCATCACACATGGGAAATAATAATTTCATCCTGAAACCGCTGGAGTTGGATAACGAATCCAGTGTCCGATTATTTTTTAAAATTTAATCTGTTAACCGTTCTTCCCATTCGCATCTATTTTACACATAACAGGTCCAATGGAGTATCAAACTGTATATTGATGGTAAATTCACAGTAGCAATAGATGGTATTCAACCATTTAGTGACCGGACTCAGATGGTATTTCATGTCTTCAACAAAGACAACTTTGTACCAGAACTTACGGACGCATTTTTCCCAGACACAGCCGTAGCATCATTTAGAAAACTCAGGTGTGTATCTGAACTTAGATATGGTAGAAATTAACATGGTGGTATTTGTATGTAATATGTTCTAGATAGACATCTTTGAAGTTTCTGTTTATGAATAATTGCTGTTTAAGCGACATATACGATCAAACGGACCTCTGAGGTAGGTTCGGGCATGTCCCCCCCCCCCCCTAAAATGTGAAGAAGTTTAATGTAATGCTCAAAACAATTCAAAAAATAGAAATAAATGCTTAAAAAATGCAAAATAATTACTAAGATTAAAAAAAGAAATCTAACTAAAAATGCTAAAAATATGGGTCGGTCGGGCCGTGTACAAGGGCATAGTTTTCTTGGTTTCCTTAAAGATATTGCGTTTTATACCCACCATTTTTATATTTACTACTCATATGGGAAATGGTGCAATTAACATAGCTCTCCAAGGTGACTGGAGACCGTGGGTCACTATTTGACCACAGACTCATCTACCTATTTAACTTTGAAAAAATTCAGAATGTGATATCAGGATAAAACTATTACCATAACCTTGAACAATTTTACACTCAAGGGATGTTTCCTGTAGATTTTATTTTCATAACACAGTTATTTACCCCAAACATGGTATAATATGCTGGAAGTTTTGTACCATCCTATAGGCAGTTTTTTGTTGCTTTAATTATATGTTTATCTTGTAAAAAATATGTAATTCCTGTAAAGCGCATTGATCGTGATTTTGGAAATGCGCTTAATAAATCAAGTTTTCATTCATTCATGCATTCATTAAAGTCCTAGAGTAACATAACTTAATTTTCAGAATAGAAGATATGCTATTAGAAATTTGGATAACACACTTCAAAGATATCATTATGATTATATTTTTGATGAACCTATGTTATTAGGATGCCACCTGACGATACTTTCTTGTGCCGTTATGGCCTACCATTTCGTGGGGGAACCACTCCAATTGTTAGATACCTTGCTGGAATCGGTAATTCTGTATTGGATTTTGATGATGACGTAGAGCCATACAGAGAGGTAAGTTTTAGATTCGTTTATTAACTGATAAGGAAAACACTTTTAAAGCAGCCACAACCCTGTAGGGATGGTGTATCCAAACAGAAATAAATCAAAACAGCAGGATATGAAGAGCTCAACAAAAGAAAGCCCAACACTTTATTTATGCTTAATATAGAGTGACTTCCAATTAATTTGTGACCAAACAGGCTAGATAGACATTTGGATGAATCTTATAGGCACAATTTGGTAACAAATTTGCTACAATGCAACAAACATAATCCATGATTAGCACCATTTAACGAATATCTGTAAAATTCGCATTTTCAACATACTACGCGGAGAAAAAATGCTGAGTATGGCATATTACATGGTCTGGATGACCGTTGGGGGATATCGATCATTGCAACCGTGCTACACTACCCATGGCAGTGTAAATTTGGAAACAGCTTTAAATGCTGCTGCATGGCGAATCTGGTACAAAATTGGGCTAGTAAGATTCATCCAAATGTCTATCTAGCCTGTTTGATAGAAAAATTATCGGAAGTCACTCTATAGGACATGAACATAAAGTACCTTTTTTGTTGAGCTCTTTACATTGCTCTACATGACCAGGCATGTTTAAAAGGAACCATTTTCAAAAGTCACAAAAACTGCACCTAGAAAATAACATGTGATTTGTTATAGGCCTGAAGAATAACAGTCATGGAAATCATGCATTTGATGCATAACATATGTACATTGTATCAAGATCACAGAAAGTAAAGATATGGTTTGCGAACAAGTGAAGATATGGTTTGCGAACAAGTGTCCAAGTATCTGACAGAAGGTTGTAACTTTGTAAAGTATTTGAGTCACAAAATGTACATAATGTCTTGCAAGCCTAAAGATACTCTCTGCCTTGACAACCATAATAAAAACGGCTCTCATCCCATCATTGTCAACCGTTCCAAGAACTTATTGTTGATCAGATCTGTCAAAAAAATAAGATGTTTACAACTTGCAGGAAGTGTGAAGTTTTGCACAAATGGATTGTGTTGTTTGGCAGCTATGCTAAATAAAAAAACCTCCTAGTTGAAAATTGTGGTTTGGCAAAAATTTCTCTTAATCACAATATCTCATAATTCTCAAATTTACAATATGACTTGTTTTTCCTATCTCCTGTTTAAAGGTATATACACCATGCATACCATGCATCCATGCCTGTGACAGATACGTATGTGACATTGAATGTGATAGAAATGAATACACACCGGTCACATTTACATTATCAAATATCAATTTACCAATAAATGCCAGCCTTGGTCCAGGGTCTACTTCTTATCATTTGAAAGGTATGTCTATCAGGTTATATCAGTAAACCATGTCAATTTCAAAACAAAAACTTCAAATTTACACATACGTCTACATCATATTGGGAAGACAGTGTAAAAAACTTTACCCAAAAAGTCTCACGGGTGTGCATGTTTCTGCAGAAGTAAAATGTTATTAACAGGGACCAACAGTGTGTTAAAAAGCTATGTATAACCTCTAGAATCTCTCCATCAATATGTTTATTCATTCTAAGGTGGTTTTATTTTGTCTGTTTCACAGTGAAAGTCATTCTTGGTAATGGAAAAATTGATTTTTCTGTGTCAAATGGAGTTTACATGGATCTTACACCAGCAACTGAGGCGTACTTTTACTACAATGATGTGAATCTGCATTATGACTTTCAACCGGTGACATTTCAGTCTAGTAATAGTACCATCAAGATTACATATCAATTTGAGGATGCGGAGAGTGAAACAAAGGTAAGCCAGTAGCGACGGACAGTGTCCAAGGGGTGACCAGAAAGTAAGTATGTGTTGTCAGTGGACAAGATTAAAGGGGTTCAATGATAAGAAATGTTCCTTGGAACATCTTTAGAGTAATTTATGGTGACAAATGGCTACAAACACTGTAAATCTGAATTCATAATTTTAGAAGAGGTCAAATGTTTCATTAAAGCCTAATGAACAATGGTCTGTTCATACTTCTGTCTTCTGTCGTTGCACATCAGTCGTCGTCAACGGATATCGTCGCACGATTTGAAGCAATGTCAACTTTTGTATACGCCGACAGCGGCCAATACGCGTTGACGCGAGTATGAATGGACATGGAGACGTAAAAAAACCTGCTGTTCTACAGATTATGAGACCTCGCGTAAGGTTGGTCGGTCGGTAAATGGTGTTTTTTCAGAACCTCTTTTAAATTTCAACAATTTCCGATTTTTTAAAATTCCCCACAATTTCCAAAGATTATAGCAATGGCAGCTCAACAATGCATTCGGTATTTGATTCATCATAATTATTTGCCGTAATGACAAAAGAGCGACTAAGTATTATACAATTTTCGGTGATCATGGAGGAGCCTAATATACATGCATATACATTGACGAATTTGCATGGGGATCCAGGGTGCAGGGTACCAACATTATCTGTTGAGAGGTGATGGCAATTGCTTTCCTCTTTATTAGTGTATTTTTCCGAAATAAAGATTGGTGGCATATTAGTTAATATTGAATGGTTAGCTGCTGCGCAGCTGACTGGCATGCCTTGAAATATTTAAAAGATTGGATTAATCATTTGTTTTAGACTAATTTTAGTCAAAAGTATGTGTACATATTTCCCAATGCAGCAACATTTGCAGTGTACTGATACCCAAGTCAAAGCACAGATGGATACCCATTTTGGAGACTTTGATAAGTAGGACTCTTACAATTCCTCTGGTCTGTTCCTCTCAATCTTTAATGAAATCTTATTCTCCCCAGGAATTTTTCTGGGCCATTGGAACCAGCAAAGGGGGCACCGACCTACAGGACTTTACAAGTGTTGGCCGAGAAAGAACAGCAAACAACAGCAATTTTGAAGGCCTATTAGAGGATATGGAGATGTACTTTGTTACCATGAAATGCATTAATGGCGCTGGTTTGGAAACAATGATAGAACAAGAAGGTCAGTCAGTTAATACTATTTCTATCACTTTGAAAGTTTGAACCATATGTATGAAGTGTAAAGGGTCATTTTGGATTTTTACCTTCACGGATTCCGACACCCTGCTAAATTTAAATTTGTTAAATGACCTTCCTAAAAAACAAATCCACTTAACCTGCTTTAAGATAAGTTATAATAATATACGTATGTAAGAGAGAAGCCAGTGCAAAGATTTAATTGACACATTTACTTTTTAATTTTCTGTAAATATTCACATCCGTTGACAAAAGCAGTGTGTAAATTGTCAGTCTCTAATATATTATTTGTATCAAGTTAGTTGCTCTTGAATTTTGATTTTATTTTGATATTCAGGTGTTTTAGTTCAGATGAGCCCACCATCTGTGGATGGCTTAGAATCTGAGTCAATGTTTACTGAAACTTTTGACACACCTGTATCACCAGCGTCTGCCATGAAAGCAAGTGATCCTACCGCTATTGGAGCTTGCTGGGTGTCATCTGGTGATCCATTAATCGAACTATTTGGTATGTATCTATAGGGGACTTAGGGGTATAATAATGATCTGTTGGTTTTGGGGAAATTTTGTTATGCACGTTTGAAGGATATTGGAAGAAACATGGATAATAAAATATCTGTCAGCGAAACTGACCCATTACCATAATTGGCGAATTTGAGCATTTGATTTTTAATCTTGGCGTGGCTTTTGTTTGTGTTCTTGTTGTTGTTTGCATCTCCTCCTCTTCCTCACCACGAATAGGTCATTAGGGGTCACTTATCAATACCAGGTTGATTTCAACCAGACTTGATGCTATGTATGTCCCTTAATTAGACCTGAGACGAATATAAGAAAAAAGTCAATCAAAACACAACAGAATCGAGCCACCCATCTTTAACTGTAGGTGTCGACTAAGGTCCGTGGTCCATGACCACATTATAACTCTAGTTTATTGTGTATTTCTTTTGTTTGTTGTTGGGTTTTTTGAGAGGGGCGGGGGCGGTAAGAATTGGTTTGGATTTTCAATATAATGTTGATTTAAACAGCATATAGCAGATACTGAAATGTATGTTAATGTACCAATCATATTTCGTAATTTAATTTTAACATCCTGTGATCTCAGAGTACTGCGTTGGTAGCTCAGAAGACCTAGAAGATATCGTACCATGTACTATAGTGGGCAATGACACTGGTTGTGCACAGATTGAGAATAACAAGTTCAAGATTGAATTGGAAAACGGTTTGACCTCATCACGTCCATTGGCTCATTATAAACCTGTTGATGCAGACCGTCCGTATGACACAGTTAGCGAGTTTTTAATGGAACCGGGCAAGTAAGTTGGAAATTATTAGTGTGCACTGTTAGAATCTTTTATATGGAAATATTAGATCAAAGTCTAAGTTGATAACAGAATATTGATGCGTATTTAAATATAATCATAGTTGAAAGTATTAAACTTGTGTGACCCGATCATATTCACATTTCCCTGTCAAGATTGAGATTTCGGTATTAGAAGAAAACCCGTATTTTTCTTGTTACCTACCATTTTGTCATGACAGATGTTTCCTTTAGATGCTATACAGGGTAAATAAAGCGTATCTCATCTATAGTTCATCTTCAGAAAAATGAAAGTAATTGATTTAAAAATAAGCAAAATGTGACAGGTTTGGTAAAGCTGACCACTACTATGCCAATAAATGTACACAGTTAAGATATGACTGTTACTGTGGCATGATAAGATTTAGTCAGTGTTCATAGCGTTACATGTATCTATAATTTATTGTGATACTAGCATAAATGAGACAATATTCACAAAGTGATTAAAACATTGCGTAAAAAAATAATGTTGATAATAAAACGTAGCATACTAAAAATATCGCACAGATGTAATTGTGAGGACATTATGTTTCTAGATCAATTGCACTATTAAAGAATCATTCACATTTGTGATGGAAAATATTCACCCGGTTAGAAAATGATGGAGTTCATTGCTTCTGCTAACGTTTTCTAACATATAAAATGAAATGTCAGCTCCTTGCAATATGTCTTAACTGTGTAAATGTAATGTGAGAAAAGGGTCAGCTTACAATTTTTGTTTGCTTAATATTTGTCACTTGATTACTAACATTATATTCACTTTATGCAAACAACAAAACAGTTTTATGGTTGAATGCAAACATCAAGGGCCATTATAATCCATAGACTAAAGTCAGATTCATATCAAAAATAAGATATATCTCACAAGTAAGATTCATATCAAAAGTAAAGTCCATATCAAAAGTAAAGTCGCTATCAAAAGTAAAGTCCATATCAAAAGTAAGATTTTTTCGAAATAATGAGGTTTATATCGGAAGAGCTATCCCCGAGCACGTTAAAAGGTCACAGACTCCTTCGTAAAGAGTAGGGGATCATCCCGGTCTGTGTCTGTACGCACACATATAATATGTATTCATATACATACCTCCACTAGGCGTGGCGCACCAATGGAGTAAACAAATAGCCAAGAAAGAATGATGGAGGCAACTAAGCTGCTTCCATCGTTCCGTCCAAGGACGACCGATGATGATGATGATGATATCAAAAGTAAGATCTTATCTATGATATAAGGTCCATATCAAAAGAAAGATCTTTATAAAAAAAGGGTCTGTATCAATCGTAAGATCCATATAAAAAGAAAGATCCATATCAAAAGACAGGTCCATATAAAAAGAAAGATCCATATCAAAAGACAGGTCCATATCAAAAGAAAGATCCATATCAAAAGACAGGTCCATATCAAAAGAAAGATCCATATCAAAAGACAGGTCCATATCAAAAGACAGATCTATATAAAAAGAAAGATCCATATCAAAAGACAGGTCCATATCAAAAGACAGGTCCATATCAAAAGACAGATCTATATAAAAAGTAAGATTTTAACTAAAGTAAGATCCATCAAAAGTAAGATTTTAACTAAAGTAAGATCCATCAAAAGTAAGATTGTATCTAAAGTAAGATCCGCATGACCTAATCAAAAGTAAGATCTTATTAGAAATAAGGTCTAAATTAAAAGTATCAAAAGTAAGATCTTAATAACGGTAAGAGTGTGACATGTGACCGGCGTTAGCTAGCATTTCGTCACAGTTCTATAACAACGTTCTATATGTGACATCTACCGTTCTATATGTGAGTGTGACAGCTGTCATTCTATATGTGACAGCTAGCATTTTGTCACAGTTCTATATTAAAATTAGACAGCTCATACATCAAGTTGACTAAAGACCCAAGGGAAGACTGTACTCACAAATAGCTACCTTCATCAACTGGGTTTAATTGAGGCATGACATGTGTAATGTCAATAGACAAATCAAGTATGTGTGGTATTTATGTTCCAATGCCACTGCCACGGAGCATATACAACAAATTCAGAAATACCACTCATGACAAGCACTTAGGGAACATTTCACAGTTGTATTTTGGTAAATGACAGTATAAAATATTACCCTATGAACTAACAGGCATATCAAAGTATTTCAATTTCATTCAGAGATTTTGGGATACCATCAGGAAATGTGGTAATACTTCAGCATATATAGCCTGGTATTTTATCGAATTCTTCTCATAGGCAGTCAGCCACCATAGCCGTGCGTGTACATTCGCAAACATGTACAAAGCGCCCCCTTAAAACCAGTCATTGTATTTGAAATACAAGAGTTTATAATGTTGAATTCAAATAGTGTGTCTACAATTGCTAACCTTATCGAATCGAAGTCCATTGTCAGTATATATAGCCTATATTATTATTTAGTAAGCTATTGTAACTGTTTACTCCATCGACCAACTCACACACAGCTACACAAGGTGCATACGATGTACAAGAAATAAAAAATGGGCAGTTGTTTCTGTCAATAACATTGATATCCCATTAAAATAAAGAAATATATAATATCCATCTAAGATTCATAGCATATACACTATAAAAGGTGAATCACAAATGTTATATTTAGTTTAAATCTGATGTTTCTATTTTCAGATGTTTACATCACACTCTGCAAGCCTGCAATGGAGCCCATTTATGTACTGTTTTTGCAAGATTTACCACCACAGTCGTAGGTGAGACGCTTTGAGTAAACTTATGAATTTAAATAGCAAATGGCAAATTGATTTAAACAAATGTTTAAACTGCTTTATGTCAGTCCAGAAAAAGTTGACCATGATTAATCATCTTTTTCCACACACACAAAAAAGCTTACACACCAATGAAGTATGTATCAAAAGAGTATACTCTTTCATGTATCTTAAAAAAAGAATCTGAAATTGATCTTTGCTATCAGAAGTTAAACCCATTTTAATAAAACGTCCATTTTGGCAGCTGTCCACGGAATGCTAAACTTGATGTTAAAACCTTTAAATCATATTTAATTTACAAAAATTTAAACCCTTGAGATTGAATTTAAACCCTTGAGATTGAATTTAAACCCTGGAGATTGAATTTAAAACCTGGAGATTGAATTTAAATCTTGGAGATTGAATTTAAACCCTGGAGATTGAATTTAAACCCTGGAGATTGAATTTAAACCCTGGAGATTGAATTTAAACCCTGGAGATTGAATTTAAACCCTGGAGATTGAATTTAAACCCTGGAGATTGAATTTAAACCCTGTAGATTGAATTTAAACCCTGGAGATTGAATTTAAACCCTGTAGATTGAATTAAAGACATGGAGATTGAATTTAAACCCTGGAGATTGAATTTAAAACCTGTAGATTAAATTTAAACCCTGGAGATTAAATTTAAACCCTGTAGATTGAATTTAAACCATGGGGATTGAATTTAAACCTTGGAGATTGAATTTAAACCCTTGAGATTGAATTTAAACCCTGTAGATTGAATTTAAACCCTGGAGATTGAATTTAAACCCTGTAGATTGAATTTAAACCATGGGGATTGAATTTCAACCTTGGAGATTGAATTTAAACCCTTGAGATTAATTTTAAGCCATGGAGATTGAATTTAAACCCTGGAGATTGAATTTAAAATTTTGGATATTGAATTTAAACCCTGGCGATTGAATTTAAACCCTGGAGATTGAATTTAAACCCTGTAGATTGAATTTAATCCCTGGAGATTGAATTTAAACCCTGTAGATTGAATGTAAACCCTGGGGATTGAATTTAAACCTTGGAGATTGAATTTAAACCCTTGAGATTGATTTTAAGCCATGGAGATTGAATTTAAACCCTGGAGATTGATTTTAAAATTTTGGATATTGAATTTAAACCCTGGAGATTGAATTTAAACCCTGGAGATTGAATTTAAACCTTGGAGATTGAATTTAAACCCTTGAGATTGATTTTAAGCCATGGAGATTGAATAAATTTAAACCCTGGAGTTTGAATTTAAACCATGGAGATTGAATTTAAACCCTTGAGATTGAATTTAAGCCATGGAGATTGAATTTAAACCCTGGAGATTGAATTTAATCCTTGGAAATTGAATTTAATAAAACGTCCATTTTGGCAGCTGTCCACGGAATGCTAAACTTGATGTTAAAATCTTTAAATCATATTTAAACCCTGGAGATTGAATTTAAACCATGGAGATTGAATTTAAACCCTGCAGATTGAATTTAAACCTTGGAGATTGAATTTAAACCCTGAAGATTGAATTGAAACCTTTGAGATTGAATTTAAACCCTGTAGATTGAATTTAAACCCTGGGGATTGAATTTAAACCTTGGAGATTGAATTTAAACCCTTGAGATTGAATTTAAGCCATGGAGATTGAATTTAAACCCTGGAGATTGAATTTAAACCCTGTAGATTGAATTTAAACCCTGGGGATTGAATTTAAACCTTGGAGATTGAATTTAAACCCTTGAGATTGAATTTAAGCCATGGAGATTGAATTTAAACCCTGGAGATTGAATTTAAAATTTTGGATATTAAATTTAAACCCTGGAGATTGAATTTTAAACCCTGGAGATTGAATTTAAACCATGGAGATTGAATTTAAATCCTGGCGATTGAATTTAAACCCTGGAGATTGAATTTAAACCCTGGAGATTGAATTTAAACCCTGGGGATTGAATTTAAACCTTGGAGATTGAATTTAAACCCTGGAGATAGAATTTAAACCCTGGAGATTGAATTAAAGCCCTGGAGATTGAATTTAAACCCTGGAGATTGAATTTAAACCATGAAGAATAAATTTAAACCCTGGGGATTTAATTTAAACCTTGGAGATTGAATTTAAACCCTGGAGATTGAATTTAAACCATGTAGATTGAATTTAAACCCTGGAGATTGAATTTAAACCATGGAGATTGAATTTAAACTATGGAGATTGAATTTAAACCATGAAGATTGAATTTAAACCATGGAGATTGAATTTAAGCCATGGAGATTGAATTTAAACCCTGGAGATTGAATTTAAACCTTGGAGATTGAATTTAAACCCTTGAGGTTGAATTTAAACCCTTGAGATTGAATTTAAACCCTGGAGATTGAATTTTAAACCCTGGAGATTGAATTTAAACCCTGGAGATTGAATTTTAAACCCTGGAGATTGAATTTAAACCCTTGAGATTGAATTTAAGCCATGGAGATTGAATTTAAACCCTGGGGATTGAATTTAAAATTTTGCAAGATGTACCATCGCAGTCGTAGGTGAGACGCTTTGAGTAAACTTATGAATTTAAATAGCAAATGGCAAATTACAAAAAAGCTTACACACCAATGAAGTATGTATTAAAAGAGTATACTCTTTCATGTATCTTAAAAAAAAGAATCTGAAATTGATCTTTGCTATCAGAAGTTAAACCCATTTTAATAAAACGTCCATTTTGGCAGCTGTCCACGGAATGCTAAACTTGATGTTAAAATCTTTAAATCATATTTAAACCCTGGAGATTGAATTTAAACCCTGGAGATTGAATTTAAACCCTGGAGATTGAATTTGCACCTTGGAGATTGAATTTAAACCCTGAAGATTGAATTTAAACCTTGGAGATTGAATTTAAACTCTTGAGATTGAATTTAAACCCTTGAGATTGAATTTAAACCCTGGATATTGAATTTAAACTCTGGGGATTGAATTTAAACCTTGGAGATTGAATTTAAACCCTTGAGATTGAATTTAAGCCATGGAGATTGAATTTAAACCCTGGAGATTGAATTTAAACCCTGTAGATTGAATTTAAACCCTGGAGATTGAATTTAAACCATGTAAATTGAATTTAAACCCTGGGGATTGAATTTAAACCTTGGAGATTGAATTTAAACCCTTGAGATTGAATTTAAACCCTTGAGATTGAATTTAAGCCATGGAGATTGAATTTAAACCCTGGAGATTGAATTTAAAATTTTGGATATTGAATTTAAACCCTGGAGATTGAATTTAAACCCTGGAGATTGAATTTAAACCATGGAGATTGAATTTAAATCCTGGCGATTGAATTTAAACCCTGGAGATTGAATTTAAACCCTGGAGATTGAATTTTAACCCTGGGGATTGAATTTAAACCTTGGAGATTGAATTTAAACCCTGGAGATTGAATTTAAACCCTGGAGATTGAATTAAAGCCCTGGAGATTGAATTTAAACCCTGGAGATTGAATTTAAACCATGAAGAATAAATTTAAACCCTGGGGATTGAATTTAAACCTTGGAGATTGAATTTAAACCCTGGAGATTGAATTTAAACCCTGGAGATTGAATTTAAACCCTGGAGATTGAATTTAAACCATGGAGATTGAATTTAAACCATGGAGATTGAATTTAAACCATGAAGATTGAATTTAAACCATGGAGATTGAATTTAAGCCATGGAGATTGAATTTAAACCCTGGAGATTGAATTTAAACCTTGGAGATTGAATTTAAACCCTTGAGGTTGAATTTAAACCCTTGAGATTGAATTTAAACCCTGGAGATTGAATTTTAAACCCTGGAGATTGAATTTAAACCCTGGAGATTGAATTTAAACCCTGGAGATTGAATTTAAACCCTTGAGATTGAATTTAAGCCATGGAGATTGAATTTAAACCCTGGGGATTGAATTTAAAATGTTGCAAGATGTACCATCACAGTCGTAGGTGAGACGCTTTGAGTAAACTTATGAATTTAAATAGCAAATGGCAAATTACAAAAAAGCTTACACACCAATGAAGTATGTATTAAAAGAGTATACACTTTCATGTATCTTAAAAAAAAGAATCTGAAATTGATCTTTGCTATCAGAAGTTAAACCCATTTTAATAAAACGTCTATTTTGGCAGCTGTCCACGGAATGCTAAACTTGATGTTAAAATCTTTAAATCATATTTAAACCCTGGAGATTGAATTTAAACCCTGGAGATTGAATTTAAACCCTGGAGATTGAATTTAAACCTTGGAGATTGAATTTAAACCCTGAAGATTGAATTTAAACCTTGGAGATTGAATTTAAACCCTTGAGATTGAATTTAAACCCTTGAGATTGAATTTAAACCCTGGATATTGAATTTAAACTCTGGGGATTGAATTTAAACCTTGGATATTGAATTTAAACCCTTGAGATTGAATTTAAGCCATGGAGATTGAATTTAAACCCTGGAGATTGAATTTAAACCCTGTAGATTGGATTTAAGCCCTGGAGATTGAATTTAAACCCTGTAGATTGAATTTAAACCCTGGGGATTGAATTTAAACCTTGGAGATTGAATTTAAACCCTTGAGATTAAATTTAAACCCTTGAGATTGAATTTAAGCCATGGAGTTTGAATTTAAACCCTGGAGATTGAATTTAAAATTTTGGATATTGAATTTAAACCCTTGAGATTGAATTTAAACCCTGGAGATTGAATTTAAACCATGGAGATTGAATTTAAATCCTGGCGATTGAATTTAAACCCTGGGGATTGAATTTAAACCTTGGAGATTGAATTTAAACCCTGGAGATTGAATTTAAACCCTGGAGATTGAATTAAAGCCCTGGAGATTGAATTTAAACCCTGGAGATTGAATTTAAACCATGAAGAATAAATTTAAACCCTGGGGATTGAATTTAAACCTTGGAGATTGAATTTAAACCCTGGAGATTGAATTTAAACCCTGGAGATTGAATTTAAACCCTGGAAATTGAATTTAAACCATGGAGATTGAATTTAAACCATGGAGATTGAATTTAAACCATGGAGATTGAATTTAAACCATGGAGATTGAATTTAAGCCATGGAGATTGAATTTAAACCCTGGAGATTGAATTTAAACCTTGGAGATTGAATTTAAACCCTTGAGGTTAAATTTTAACCCTTAAGATTGAATTTAAACCCTTGAGATTGAATTTAAACCCTGGAGATTGAATTTAAACCCTGGAGATTGAATTTAAACCCTGGAGATTGAATTTAAACCCTGAAGATTGAATTTAAACCCTGGAGATTGAATTTAAGCCATGGAGATTGAATTTAAACCCTGGGGATTGAATTTAAAATTTTGGAGATTGAATTTAAACCCTGGAGATTGAATTTAAACCCTTGAGATTGAATTTAAACCCTTGAGATTGAATTTAAACCCGGGAGATTGAATTTAAACCCTGGAGATTGAATTTAAACCCTGGAGATTGAATTTAAACCCTGGAGATTGAATTTAAACCCTGGAGATTGAATTTAAACACTGAAGATTGAATTTAAACCATGTTGATTGAATTTAAACCCTGGCGATTGAATTTAAACCCTGGAGATTGAATTTAAACCCTGGAGATTGAATTTAAACCCTGGGGATTGAATTTAAACCTTGGAGATTGAATTTAAACCCTGGAGATTGAATTTAAACCATGGAGATTGAATTTAAACCCTTGAGATTGAATTTAAACCCTTGAGATTGAATTTAAGCTATGGAGATTGAATTTAAACCCTGGAGATTGAATTTAAACCTTGGAGATTGAATTTAAACCCTTGAGATTGAATTTAAACCCTGGAGATTGAATTTGAACCATGGAGATTGAATTTAAACCCTTGAGATTGAATTTAAACCCTTGAGATTGAATTTAAGCCATGGAGATTGAATTTAAACCATGTAGATTGAATTTAAACCCTGGAGATTGAATTTAAACCCTGTAGATTGAATTTAAACCCTGGAGATTGAATTTAAACCCTGTAGATTGAATTTAAACACTGGAGATTGAATTAAACCCTGAATTGAGTTGAATTGCATGCATGGAATCAAAAGGCGGTGCCTTCAATTTAAGTCAGTGCAGACTATTTCCGTTTTTTAACTTATTGGTGCGTTTTTTTTCTTCTTTCTGAAATGAGAGAGGGGTTGTGTCTCATTCGGATGGATAGATTCAAAGGATGATGATAGCATGATGTGGAAAACTGCCAAAATGGGTTCTTTTATCAAAACAGTTGTAACTTCTGAAATCGCAGATCAATTCCAGTAATTCTTTGTTTTCATATGAGTATGAATATGCTCTTTCGATACGGGCTTCAACGGTGTTTCCAGTTAGTTTGGTCTTTTTGAAAAAACATGATCAATCTTGGTCCACTTCTTTTTGACTCACAGTGTACAGTTGCCCAATCTCACCAAATATTTGTTGTTAATGACTTTTAGAGCTCAGATCAAAATTAGATTGGAAATTCATGATGCACCCATTGTCATTGAGCCATAAAGCTTAAACTCTTTTAGCCAATGGAGCGGAAATTGTTTTGTCAATAAGTTTGTTGGGCTCCCGTGGTAACCATTTGGCCACTCACGTTCCACTTCCGGGTCCCCACGAACTTGCCCTTTGCTTGGTTGTTTTGCTCCTTAGGCCTTCTTTAGCTTTTTTGTCTTCATACCAAGGGGACTGAATTTTAAAATAAACCATTCCCACCCTCCCATTTGTTCTCGTATTGCCATGTTCCTGGATGTTCTTGGCACTCGTTAGGCGGCCGTGTTCCTTGATGATCCCGGCCGACCCACAATTTCCCCGATGAGTCCATGATTGTGGTTGTTCGTGGACTCTTTGTTTTCCTTCCGGGCCTCTGTCCCTTGATGCATCTTATAGGCATGTTGTGGATTGCCCTTCGCGTCCATGTTCCTGGATGACCTCCACTTAACCCCCCCCCCCCCCACCCTAGGCCTCTGTTCCTTGATGTATCTTAGGCCTTATTATGACTGCGTTAGCAGTGAAGTGTATAATTGTGTTTTGAGGATGAAATCCCAATTATTGACTGTTTAATATCAAAAATATTTATAAATGATAAATGAAAGTTATTAAGTTTATTTTCAAGTCAAATGTAAATTATTACCTCATTGTATAATTGGTAATCTATTAATTAGGCCAGCTGGTTTCTACTCGTCAAGTAGTTATTTAACATATTTACCATTCAGAAAATCAATTATTTTGAAAATTGTCACGTGATTTTATCGGTGGTAGGGTTGGCGGGTTGCTCACCCTTGGATTATCGTATATTTCAATTGGCTCATTTTCAAATTGAATAACATGACTCTGAAAGAAAGCATTGATAACTAAAGGTTATGACCATCTTTAAAAAATTGGAGCTTTTTATGAGCGTCTCTCTTAAGTTTAAGTTCTTAGTAATTACTCGGACCTTTCCAAATTTTGACTGGATAACATTGTAGTCTTTACCGAAAATTAACCTTGTCTCTCGTCTAGGACGACCAAATCTGAATATTTGAATATTAATTTATCAATGTATTATAAGGTACAATAGTGCCCCTGATTATTGTGTAATGCATTTGTGTAAATTTGCGAAATTAAATCTCTTGGTATGGAGCTGAGATGCTCTTATCCTATTTTGATTCCCACTGTCTATATCAATTTCCGATGTCTTCGGGTAAACAGGACAATTATTGCATTTATAAGCTGTTCTACGTTGCTTATTATAGTAATTGTGATTATTTTAACATTACTATCTTTTAGGTGATGGTGATACCGTGACAACATCTACAGATGGTGGTGATGTTGAAATAGATATGGCATCTCAAAGGCGAAGGAAGAGGGATGATAGTCCACCGCAATTTGGTTTAAGTGTTACAACCACAGGAGGTACACCAATTATGCAATCAAAATCCTTACCAAAATGCCACTATTACCTTCACATATCTAGTGCATCTAAACTCTTGATTTTAATTGCCCTTTTAAAAGGGAGATTTTGTTAATTTTCCCAATTAGTACCATAGCATTAATAAATGATATTGTAATCTATAAGTAATTTTTCCTAAAATGCATTCGCCTTCCTGTCGGTAGTGACATCATTGCTATTCTAATAATAACATTATAAGATCACCAAGTTATATTCAATCAGGAATGAATTTTCAGACACAATCATGGACAAATCTTACAAGATGTCATGAAAAAAGATTTACTTAGGCACAAAATATTCACATTTACTACCTGTTTTGCATATTTACATGAAATTCACCTACACCAAACACATCTTTATATAATTTAAAATAAAAGAGGGGAGAGCTCAAGACCGTGGAGGGGGGCAAATATACCCACACACATCCCTTCACTGCATGGTACAATAAGCATGTGTGTAATCAATAATAGTTTTGCTTTTTAACTTGTAGGTTTACAGATAGGTCAATCTGTTCTTTTTGGGATGTTGACTACAGCAGATGTTGGAAAAGAATATATTTCAGATATGTCGGAGGATTACAAACCTTTTATCACTAATCCACAATCCTCCATGCAAGGGATGATATCAAGGGAATTACAAAATAGGTAAGATCGGAGACAAGTGGCCATAGGGTGTCTACAGGGGCATAACCTGGATTTTGAAGCAAGGCGTCCAAAAACATTAACATGAGAAAATGTGTGTGAATTTATCTTGACTTACTGACAAATTGCCTTTACTAACAAGATTGTGTATTGGGCCTGTCTTTAAGTCCATTTTTAGCCTGTGGTTTCATTACATGCCTTTTTGTATTGCATTTGAATGAGCTTCTTCTATGGTTATTTGGTGCTGTGTACGTGGGCGTACCCAGGCAGCACATGGTTGACATTGTGATTTATGTAAAGCAAATAATGTAAAACCTGGCTAAATGGGACAATAAAAGACAAATATGAAATAGTGTATTTTTGGTCGCCATGGCATATGCATACATTAAGCCTTAATTACAACACGTTTCTCTTTTTTTACCGTGTAATTGATGCATGTCCGAGACTTGGAGTACACTTTATCAAATAACATTGGGAAATACCCAATCAATTGACGAATGGGAATAAACATGATAAACACTTGTGTGACATATCGTTGTCCTATTTGAATAAGACTTATGGTCTGCATTGATGTAAGACACCATGAATATGGTCTGAAACCAATACATTGATCCCTAATATACAGATTCAAGTGAGTGTTATGAACAAATATACAATTTGTTACCATTATTATATTGCACAAGCAAACAAAACTGGTTAGCAAACCATTTTGTTACCTTATCGTTATCATTGAGCTGCTACTATACTCCTTGGACTGTACTACAAGTTACTAATTGTGGTAGCTAATAGTTTGAGCCTAAAACCACTCCGCGATGGAGGTTGCTATATTGTTATTACGTTTCCTCTTTATTAATTTCTTATTTTCACAGGATATTAGCAAACCTATCTCCTTGTTTCTACATTAGCTCGTTAGGTCAGCTTGAACAGAGAGGTCCAATGGAGGTTATAATAACAGTGAACGGAGGTGTGGATATTGGCGACACTCCACGATTACTATACTGGGATCCAGGTAAAAACACAAACTATCCAATTATGTATTCTAATCATCATCACCATCATCATCCTTTGGCTGCAGTGCAGGCAAGCACACAATCATGTTCTGCAAACATGGCGGTCTTTAGCAAGAGTGACTATCTGTCGTTCTTGAATCATGTCTTCATTGTCCCCTAGTATGTTGAATGTGTTGGTATGTATCTTAACACACCACCAAGAGGTTAATCCTTTAGCACACTTCTATACAATCTTACTTTTTATATTGTATTATTAATATGACTTCTGTGCTGTATATAAAACCACTGAACTGTTATGTCCATATTGTGAATTATTTAGTTAAACCTATGATTCAGTTAAGGTTTAACTATTATTTTAAAACTAAGACTCTTATGTTCATCATTATCGAAATGAACTATTAATCAGTCAGACTTGTTTTTATTTGTGGTTCAAATAACCAATGATTAAAATACTATAATCATAATATCAGTGAAAATCTATGATCAAATTTATATATATGTATATACAGCGTGTATCAAAAAGAACGCAACACTTTTTGTCGAGAGCTGTACGGTCACAGTAAAAGACAAATCACTCCAAAACTTATATATTCTGTTAGGTATACTTATTGGCTATCAAAAGGTATAAGTAAAGAAGTGCAAAACACGTTTTACATCGATCGTTCTAAAAACTTGGATTTTCCTGTCCGATTAGTGTTATGGGTTAACAGTTTAATAACTGTGTAACCTTAATGTCTGGAATGGTTTATCTTAATTTCCTTTGTTTCAGCAAGGTGGTACATAAAATCATTGAATCGTGTAATCTGATAATCATTCGACCATTTGAATACGTCAATCACCCTTTTTAAGTTCTGAACCACCGATTGCTATGATCGCTACATGTCTATGGTACGTTCTTTCATAAATTAAAGTTCATAATCGATGCATCTTAAAACAAGGACAGCATTTTGAGGGTCGAGGAGCACCATAATGTCCCATTCCCATTCACAACAGACTAACAATGACTGATTAATATAAGACAATTACTACCTTCACTGGACTATTCCATTTGTTTATCTTTTGAATAATGTGCCATACTGTTTTATTTATGACATTAACGAGAGAAAAAGAGAGAGAGGATTTGCAAACAGACTTTGTAATCGGGATTTTCAAGTTGTGTCATTAACTATCAACTAATTTATTGCCAGATTTAATTAATATTGATATGATACTGTAATAGCCAGAAAATTGATACCTTTAACAAGACATTTTCTTCTCAGAATGATGAGTTTGATTCCAATTATTGCTAATATTCACCTGACAAGAAAATCAGGCATACAGGATAAACGATGTAAAACGTGTTTTGCACTTGTCTACGTGTATCGTTGATATCTCATCGAATCAATAATCGATATCGCTGTAATTTGACTATGTGATAGCCAATAAGTACACCTAACAGAATATATAAATTTCAGAGTGATTTGTGATTTGCCGTAATCGGAGAGCTCGCGACAAAAAGTGTTGCGTTTTTTTTGATACACCCTGTATATGGTGTTTATGTGTAATCTGGTGTTTAGCAACTTCGGTTGTCATCCTCTTTGTAATTCTACCTGTGGGTAAATTGGGGACAATAAAGTTATCAGCCAGGTCTTTATCTCCCCTGTTAGTTGTGGTAATATATAGTCTGTCAAAGTTATTCTTTTCAGTTATTTTGTTGTTTGAAAATTGCAATGGATATTTATCATTTTTTCTCATGAAAATGTGGAAATATTGTACTTTAGGTCCTATTGTATGTATATAAGGCTTCAACAGACAAAATTGCATCATATAGTTCAAATGAGGCATGCCTTGGACCTGAGGTACACCTTCATTAAAATTCAGTTAATGTTTTGACTGAATTCTTGTTAAAATATGGTTTGATATTTCAGGTTTGAATCAGTGGAAAGATGCCAGTCAGACATGCGGAATGGAATTTCCCCAGACATTTAACCCTACGACTCATATACTCACTGTTCAGGTACTGTATATCGGGAGATTTTTTAGTTCTTAAGTTTGTTATTGATATTTCATCCTAATGTAGTTTTGTTTATCAAGCTATGATGGAAAACTATGTGCAAACCTTGATACCCAGGCTTTTTTTACTTTGGCCTGATTAACAGACAGTGGGTGGAAAAAATGCATATTTGCGAATGGCAAACATCAAATGCTATAAGTTTTTAGTTTGGTAATCAAGTTGCTACAATCATGGAAAAACACCGTACATAATTGTTGAGAAGGAAGACTACCAAAACGTATAGCGTAACACTGTTGGAAGATTATTTTCTTCAAGATTATAACTGGTGATATAGTGAGTAATTTTGTTGTCGGTCTCTCTAAGGTATGTCGCACAAGAGGAGAATACCCAACCACGAGTAATGGTAATGGCTTTTTTAACCAAGAGACCCAGTTCCTGGTTGCTTCTACAACTGATACAGTGGCTAATGATCCACCTGAAGTCACCAATCTTCCTACTGGACTGGTTATAGAACAGAATGGAGGTTAGTTAGTTGAGACCCACAGGACTGCAAAATATGTGATGTGTTTTATTAGTGCGGAAATTACAATGCTGATCCCATCAGGCCAGGTGTGATATTGATTAAGTTTTTTAAAAAGGTGTGTCAGTTTTTTGAAACAAATCATCCATGGGCAAAATTGAAGCATTTTGTATAAAATTTGCACAAATTTAACTTTTAGCACTTAACTTTAATCAAGTATATTTTGGAATAGGATAGTAAATGCGACAAAACAAACAGCATTCGAAAGCTAATTAAGTTATCTTGGCGCTCATATGGACACCAATTAGTAAATACTGAATATAAAATGAGCAAAATGACCCTTTCCACGGGTATTTTTTTCTTCTTAAAAAGTTACACAACGTGTTTTTAAGTACTTATTAGTCTCAATAGAAACTCACTAATAGTCAAGTATATCATGCAATGTCAAGCACATGTACATCTATTCAAAAGTACTGGCGATTCATGTGTTCATGGTTGATCAAGCATATCGTTTATAAATACTAACTATAATGAATGTATTGACGCAGACCACTTGCACCCTTTTAATGGGACACATGTATTATAGACGAGACTGGGCATTACGGTTCCATCGCCTTTATAAGTTGAGCCACTTTGGAATTTAGTTTTTTGACTATAATGACAGGCCAAGATTGCTCCGTGAAAATGAAACCTGACTTTGTCAAGCCAAGGCATACAGCCTTGACGCGTTTTATTTAGCATTTAACATGTTTAATGTAGCACAAATTGGGCTAATACTTGAAATTAAAAGTCTAATCTAGAAATGCTATATCGACACCTCCTCAAAATGTGAACGTTTTATTTTATAAAATCTGAAATACTAAGTACTAATCTTTATAACAAATTGAAGTTCAAAGCTAGAAATTCTTTATACAACCTCGCTAAAAGATGCTCAGACCATACAATTTGGGCGCTGTGTGTCATTTCAACCAGGAATTGGCAGAGCTACATTGCACCGTCCACGGACAAGCCCACATGCTGTGGAAATTGCTTGCGGGCTTCCTCCCTTGACCAAGGCATGAGAGTGTTGCCACATGAGGGTTTTCAATGTCCTAATTGAGCTCATTTTAAAAACCAAAACCTGCTCAAGCAATAGTATTATCGTGATTTTTCTCGAAATTTGAACATTTTATTTCACAAAATCTGAATCAGCACTAATTTTATAACAAATTGAAGTTTAAAGTATAATTTTTATAACATAACAAATGACAAACTTAACACTTTGGGCTTGCTGCTGCTCGTCCAAATTATTATTGAATTGGAAGCTATTTATAGACAGCAACTGAGTATGACATTATTGTGAACATGAAATCTTTTCTAATATCATAAGTCAAGTTATATCCAACCGATTCCGCTCGTTCAAAAAGCAGACTGTGCTATCTTTACATAACGTATTCATTTTTGTACTTTAATTCATGATAATAAAAAAGAAGAAAAAAACTGGATTTATTGTGTTGCATTTCAAGATTTTTACATTTTACACCATCTGAGATTTGAAATAGCATATAGTAATAATTATTTATCAAATATCAAACCAATGAATTAAGGCAAGTTCACTGATTAGAAGTTCACTGAATAGGGAGAAAGCAGGACAATGCAATTATGATTAACAGTTGTAAAAATTAAATAGCTGACACGTTTGTTGAAACAGAGATGTATAGAATATAATACAATCTTTAAAATTATACCAAAATCTGTGTTTGTACCATACAGGGATGAAAGGAATTATTGCAAATTGAATGTAGAATTGGAAACATTCTCCATATTCTCCATAGAGTTTGTACACTGCAACCCTTGACTTTCGAAATATAATGAACCATATCTCAGCCAAACAGTGATAGAAATACCTGATTTATTCACACAATGTAACTAGATATATGGACTTTCAAATGACACCTATACCATAGCTCTACCACATTTAGTTGTTGAGTTAATACAGAGATCAGGCCAGAGATAAGGATGATTCGTCACCAAAACGCAACGCCGCCAACCTTTTTGGGTGGTTTGTTCAAAACACATGGCCAAATACATCAATCTTAAACAGATTAAAAACAAATCTAATTAACCAGTCTTTGGAGTCAAATGAGCCCGGGTTGACTTGGACTTGGTTTAGTGTT
Source organism: Ophiura sarsii (assembly GCA_035610835.1). Taxonomy (NCBI): domain Eukaryota; kingdom Metazoa; phylum Echinodermata; class Ophiuroidea; order Amphilepidida; family Ophiuridae; genus Ophiura; species Ophiura sarsii. Next base: position 90,406,329 of record CM069441.1, on the reverse strand, counting down.
GGAAGTTCACGAGATCTTGCAAAATCACGTTCTTGCAAGATCACAAGATTTTGCATATGAAGTTCCTACACCCAATATAGCATATATTTATTCCACTTAAAGCCTGCATATGGAATACTCTTCTTCCCCAGACCAGGAATTGACAAATTGTCACCAATACCGTATATGATAGCCACTGTTTATACCTTGATTGAATATATTGTTGTTGATAAGAAATACAATTAGACTAAACTTGTTTGTTGTCTTGTTTTGCAGGAACCTTGATGTTCCTGCTGGAGGGTGTTGATACAAATGGAGATTTGTTTGCATTTTCTCTTGACCCAAATGGTAATCAGTTAAGTGGCACTGCTACCCTTGACCCTGATGGCTCATTTACATATGTTCCATGTACAGACTGTTCTACCAGTGATACAATAAACATACTCCGTAAGTACCCTAAACTATGACCCTTGATCTAGGTGGATCATTTATATAATGTGTCATGTGCAAACTGTTCTGTCATTGGCACAGCTGGTGTAATAATTTAGATGTATGTTTTAAGGCTTGAATAAAGACCGATTGTAACAACATAAACTGTGACCATTGACTTAGATTACTTACTGTTTCATGTTCTGGCATTAAAATGGTTCCATTATATCCTAGTAAACAAATTGACCCCTTTTCATACATATTTTTGTTACATTGAGATTAGATTTCTTGAGATTTACCTTTATTCAAAACTTCTGGCTACTATTAAAATCAATGGGTTTAATTTCCAGAAATGTTCACCTTTTTTTATGTGAAAAGGTTGGTTTTTTCCTTCAAAAAATTAGGAACAATTAGATATTCCAGGTACATTTATTGGTCATTTTGGAAAAAGTGTACTTTAGGTCCCAGATACTGGAACATAAAAGTTGCCAGTATTGCTCGATACTAGTAAGATTTTACTGTTCCAGTATCGCTCTATACTGGATCATTTTTATGTACCATTATCTGGCGATATACTGGTACACATGCAACCAGTATTGATTTGTCCCAGTATTGATTGAAAGATACTGGTACATAATTGTGTTTCAGTATCGCCCGAAACTATAACATTTTATATGTGCCAGTATCGTCCAATACTGGAACACTGGCTTTGTAGTATCGAACGATATGAGCTGTTCCTGTATCGGATGATACTAGTACAGTCCAGTCAATTTACTTAATATCAACTTCAGGGTCAATCTTCATTTTGCTGGCAACACATCCCTACCAAAATATTATCTTGAGTAGTCCCCTCTCCCCCGAAACATATTTAATCTTGTAAAAATTAACCGTAACTTACTATTCATCAAATGAAGGTATTGTATTAATAATGTACTCTAGAAAGGTGTAATTTGTCTAACAGGATATCAATCTATAAGACAAGTCTGGAAAATAGCCAAATTACAAATGATGACAATATCAAATGCTGTAGATTTCATTTACAAAAATATGGGCTAAACTAGCGGTACAAAGCACCTTTAAATAATGATAGCATTCTTATTCCCCAATATTTTATTGGGATAATTCACATAATAATCAAGATGGTTTTCCATCTTTCTTTGTTTTCTTTTAGTTACTGAACATTCTGTAGCTACTGGTATTACCCCGTTAACTGGTTCAGCAAGTTTCATCATACAGGTTCCCTTTAGCAATGAAAATCCTACGCTATTTGCTGCTCGATACGGAAAGATTGTCACCAGAACAGTAAGTTTATAACATGCACCATGTACCATTACCATTAGTCTGAAGAAAGGTGTAAACATTTTGGTGTAAAAACCCAACAAATCATAAAAGCCTAATATATAGTTATATAATTATGAGTAAACTTTATTACATTTTATTCAATACAAATTTGTCTCGTGTGGGCTTCCGTCCACACTCGTCAGTTGGATAATGCAATGAACATGATCGGAATTACAACCTATAATAGCGCGATGAGGCGTACCCATTATATTTGAAAGTTGACTGGTGATGCTGGTATTCAGATTTGCCTTTTCAATTTGATACCTTGGTATCAGAAGATTAATTGCATATCTCAGTTTTAAGAAATTCATTTTTCATGAGCATTTGGACAATTGATATGATTATAGTGACCATTTTAACAAACACGATTTTACTGTGTGTAAATCTCATTGGAATGGCAAAAAATGCGGTCAGCTTCCAGCAATTGTCTCAGTTTGCTTATTTTTCAGTTGATTTCTTTCTGTTTGGGGGAAGATAAACTAGATTAACGATGCTTTATACAAGCAACAACAATTTCATAGTTCCATGACACATCAAGGTTAAATGGCTGTTTTAATCCGTGCACAATTGTTTTTGATTCTCCCTCTATATACTTTAAATGTTGTCAATAATAAAAGTGGAATTACACCTGGCTGTAGATGCTTTTTTTCTCTACTGATAAACCCACTTTGGGTAAAAGGGGGCAATACAAGCTCTAAACTTTTTGACTCTGTAAAAATCAAGAGTAAAACATACCCTTTGAGTTAGTGTGTCTATAATACCTTCAAGTAATAGAACCATTTAACCGTCGTTACACACCCTTCCTTTCTCAGCCCCGCCCCACCCCCAACGGTGAATTCCAAATGAGTATTATTTATACTGGAAGTTGGAAATGCTTGGTTTCGTTATTTTCTAAATATTTATACTTGTTTTGTTATCACAATGAAAAAAGGGCATTAGAGTAGAGTTGTGTTATAACAACAAATCTTAGGATTGTGTGTTGACCTCCACCATACATCTAATATGTGTTACAAGATATGTCTAATTCATGCAATGTTTAGTCTCTCGGATAAGAAAACAACAAACTAAGAAGTAATTTGTTTACAAATAAAAAAACCACCCACCTGCTTCATAATATTATTTCGCTGCATTATATCTCGCACATTCCGCTCCACAGCATTTACATCAGTATTGTAACTCCATGATGTCAATTTGTGGTAAAATTCTTTTTGCTTTCAATGTTCAATTCCTCTTAGATTCTAGTTGATGAAAACTCTGCTGATCTGCCAACACCAAACCAAGTCAAAGTCAACCTGGGTGCATTTGACTCTCAAAAGAATGGTGTGTTAACAATACAGATATACCCTGCCGATCATGGCTCATCAATCCTGGGGACACAGGTCAGATCAGTTCCTCCTGATTCAGATTGCAACACAGAGTTACAAACACCGGGAGGTGTACCATGTGATCTTGTGCTTCCTAATGACAAGGCAAGTATAACGAGGCGTTTCGTCTGAATGTTTGCTACACACTTCAAGATCAGGCAATATAAATGAAGAGTATATATCCATTTCTATCAACATTCAGTGATTTTCTTCACCCCTAAAATGGGGATAAAAAACTCACATTTCTAAAAGGTTTATATGTAGCAATAACATGAAACAATGAGGGAAATGGCCTAATTTGATTGATTGATTGCTTGAATATATTGCTTGATTTAATAAATGCTGATTTAATAATTTATTGATCAATCAAAAAAAGATATATGTTTTCGTTTTTCTTAGAATTATTATTTTCTAATTATGAATTTGTTTATCTAATAACAGAATGACTACGTTTGGGGAATGGCAACATTGATATATCAGCCAGACAATGGTTATTCAGGACTTGACTCGGTGCGTGTACTAGCCAGTGACAACAGTGGGGCTTTGTCAAATTTGATCATTGTGTCTACAGAAGTAGTGAGCCAAAGTAAGCAAGATGTTGTGTATGGCAGTATGGCATCCTGGTCTGACAGAAAATCTCCACTATGATTCAGAGCGTATTCAGAAGAGGGCGTGTAGAATCATCTTAGGTTTTAACTACATAGGCTATCAGGATGCCTTAATAACATGTGCTATTCCGGAACTCAGGAACCGTAGAGACCAACTTTGTTTAAACTTTGCTAAATCCCTTTTAAAATCTAATGAATTCCGTGGTTGGTTACCAAAATCTAGAGATGAACAAGTGCATAATATGACTCTCCGTAGTGCTCACAAAATAACTGTTCCTAAAACACGTACCCTGCGTTACGCTCGTAGCTCAATTCCATACATGGTCAAACTCTTAAATCATACATTATAGTTCTGTTTCCAATAGGGGGTGGGTTGTTGTGTTTTGCATGCTTAGTTATTTCTATGAATATATTGTTTCTATTTTTCTATATATTACATATTGTAAATATTGTTGTAATTCAGCATTTTGCTGCGATAATGATATGTTTATTAAACCTTGAATTGAATTGAATTGAATTGAAAAAAAGTGTTTGGATGTTTCTTTCTTTTCTTTTTTTCTTATAAATATCTTACACCAAGAATACTATTTTTTTAATCAAATAGAATTCAAACATTGCCCACAAAATCAATTATTGTTTCACTGTTAAATCGTAGTTGTTCTTGAACTGGAAACTTTATTATATTAATTGTGACAATAATGAAAGTGAATACAGTATTTCTATTACTTCGGCTGATATACCTTATTCAATACGAATAAAGTACGCCTATACCTTATATGATACGAATGAAGTACATAAGTCAATGTTTTTTTGGATTAATTTCAGCTACATTTTCATGGCAGATGACAGATAACTCTGCATATGAATTTGATGGATCCATTACTCTGACCATCAAACGCACAGGATTTCTTGGACGTACAAGTAGCATAGGTAAAGTGTATTTGATTTTCATTTTAATCCATGAGTGTTTGAGTTGTTGTATATTATTACATTGTGTTTAAGCATTAGAATTTTGTGTTATAGATTACATCTACTCCCTCATCCTCCCTCCTCAACCCACTATCTCCTATACTGTTCAGCTGTCTTATTCTGTGCAGTGACGTCAGAGAATCTACAATACTATTTTAACGAGCCTGTCTGTCTAACGTCTCTGGGTGCAAATTCTTGCCCATGTACCTATGCAATCGCTATGGACAGGAATCTTCGGATGTGGCAACACGTGTCACGCACCTGGTAACGCAAGTGTCACGCACCGTCCCTTTATCCCTCATATATACATTTTTGGAAAGGAAATACATCAGAGAATCCAAATTTGGTGTAAATTTGAACCAAAAATGTTGAATATTTGAGAAAATCAAAAAAATCACAACATTTTTGACTAGGAAGTATTATACTAGTATGATAACATTTGATAAAATATATTTTTAGTTATCTTTTCAAAACCTGAAATGGGTTAAAAAAACGTGTTTTTTATAATTTTCTCCAAAATGGTAAATTCATGATCATGGTTGGATTCATTGAACCCTTTTCTGCAAGAAAATACTTTTATATAGATTAAATGAATAATGAAGTAGTTATAGCAGTTTTACGGAAGCTATGCTGAGGGACCACTCCCCTCTTATCTTGTCAGGCTTACCTCTTGTATCACCACAAGTATTTATTGTGAGTTGTAAAAGTTCTTTTAGCTTAAACTTCAAATCAGTTACTGCAAAAATATATGGTGTTTTGACTAAAGAAGATATACATTATTTAAAATTGTGTGACAAATACATAAAATGTCTTTACAACCGCATTGTTTTGTTTACAGCTGTATCTACCATTGATAAGTCAGCGGTCTCCACCGGCAATGATCCTGATTACGATGAGTATACAGCCATAATTCAATTTGATGAAGAGGAATCGGAGAAACCTGTAACGATTATAATACTAAATGATGACGAATTAGAACTCAATCCAGAGACCTTCATAGTGGTCATGTCTGAGGTTGTCAATGGGCATATAGATGGATCAACAGAGGCTATCGTAACTATTAATGATGATGAATGTAAGTGAAACAATAATTGTTATAAAATGTTTATTCAATAATGTAAATAACAATATCTTTCGTGTGGATTTTTCCCTTCAAATTTATAAAACACTAAAATATTGTATTGTAGACATTTGTCACACCAAGATTATTAAGGAATAATTAGCACATCAGAGCACTATTCAACCAAATAAAATGCCAATTCCGTACTTGAATTGCCTGAAATTATAATCCATGTTTCAGTCATCATCCATGGCTATTTATATCAATGGTTCTTTGGTTTGTCCAACAGCTACTTATGAAATGAAGCTGGATTCCTACATAGTTGCTGAGATTGACAAAACTGTTGATGTGTACGTGACTAGAACAGGCTACAAGGGTATTGACGGATCAGTCAGTGAGTATTATACCGATGCAGACGGATTGACCAATATAATATTAAAATATAATGACATTAACATGGATCGGGTACATTTGGCAAAACAAGCTATTTGCTGCATATTTTCTTTTAGGAAATGAGTAAAGAGCTACAAGCTAATTCTAGGTATTTCATATTGTGTTTTGGCCAAATTGGTATCAATTTTTATCATTTCTTTCTAAACTAAAATAAAGGTAAAACAAGGGCTCATTGAACAGGTTTGTGCATCTAAGGTGATTACAATCAGCTTTGTGTGTGGGGTCCTGAGACAAAAACACAAATGTCACGGTACAATTTATTAACATGTAAACCTCGCTTTGTTCTGTGTATCCATACATTGTTTATAATGATAAGACTGTATGGTTGCACACCACTAAATACATCTCCCATAGGGTAACACGTGAAATGCACACTTTTAAAATGGATATTTCTTGACGTTATAAGAAACTGGTAACTTGAAATTTGGTTTCAACTTGAAGATGAAAGCCATGACTACTAACTCAACAACTCATATATGGGGGGTAACCGGCATAATTTTGAGCTAGAGCCTTTTCAAAAAGTACGAGTTGAGTTTTCCTGGTCACACGCAATTGTTGATTAAGATTATTGCGTCAGATACCGGAAATGACCTGAACACAAATGTCTCTGTTAAAATATTAAAAGATCATCATTGCATCAATTTTTTTGGACCTGAAGAACGCTGATGTGTCTGTCAAAATTCACACTATATTAATTTCGCCATAACTTGCAGTAAATACCCTAATTTTAAACTGTAATTTACAATAGGTCTCCCGTTTCGGCATAGAAACGGGCTGGTTTTGGACTTTTGCCTCAAAGGGGGTAGGGCCAGACGTTATTTAGTGGTGTGAAACCTGAAGGAGACACTTTTTTTATTATTGCCTCATTTCCTTAATCTTTTGCACTTTACATAATGCGTACTTATGATTTTTGATCAAATATACGACTTCAAAGTGGTAAAAAACAGTGAAAGACATTGTGCGCCATATTTGCTATGTCAGTAGAAAAGTAGATTTTGGTTACCATGATCCTCGTCAAAAAGGCATACGGCACTATGCTAATCACTTGTTGTAAAACATTTTGCATGGAAGTATTGAAATTACAAGGACATTCTGTGAGGTTGACCTATTCAGTAGACACAGCTTAATCAATTTACCCCCCCCCCATGCCCTATCCCCCCCCCCATATACCCTATGGCCCCCCCCCCCCACCGCTTACGTTCAACTCTTGCTTCAAATATGTCTTTTTAAATACAATTTAGATCATGTTAGACCCCGCGCCGTTCTGAGAGGGGAGTTTACGGAAGTATGCAAAACTTGTATTCAAATCTTTTTTTCTTCTCACTAGAGCGTAATTCGTTTAAAATTATATTTTTGATATTTAAGAAAAAAAGGTTTTCTCCAAATTTTGTTCCTATTAGCGAAATTTAGACCCTCATATCTTAGCCATTTCGATAAATAAACATGATAAACTTTAAATCGTTTAAAGTAATCATTTACGTCTATGGCACGTGTCCGAGAAGTCTTAATGTCGCAGGGTTTTGCATTAAAAGACAGTGGGGTGGAGAAAATGAGCATTTATACACAGCTCTATGGAGAAAAATTTACATAATCGTCGATATCTCGAAAAGAAAATCATTAATCAAACATAATATTTTTTCAAATTAACTTTTTTGGGCAGGGAATATACGGTTTTCTTCTTTAAAAAAAAAAAAAAAAAAAAAAAAAACTAGATAATGACTTTAATTAGTCAGATTGTAGCTTATTTAACCAAACGGACGGATCTTTCATGATGAAACAGATGTGTATACTAAGAGAACGAAGTGTACGGGCCGTAATAATATGTGTTAGAACCAATTTTAACTAGAAGTCTAGTTATCATTGCCGGTAAGTCAGTTTAGACAGCAATGCAGGGGTGAAGGTCAAAGCGCCTTGACCCTCTGTATAGGTTGCACACCACTAAATACATCTCCCATAGGGTAACACGTGAAATGCACACTTTTAAAATGGATATTTCTTGACGTTATAAGAAACTGGTAACTTGAAATTTGGTTTCAACTTGAAGATGAAAGCCATGACTACTAACTCAACAACTCATATATGGGGGGTAACCGGCATAATTTTGAGCTAGAGCCTTTTCAAAAAGTACGAGTTGAGTTTTCCTGGTCACACGCAATTGTTGATTAAGATTATTGCGTCAGATACCGGAAATGACCTGAACACAAATGTCTCTGTTAAAATATTAAAAGATCATCATTGCATCAATTTTTTTGGACCTGAAGAACGCTGATGTGTCTGTCAAAATTCACACTATATTAATTTCGCCATAACTTGCAGTAAATACCCTAATTTTAAACTGTAATTTACAATAGGTCTCCCGTTTCGGCATAGAAACGGGCTGGTTTTGGACTTTTGCCTCAAAGGGGGTAGGGCCAGACGTTATTTAGTGGTGTGAAACCGTATTTATCTTTGTCTTTGTATAATTGTTTATATATTCCGTGAATAAAACAAAACAAAAACATGTGACTGTAAATAGGCTTGTAACTCTTGATGATATGATGCATCATTTTGGGGGTGACAGGAAAGTAAGAGATATCTAAATGTTTATAACTTTTCAATTTCAGCATTACAGTTGAGTAGTGGTTCCGCCTTCAGTGGTACTGACTATACCGAATCACAGCCTAGAATCATGTTTGCTACCGGACAAAGTGAAGGTTTTGCAACAATTGAAATCAAAGAAGATCAAGAAGAAGAGGATGATGAGATATTTGTGGTATCCTTACAATCATCAACAAGTGGATTTATAGTACATCCTATGGAGGCTCAAGTTACCATTGTTAACTCAGGTACATGAGAATACCATTTTATCTTCTTTCGAGTAGATGTTTCTTCAAATTTTCATGAGAATAAATGTAAAAGAAATAAGGTTGACTTATCAAGCAAATGTTTTTTCACTAAAATATCACTAAAACTGTTGATTTGATTTGAGATCATTTGGGTCCCACGACCCTGGATAACCCAATAAGCTTATATAGCTTATTTCCATTTGGGTCCGTTAGATGTGTGAACAGATACAGACCGGGATGATCCCCTAGTCTTTACGAAAGAGTCTGTAACCTTTTTAACGTGCTCGGGTATTGCTCTTCCGATACACGGGACCACAATTGTATGTGACTTCCGAACCACTGGTTTTTGCTGCCATTAGGAAATCGTCACAATCCCTTCGCTTCATTTACCAGGCTATCGATACGGCGCACACAATGTATCAGCACTTAGATTGTAAAATCCCCTAACAGCTCCCCAATCTCGCTTGGGTCGACTCAACTTTGAGAAAAGATGTACTGTACACCGTATTAAGTTTTTATCTTTCTAACAAATTAGAGCATGTAGTACTTATTTATATAAGTAAATATATTTATTGTACATCGGCACTTGTTAATAGTATGCTTTTTGAAAGTTCTTAGATGCACATGATACCCAATTTGTGGTTTGTGATGACCATATTGAACTACGGGGACTGGGTTAGTAATGCCACGCTACGTATTAGTGATATATCCATGAATGGATGATGGATGGATGGATGATCTAGTTATAAAGAGTTAGATGCATATGATACCCGCTTTGTGATTTGTGATGACCATACTGAACTACAGGGACTGGGTTATTGATGCCATGGCACATAAGTGATATATCCATGAATGCATGATCAGTAATTAAGAATTTTAGCATTAAAATACATGTTTACTATGATGTTTTTTCACTTCTGTTTCAGTACCTGACACGTCTGGTCAAGGAACAGGTAGATATTTATTTTGAAGTCACTGTAGTATACCCTTCAGCACAAGTTAGACATAGAGTGAACAAACAAAATGACGGGTATTGTATTGGGAAACCTTAAGGCAATGACAAAATAGGATAGGTCGGTCGGTTGATCAGGCGTTTTTTTGGTTTGTTGGTTTTGTTTAAATTTAAAAAAACAAAACAATTTTCAACACATTTCAAAAATGTGCAAAAATGTGCTAAAATGTTCAAGATATTTCAAAAATATTTCAAAACATTTATAAAATATCTTATAGTTTATTTGAGAAAAAAAAGTGTGTATAGGTCAAGGATATCATTTTACAAAGTGAATGAAATATAGTTGCTCTTTAAAGCTTAAGGCAAAGCCTTTGCGTTCACTTTCTTTTTCCGTAGAATAAAATATATATAAGAACATAAGGATTAGACAATATGTTGACAATATATTACCCAAGAGCTCTTTGAAGCTGCCTTATGTTTTACCATGCCATGAAAGTGCTTTAACTAGGAAGAGATGTCTGCAGATATGAAAGCTCTTGAACCGATTTCAGTGTAAAGGAATGGCACATTGATTTAATTGTTGTATGTTAAAAATCAAAGGGGAATACATATATGCGGCAATGGATATACTCATATGATAGTCTACCCTGATGTGACCTCAACCAGGGTAGATGATTTATATGCATAGCACCTCTATTCATAATATTGTGTGTGCGGATCATAATAGTATTGTTGATTTATTCCGTTAACGCTGAAGAGGGATTCAAATCATGTCCTTGCCAGTACACCCCTGGCTGGTCTAACAGTTTTGAGACATGCTTAGAAGTGCAGATGTCCATGGTTTGATTCCCATACTAGGACCACTTTTTCAACTGATATATTTCCTTTTGTAAAGGTTAGGCCTAGTAAGTCAAAAAAGTGAGTAGTTCCTACCTAGTCAACCCCTGGGTGATGTCCAGTTAAGACAATGACATAGGTATCTCAATTCATGCATTTATATACTGATTTATTTTGTCACATAATTAAGAAATGAACATTGGGACTCTACTAAATTGTAACCTTGGTTTCTTCGTTTACAGCTTCAAGTTTTAGTGGGACAATAACAACAACCAACACTGTGTTCTTCCCTGAGTTGTTAGATGAGAGTTCACCATCATTCTCTCAGTTAGCAAAACAAATTGAGTCTACACTAGCTTCCTTGTTTGACCAAGTACCAGGTCAGCAGCTTGTAACTGTTGCAGGTTTTTCGTGAGTATAATAATATGTACCGATGAAGAAAGTGCATTTTCCCTTTCCCATAACATTAAGATTGTTGATCTTCTTAAGGGGGCTGTCAAGTGTCAGAAATAGCTTCCGTAAAACTGCCGTTACTACGTCATTATTCATATATTCCATATAAAAGTATACATTTTCTTGAAGGAAAGGGTTCAATAAATCTAACCATGAACATGAAATTTCTCTAAAAAGGACCATTTTGGAGAAAATCATAAAAAACGAGAATTTTGACCAGTCTTCAATTCGGACAAGGTAACCCAAAAAATATTTTCTGAAAATCTGTCCTTTTACGATTTCTGTAATCTTAAGAAAATTACCCGGGTTCGATTTTTTGTGTTTTTTGATATCTGAGATATTTTTTTATTTATTGACCAAATAAGGCAACAAAATGGGATTTTTAAATCCAACAAACGTGAATTTCCATAAAATGATCCGAAAAATCGGAAAATAGGCCTAAAACAAAAAACAAAAAAAATGGAACCTGGCGAAGATCATGCTTGTTGCGTTAAACTTACTTGCTGTCCATCAGATGCAGTTTGTATTGAGTTATCGTGTCTGTAAATCGTATTTTTACTCAAAAATGAACATAATGAAATCAATCGATGAAGGTGAAAGGTGACAATACCGCCGTTTGATCATGGTTAACGGGCAAATACACGTATTTCAAATCCTGTTCTTTAGATATTGTGGGAAGCATATAAATCCCCAACTTCGTGCAAAGTTTCATTACAAACCGTTCATTTCTTGGTATCAAAATAACCTCAAATGTGTGTTAAAAAACACCTTTTTCATGATGTCGAGTTTGAAAAAGAAGCCATACCGTTTCATGCGCATTCGAAGTGCGTTCACAATTCCCGGGAAGCGTAACGCATGAAACAATCGACAATGAGCGCAGACGCACGTGGAATGTTTTGAGTTGGCAAAATAAATGGCGACGCGTGCGCGTTGACCCGGTTGACAAAGGTTAGACGCTCGTGTATTAATTTCTGTGCGCAACGTCTGCGGCTATCATCAGAGTTCAATATAGGCCCAGTGTAGTCGAGTCTTTATCAATGTGATCATTTAAAAATGCACCATGGCGCAGTTAGTGAGTAGTCTGGGTGTAAAAATCAACACCTATCCTAGAAGGACTTAGCAAAGGAGAGAGAAAAATTGGAAACATTAGAGAGAAAGCGAGAAATGGGGATGAAGATTTAATTATGACCTGTCGTTTGGTAGGCCTACATGTTTTCTCTTCTTCTACTTCAGATATTAAAAGAGACGGAATCGGGTAAGCTTCTGATTAACATGATATAGGCTTATGACTTAAATCACGTCACGAATTGTGATTTCATCATAGTAAAAGGCCACAACATGCCACCTGAACTTGATCCTCGTTATGCCAGCGCCACTTAAAAAAGAAACTGAAATATATATATGCCTATAGGTCTATATCATTAATTACAATGTTTAACGAAGCAGGAAAATAAAATTAACGGTTTGTAAAATGACTATAGGAATTGTCTATATGGGTAAACTGTCAAGCGAACGGGTAACAGTAGCGTATCAGCAGAGTGTCCCCCTCCCTCGACGGATTTGACCGGGTAGAACAGCTCAAACTACCGGGCTAAAAGGTTTTATTTTCTATAAATACAGTGGGTTGGGGGAGCAAGGGCCTCAATTTGAGTCGGATGGGGTGGATTTTGAGGACACCCCCACCCTCCCCGTTTTCAAATGTCGGACTCGGCGGCGGCAATCCTCAACCTGTAAAGTTAAAGCCTACCGGGAAGATACCATTTCTCTCTGACAAGCGATCTCATCAGATACGCCACTGGCGGGTAATGGATCACATTTCACAGTAGTTAAATGATGAGTATTTTCCATTAGAATAGACTTGGATCCTTTTAAAATTGGTTTGCTATCTACCGAAGATAATTATTAAATAGTGATTGTTCAGTGTTATAACAATTATAGCTCTAGGCCTATTAAGCATTTCGGTTGGATCTCTTATAAAAGTAGTTTGCTATCTACTGAAGATAACAATGATAACGGTAAAAAGACGGTCATTATTAACAATTTGCTGTAGTAGGCCTATATATACAGTAATGTGGGTATTTCCATTACTGCATGGTTTTATTATTCATTAGCTATCCCTATGAATTGCCTTGTCACCTATACCTAGATTGAAACTTTTTTCATTGAGAGGACACGAAAGTACAAGGATATCAAAGGTGCAACCACAAATTTAATCAGGCCTATTGTTTACATCTCATAACTTCGTGATAACCAAACCGATGTTACCCTGTTTTTTGGGGGGGTGGGTCCGAGGGGCAGCAATATAGAGCATCCTCTCCCACCATAATCCCATCCCTTTCACCTTTGCTTTCATTCTAGAACATTCGGACGTTTTATTGATTCAAAAATATGAATGATGGGCCATTTAGCGATCGAAATGGGAAGATCTTTGTTCAGTCCGAATTTCATTTAGTTTGTTCCCGAATTTTATATTATTCAATTTAACCATGACATTTTAGGAGGATTTTTTTAGAAACATGACTTGTTTGGCCATATATAATAGGCCTATACTTCTGGTTATCTTGGAACTTATTTTGTCTCATATTATGGCATGTCACCAAACTGTAGGCCTAACAGCAAGGCCTTAGACCCGATCGCAAACTGATATAAATGAGCTTATAATGGACACCGTATTATATTTTAGTATTTAAAAAAATACATGCCAGGAGAGGCTGTCCATCCCTGCTCTCCATGGCCCTATACCCCCCACCCCCTCTACATGTCGTGTTTTTGATTGCCGCGTGTGCACATGTGACATAACTGTACAAAGTTAGACTATGATAAGATAAACCATGAACCATTTGATAGCATCGGCTCATCGGCCCGAGGATGCTTGAACTCCGGTCATGCCCATCCATAATATGTAGGCCTAGGTAAAATGGCACTTATAATTGATGTTTGATATAACTGAATGACAAATTAGTACACCGAGTTGAACTAATTCAGAACTAGCTATAAACTTAACAACGATACGAAGTAATAGGCCTACCATAATTCAGTAATGACAATAAATAAATCAACAGGTATTGGATGGACGGGGAGGGTGGGACGGACTTGTACAACATCGAAAGGCCAAACAAAAACTAAACATTAACGTCTTCGGATAAAACCCGGTGTAAGTCTTTTTGATACTTCTTACAATGTTTCACTCCGATCATGGATTCAAAATCTTTCTCTGTCCTTTATTTTTTATCTTTTTTTCCTTCTCTCTTTCCAAACTCCTTGATACTAACACTTGTGCTAAAACCTTGTTTTACTAATAGGCCTACTTGCTTCAGGCTCAGCCACACCCCAGCAAAAATGACGTTTGATTAGTCGGGCCTCCGATGCGTAAACAATGCGTGTGAACAAGCCCTCAAACGCGCCAAAAACATAACGGGTAACGCAGCACGCACTGACGGCATTCGAAACAACAGCGTCGCGTATTTTAAGCGAACTGGCGCGTGCTAATTTGCGTGAAAAACAAAACACAGGATACGCGGCGCATGGGAGGTTTCGCTGATCCCCTGCGGGCAGACTTTTCCATTCTACTTTGTCAATGATCACAATAAGGATTTAAATCCTTCTAAATAGGCTTTTGGAATTTCAAAATTGAAAATTTCTTTGCATGTACTGATAGATAACACTCTGAAGTTTTGAAAAATGAAGAAAAGTGAAATTCCTGGAAAATACGAAATGACACTTGACAGCCCCCTTAACAAACAGATCTTTTAGGGATTACTGATTTGGTGGATAACCCTTATTAGCTTTAGATGAATATTGGTACGTGGGTTGTTCAAGATAAAGATTATGGAAATCACATAATTTTACATAGAAATTGGGTAGCGAATCGTAAGACTACTTAATCATTTCAATTGTTAACATTCTCATTTTTGGAGGCGAGGGACGATCTGTGCAGAGATCATGGATGCAGGGAATTGATGGGATGATTGGCTGTGTTAGTGGGTATAAAAGGATGGATATGATGCATAGCAGAATAGCTATAGTATTGCGTGTATAGGGCCTAAACAGTTGTACTAGTCTTGCGAATCAAAATCTAAGTCTTGCGAATCAAAATCTAAGAGACCATTTGGTCGTGTTCATCTTTCTCCATTTGTCCTGATGCTCAACCCACTATTTTGGCGACCTTTTTATATATATTGTTTGTGTATATTGTTTTATGCTATGATAATATGTTGTTAAGCGCCTTGAGGCTCCTTTGGACTTAAGGGCGCTACATAAGCGCTTGTTATTATTATTGTTATTATTATGTTTTTACAATGTACTGGGCATTGGGGTGCGGGGTGTGTGTACAGTTGTATGTTATGCCGTTGACTGTTCAATATCAACACTTCTGTAATGTTGAACTGGAGTAATTACTAGAGATCAGTGGGTGATTCTTGGTGGGTATAATATAAATACTAGCACAGTTTAGGTCTTTTCTAAACTTCTCTTCTAAACTTTCATTTGATTACTGATATGGAACATTCAACCCTCTGTGTCGTGAGCACTTTTTACTGTGACTTTTTTATTTTCCACAGAAATATGCATGCATCTATCTTGTAGATTATTTAGCCAATTTATTGTTTTAAGCCAGAGTCAAAAGGAATCCATACTGACCTTTGCGATTGCTATTGATAGATAATTAAAAATTTCTATGAATGTTGCAACATACTGAAACGTAAACCATGTCATTTAATGCTGTATATGTGTCTGTGTACAGACCAGTAAATGACATGGTTTACGCAAAGCATGTAGTGTCCTATTTTTCATTTGATTAGTCTCAAATTATTGATTGGGCTTTACATCGAAACTTAATTGGTCACGGTCCATTTATTTTGATAAGTGAAAAATAGGCATGAAACAAAGTCCAACCGTTTATACACCACCCCGTATATTGTAATGTTTGTTTCAGTCCCAGTGACTCAGGAGCCATAGAGGTGAACTTTAACCTTGCATCCATTGGAAACAATGATGAAGCAGCCATTTTACAGATCATCAACGATGCTTTAGCAACTGGTCAGCTGGGAACATTAACTGTTGAACCAGACCCAGTTGTAGAACCAATGGACAATCAACCAGGTATGGTAATAGTATGTCTCCTAAATATATAAAAGAGTTTTTTCTTTTGCCATATTGTACATTGTTGTGCTTTATATTGTTGAAAGCTGTTCAGGTATGAAGTTGATATTGAATGAATTAAGTTTAACCAATGAAGATTATATCCAAATCATTCTCGATGAGTAAATCAACCTTTTTTTGTATTTGCAAAGCAATAGTAAACTAGGAAATATCACCATGTTTATTTTTGTTCTGTCCCTGCAGTATCTATACAACAAACCATGATAACTTTACCAACTGTTGAGTATAGCCCAGCCTTGATGGATCCAGAGTCACCAGAATACATGCAATTAGCAGAGCAAATACAACAAGAGTTGGAGCAACTTTTCATGGATATCCCAGGAGATCAACATGTCTCAAATATTCAGTTTGTGTGAGTATTTATACAAAGAATTTTGGCCAACTGTGATGGCATCACTCAATGACTGAGGTATTATAGTTGTTCTACTTCCAGTCCTTTTTTTAGATATAAACCTTAAATTCTGAAACACCTGGAACGTTTGTCTATATCCATGGAACGGGTTTTTTCATTCTTTAATTGATACGTATACAGAGTAAGTTGAGGGGCGGAGGTACTTTCAAGGCATGTGTGCTAAAAGAAATTACAGTGAAAAATTAACATCATTTAATTTGCTAGGGTGCGCTTTTCATTTCTCATTTGATATTTGATAGGACGTGGTTTTCTATGCTCTGTCTTTCTTTTTATGATGTATGTGAGAAACGTGAAACATCTAATTGCATGTGTAAGACTTAATCAGATTTTAAGTGGATATAGATCTCGTAAGATAGTGTTTTGACCGAGATGTACACTTATTCCCCTGGTAGTAACTCACTTGGCTTTGTTCAGCCCCAATAAAATATGGGGTAGATGTTGACGGCTACAGTTTTGAGTCTGGTCAGGCAGTGGTGGACAATGACTCAATAGCGGGGTGTAAATCTCTGGAAGGTAGTGGCGTTGTCCTTTATCTACAATGCATATTGCTTACTATTAAATACACTTTTAGTATTTACAAACGAATCAGAAAACAGGAAACTAAATATGTGGAGTGCATTGGAAATGCCTAATTGCTGTGTGCGTCATATATGCCCAGGCTCGCTGATTTAACTGTGCGTTTCATTAAACGTGTTGACATGTTTTTATTTGTTTGACATTTTAATAAATAGAGTAAAAGTATGCACAAATTGTTAATTTTGATTAGTATTGTCATGTATGAATTAGGTTAATACATGTGTATGTTTTGTTTTGAGAACAATTAGAAAAATCAATGCACTTGCGCAAATGTTGATACGCTCAGCTCACAATAGCACCCCCTTACAAGGTAGTGCCATTATTTACACATCATAATCAGCATGCAGGCATTAATTCCTCTAATATTTCTCGAAATAACACATTTATTGACCTTTGAATATACCCTTATCCAAATATATTTCTATAGACCAAATGACGCAGGTGGTATAGACGTAATCTTTGATTTGGTGTCAGTGGATAATGTAGATATGGAAACATTGCAGATGGTTATACAAGACACAGTCAATAGCGGCCAACTTGGAGAGTTTGTAGTGGAGCCTGGGGAAGTTATGTTTGAACCGGGAGAAGGTAAGTTCATGTCAAATGGTATTATACCAGAGAAACGCTTAAGAGCTAGATACAGGGGAGGATGCTTAGTTTAGTTTGAGTCCAAATCTGCATAAGCTATAGTGTTGCAGTCAAATTGCTCAAAGTAATACTAATGTTCTCAAATACAACTCTTTTGGAACCAATATATCATTTGCAACCAATATATAGTGAACTTCCACAAACATGATTTTGTCATTGCTTTTTTAATGTGCTCTATTATGCATAATAACGGGAAGTCATATATCATGCTTTCTTTTGTCCAATGAATGTATCAGAACCTAGCTGCTCATGCATGTGCTGTGTTAGACTGGTTTCCCCACTGAATTCAAAATTGCTACCCCTCTATTGACAATGACTTCTGATAAGCTGAAAAGCATACCAAAATGGTTGTTAGAGCACAAGGATTTGTTAATGTATAGTTTGCCCTCTATCCGAAGTTTTACTACAGAGTGACAATGATTTTTTTGAAAAGGTCATATTAAAGGTTCGTTGACATTTTACATATTGGGTCAAAAAGTAAATTCTCAAATTGTTTGCATACAGCGATACCAACATGTAATTTCCATCCATTGATACCTGTTGCAATAGGCGTGTCCCACTGTGTGATAGGCCTATTGACATTTGACCTTTTGACCCCTGCAAAATATATCTATTCTAGAATATTTGATGAGACAACAATTTGAGGTGTTGCTTGTTTGAATTTATTGACCTCTGTAGAGGAATAGCCATTTTGAATCAGTGGGGAGACCCCCTTGACACGTGTTTAAAAATTACACTTGCAATATATATTTATAAAATATATTTTACTACATAATACCATGCACCTTACGGGATAGTACCTGTCAATGAAAATACATCACATTTAAATATGGAGATGGGGGAAATATTTCATGAATGCTGATTTTTCTCTCTTCAGTTCCTTCTAGTGGAGATGGAGATGGAGGTGATCCATCAGGTAAGCTTAAACCTTGGAGCAGAATACCTAAAAAACACTTGTTGTAGCATACCTAAAAATGAAGGCTTCGGAGTTGATTTTCATTCTCAAAAATGATATGTTACCTAGTGGTATGCTCGTGCAGTCACACGTGCTACGGGACTACCACCGACGGTCAGTAAACCTACAGGTCGAATTATTAATGTAAAATATATATAAGATAGGCATATGCATCTTATTTACTCGAAAATATAGTCTTACCAATTTCATGAACTCCCTTCCGTGCGTGGCTGGCTTACACTTATAAGAAACCGAATTACCTCATCAACCCCTTCCCTTAAGCATACACCACATTATACCTACTTCGCCTCTTCATTCAAAAAGAAACCACATTACTTCATTACCCCAAGCTAATACCACAAAGACTTTTCTCGTGGCTTATACTTATTAAGATATAATTTCATTCCTATGGCCCTTCGGTGGTGTATGCACCCAAAACCATCTCCTGTCGTTTTAGTTCTCCATATTACTTCATTAACACCCTACCCCATGCCATATCCTGTGCTAAGACTTATAAGAAACTATGTATTCCATGGCCATCCCATGGCTTAAATCACATTACTTAACCAAATACCCTCATTAGCCCTCCTGTAGCTTATATACCATAGTCTTATATAGTGGGTGTGGTTTTGGATGTCAACAGGCAATTTGATTGGTTCTGGGCTGGTTTTAAGCCGATACGCACTTTATATAATAAGACAATGGTGTATAGTTTGGAGCGGGCTTAATTTATTCAAATAATAATAATACCTTCAGTGCGTATGATAATCACGTAAGCGTGCCCTATACAAAGTCGCCAGTGTATGCGTTGTGCGTATGACACAGCATTTACATGTATGTGCGCGTGTGCTAAAGAAGGCAGGCGATGCATTCAAAGCAGGAAGTTGGTAACAAGCTCGCTGGATTTGCCGATTTTATATAGGGGGAAATTTGTCTAACAAACTGCGTTATTTTATGATAAAAGATCCAAATAACCAAACTTAACAAGAATGAGAATAAAATATAGTTCTTAGCTGTTTTGACTATCACCATGTTTATTTTAATCATTCTGTCCCTGCAGTATCTGTACAACAAACCATGATAACTCTACCAACTGTTGAGTATAGCCCGGCCTTGATGGATCCAGAGTCACCAGAATACATGCAATTAGCAGAGCAAATACAACAAGAGTTAGAGCAACTTTTCATTGCTATCCCAGGGGATCAACATGTCTCAAATATTCAGTTTGTGTGAGTATTTTTATTTTTAAAAGGCCAGTTGTGATGTATGAAATCTCTCAATGACTGAAGTAATGCAGACATAGAAATAATAGGCATATACGACGGGTATTAAACAAATTATATATATATTTAAACAGGTTCGCCGTCGTGGATAGGAAAGAGACAATTATGGGAAAACGATCTCGCCCGGGAATCGAACCCAGGACCTCTTGCTTACTTGGCAAGTGCCTTATCCATTTGGCCACAAGACCTCGCATGGTAAAGCAACTGAAATTCAAACCTAAGCGATCACGTTTCCCAGTCTCCTGTCACAAGTATTACCCATTGCAGACATGCTTCCCCAAAATGCTAAAACATATGAAAACACTATAGTCCAACACAAGCACTTAACTAATAAATATCTGTATGATATTTATTTCTATAGACCAAATGACTCGGGTGGTATAGACGTTATCTATGATTTGGTGTCAGTGGATAATGTAGATACGGAAACATTGCAGATGGTAATACAAGACACAGTCAATAGCGGCCAACTCGGAGAGTTTGTAGTGGAGCCTGGTGAAGTTATGTTTAAACATGTGGAAGGTAAGGTCATGTCAAATCATATTCTAGAAACATACCCTGTTTGTTTCCACCCATGCTAGAGGAAGGTAGAGAAGAAAATAACCTCAATCACGAAAGTAAATACATATACCACTATCCAAATTGAGTGTCACTTTATGCTGAGAGTTTTGACCAGGTTTTGGGTATTATCAAAAGTACTTGGTAAAGGATTGCATGTTTTATCACAAAAAAACCTCTACAAATATTTGAGATTGTACCATTTTCCATTTATAATTTTAGGATCGGGTGGCAGTGGTGGTAGCGGTGGCAATGATGGTGGAACTGATCAGACAAGTATATATGATAATTATAAATCTGTTAATTAATTATATAGTATTATATTGTGCTGTAGTTTTTTTCTATTTGAGTTATTTATTTAATATTTATTTTTAATTTAAATGTAAGATCCTATAAGCTGTTCTTTGTTCAAAAGCACGTCGCAGCAAAATTGAAATATCGTACTCTCCTCATTTAGTTACGATTTATACCGTCAAAAACAACTTGTTCATACCTTTTGTTAAAATGCTATGTTTTGATGCTTTTTAAACCAAAATGGTGTTCCAAAATGGTGTGCAATCATGTATGTTTAGAAAGTGGAAGCACTAAGTAATAAATAACCCAACATAATAATATTTAATTAATTAAAGTGCAAAATGACAATTGATTTTAATATAACGGGAACAATCAATCAAACAATCAATTGTTTTCATCCATGCGTAGATAAGCGAAGTTAAGGAATATTGTGTAGAGCAATCTGAAGCTTGTGTGGTCATCACAAATTCGTTGGCACAGTGCATTCTTACACCTCTCTGATCAGGTGACTGTCTTTTAGACTATACAGTAACAGGTCTTAACTAAAATCACAGCATTACTATTCAAGGTTGGCTTCTGCGTCCTGATCTCAATTTCATCTTATTTTTGCTGGGCTTTTTTATCATTCGTGTTGATTCATTTGTATAAAATTTGTCAATTTCCCTGCAGCTCAATACTACCATTCATCATTGATTTTGTTGGATACGCCCTACACAGCAGCTCTATCTAACCCTAATTCAGAAGTCTACTCACAGCTAGCTGATCAAGTCACAGCAGCTTTGGAGCAACTGTATATTGACACACCAGGGGAACAATTTATCAATATTCTGGACTTTGTGTAAGTGCACTATAATACATAAAGCCTGTATTCTACTTTTATTAATTAGGTATATATATACGCATAAGATATACAATGATCACAAAAAATAGGAAGGGGCAAAGCAAAATACATTATATTTTCAAATGCAATTCAGGCAAACAGGCCACAAATAAAGACTTGAATAGGACATTTCATAACATTTTAATTTATGCCACATTCCTGTTAACTTGATTTTAGTGAAACGGAGTCTGGTGATGTTCAAGTACTGTTTGATTTAGGCACCATAGATTTTTACGATAGCAACCAACTATTAGAAGTTTTAAGTACAGCTGTAAGCTCTGGGCAGATTGGTTCCATTAGTGTTGTGGAAGAAATGCCGGAATTTGAAATTGGAGGACAAGTAGAAGGTAAGGATATGGGTGGTTTTCATTCATTCAGTCAATCAGTCGGTTTGTATGGTTGGTAATTGACCTATTTTTGCAACCGTCTTGAAACAAAAATACTATGGTCATGTTTGTATGGTAAAGATTCTGACATGAATGAAATAGTTAGAAAGCTGATTTTAATGTCATTTTAATTGGAATAATTGGAATTCATGTTGAAGAGGAAGAACTCAATTTGAATTGGTAGGTTAAGTGTAACAGGTATATACAATTGCTCGTAGAATAATAATAAATAATAATATAATAAATAAGCATTTATAATTTAGAAACAAGTTCTAATCCAAGGCGCAATGTATTTAATTGTGAATCTATTTACCTTAACAACCTTGTTGGCTGTAAACTTCAATATTTAGACTGATATAAAACTGATCGTTTTGATGGTGTGTTTTCATACCTACAGTTGAGCTACAACGTACATCCATCACACTAACAGAAATACAGTATACTCCAGCTCTGTCTGATCCTACTACATCTGAATACCAAGCCTTATCGAAACAAATCAGAGAGGAAATACAATCACTTTATGCCAGTTTACCAGGACATCAATTTGTTTCAAACATACAATTTATGTAAGCATGATGTATGTTAAAATTCATACACAATTTAACGGACCACACATCATGTGCAGGCAAAGATCACATGCGATACAAGAGGGTGATTTTTGTACGCACATGAATGTATTTCTATTACTTACATTTACCTTATTTAGAAAAAGAAATGTACATATTATTTCTGACTCTCTTGAAAAGAAAGTTCAATTATCCAGTAATATACACAGTTCAACAAAAATAAGTTCCCTTTAGATTATGCCAGATATTTTTAAAATGAGTTACTCCATCGAAACGATTTTTGGCACACATAATATACGTGTTCACAGCAACGCTAGAACGGGGCTATAACTACGCAGGTGTTGTTATGCCTGAATGAGCTTACATTGAATGGAGAAATACCTAAATTCAAAAGTGTGTCAAGGTTACCAACCAGGCAGCGGCATTTTGGATGCGCTGTAAAAAATATAGAAGAGACAAATCCCTGAACGAGTTTCTCAGTGCTATTACGGTCCAGATATCTGTGGATACGGCCAAAGTTTCTGATAGAGTATGAAGCGAGACGGCTGATGTTATTTACATGAGGGACTAAAGTGAGATGCTGATTAATAATGACACTAATATATTTTGCTTTAGTGACAGTATCAACGACATAGTCAACAAAGTTTATGAGGGAGTGGGAACAGTTTCAGAGTAACAGGATGATAAATAAACAACCTCTGTTTTAGTATCATATATAGTACTCTTTAAAAGATTCCATGAATTGTCACGGATAAACTGTCATACGAGGCGTGCATGTATTCTTTCAACAAAGCCATATGAGGCGTGCACTGTATTATGTCAATACAGCCATATGAGGCGTGCACTGTATTCTCTCAATACAGCCATATGAGGCGTGTACTGTATTCTGTCGATACAGCCATATGAGGCGTGCACTGTATTCTGTCAATACAGCCATATGAGGCGGCACTGTATTCTGTCAACAATGACTTGATTATGGACCTGCAGTGCTCTATTTCTCTTATTACTTTCAGGCAAACTGATTCTGGGGACATCGAGGTTTTGTTTGATCTAGGCTCTGTAGAGTTTTACAATGAGGAAGCGCTATTCACTGTTCTTCAGGAGGTAGTGGACAGTGGTCAGTTAGGATCTCTAAGAGTGAAGGCGGGACAGCTGTTATGGCTTCCAATACAGAGTAAGTTTTGACATTTATGTAGATGTTTATGTGAGCTATCTGAGGATAAAGCATGTGAGCTATTTTACAGCCCAATTCTTGCATGTTCATCTCTATATGACCTTTGACCTGACCCAAAGAAGATTTTTTGATGCACCCCAGGATGCTTCATTTTCATCACATGACCACTGATTTCGGTCACCAGTGTCTACTGGTTCCCATCGACATTACAGTGCAAGGAAATGCTTATACATTTGTTTAACAGGGGTCTTTAAGAAAATCCTGTTGCAAGTAATATGATTGATGTGTCTTTAATACAGTCCTCTCTTGATTTTCTTAAAGACCCTATATTTTTATAAATACAAGTTTTAGTTGGGATTCAACTTCTTTCATATTTGTGGCCAAGTTTACCCTATCTGCACTATGTATTACTATGGTTGAGATCAGACGACTTCCAGCCGTTAATTACTTTAACACATGTGTGGCACTGTTTGTTTTGGTGATAAGCCCTGCTGGTACTGTAGGGGCGCTAAGCATGATGGGGTACATCAAGAAATCTTCGTTGGACCTGACCTGACCTGACCTGACCTGACCCGACCTGAAGTAGCCATTCAAAAAATGATTTGTATCAATCCTTTATATGCATTTATTATACACTTTGTAATAAAAACAACCATTATATGGTACATATTTTATCTTGACAGGGTAGCTCAAATGGCATCTAATACAGAGTAAATTTTGTGAAATTATGTAGATGTTCATATGAGTATCTGAGATACAAAAACATGGAAGATTTGTTTACATCCTAATTCATACATGTTCTGATACTCAGCTCTGTGTATATTACCTTTGATCGTCAAAATTATACAACAGATTTGTATTAATTCTTTGTGTGGAGTTCCTTGGAGCTATATAAATTTCAGTAATTGATTGATTGATTGATTGATTCATTGTACCCATTGTATTCAAAATAACCATTATATGGTATATGCTTTATCATGGCATTTATATGTACCTTTCAGAAAGCATAATGCATTTGGATGCTTTATGTACATGGCACAGGTATTACCGAACTCCATTTCATTTTAAGTTGTACTATTGATTGCATAATAACGTCATATGTGTAACTGCAATTGTGAAGGGTCAATCAAAGAAGAATGTCAGCCTTTGGGTAAAACTTTTGTGATTATGACATCATGCCAATGCCATGTCCTAACTTAAAGGTGATGCAGAGAATACCAATTAAGATATATAATTAGCCATATTTCATATGGAGCATCAGTTTGAGATGAACAAGGTTTATTTTGTAACTTAAGAAATTACTTTTACAGATCAAAACCATGTAAGTGGTGTGTTTCTTAATATTGTATCCATGTTTATCTTGTAATATTACTACTTAATCAACAGGTGGCGGTGGTGGTGATATAACAAGTAAGTATCTTGCTACATCTTTACTAGTTGACCTTTTTTCCTTGAATATATGGCATCAGAATTGTTATATACATGTATTCCTAGTGGATATCCACATTGTTTTTCAGAGGGATCAGTTCCATTTATACTCGATAAAAATATCGCGACTGTACTGGGCCCCGCCCCGATGAGTTTTTTGTCGAGTCTGATACCGGGTCCCGTATCGCGTAGCAAAGGATTATATATCGAGTAGCATAATACCACTTGTTTAAATATAACGAATTGGTATACTAGTCTTCGGGGACAAGTGGTACGGTATGTAAATAGAGCTTCGGGTTATGTATTTACTTTTCGAAGTTAGTATTTGTGCAGGGCAGTAACAATAAAACACTTTCCACGAGGCCAATAGTTTTACTATTTACAATTTTTTCAGAACCCTTCCCCAACTTTCAAATCCTCTTTCTATAATTACTGAGACAATAATAGTAGGGATGTTTGTACTTATGTGAATGCATTTCTCATTGTGATTCCCAATAATATGGTGATGAAATTCAATAATGTTGACATCTTTCAATCATTTTGTGACATTTTGGAACGGCCGTCTGCAGCCGCCTGCCGGGAGGAAAATGTGAACATCGAAATCGCTTGCTGTATTCACAGGACTTCTTTTGACTTAATAAAATCAAGTCACACCACTGTATCATATAGTCACTGTGAATATATAGAAAAACAACACAACAACAAATTGAGATGAAAACTATTAATAATATGTCTCATGCTCTATTTATGATCTATTTGTGCTATGGTTGTATTTATTTTGAAAATTTAAATTACACACGCTTTTCCGTTAAAACTTCTCCGTTTGTACTTTATTTAGATAAAAAATAATGTGTATGGTGAATCTAATGCAAATGTGTCCTACAGCAAAGCAGCATCCTGGTCCCCAAATACCCGCCCTTACCTGTATGCCCCTGAATATTAACTGTGCGTTTAGAATAACTTGAATATTAAACGAACATGTTGCATCGTGTACCATGTGTTGTACTCTCCCGTGGAATATCACAGACAGCATTTGTTGTAGATGAAGTGTGTATAAATATTGCAACGTTGGACTTGTCCTGTCTTTGCCGGATGATATGGATGTGTGATATAAAAACAACAACAGGAGGGGCAAATGTGTTAAAAATGCATGCGTATTACGCTATGTTATCAGTCTTAGTCTTAGAAATACTCGATTACTTTAATAAAATGGACATGATTGATATCTCTCCTTTGCAATTGCCACAAAAAATCACGCTCCCCTCCTCTCCATAGGCAAACCATTAACCATAACTCTACCCCCCACTTTTTTCAGAATTTTTTCTTCAACGTGGAAAATCGACCAAAATATCCCCCGATCCCCCCGGGATTTGATCGAGGGACCTCTCGAACCAGAGGCGAACAATTCCCCACTACACCATGGCTGTCAAGGCTAGTTTGTGCAGTATATTGCGCAAACTATATGGGCTGGGTCCATTTTTTCATCGAAAAACTTCCACGACGGGTGGTACCAACGTGCCCAGTCGTGGTATTTTGGGGTATATGGTAGGGTTAGGGTTAAAGCCGTGGCGCGGGATTTGGATATTTAACGTTTAATACTATTATCCTGGTGTATTTGCTAAACATAGCCCGGGGTATTAGTGACGACTAGTAAGGTCATTGTATCGAGCTCCATATCGAGTACCACTGTCTATTTGATAGCGCCTCAACTATAAAAATATCAGGGCCAAATCGTATCGGGCCCAGATACAGTTGCGATACATTTTTCGAGTATAAATGGACCTGTTCCCAGAGAATTGTTGTTATTTTGTTGTTCAACAACTCCCCCATACAGTAACATAGCGTTGTCGATTTGAAATAAACCCACTGTTCATATGCAAACTACTAGGATGGCGAACCTTATTTGGAAACCACTAATGCATTATGCATCGATGCAAAATTGTAAACAAACAAAAATGTTCGCAAAATTTGTTCATTTTTCGGCGTATAAATGCATTTCACCATGCAATCCTTAAAGTTAGCAAACAGCTTTATATACGAAATGTAGCTATATCCCTGACAATTTTTTTTTTGGCGAGGGCCATATGTCAGGGCTCACTCCTAAAGCCACAATTTTAGTCCCAACGGTCGCTACCTGAGCACAAGAGTATCGCCATTTTGCATCATCGCGCGGTAAAATTAGTTCCCTTTCATCTCATGGACCGTACCACTATTGAAATGGAGGGGTGTGTTTGTATTGGATACAAATATTCTATAAATATGTATCAAAATGTGTTATGTAAATTAAACGTATTCTTGATTTAATTTTTCTCTGAATGTTAAAGGTGGTGTGTGAATAAAATGCTATTTACAAAATATTTTCAATTTCACAATTACTTGCGAAATAATTTTCTTCTCTAATGTTTACCTTTTGTAACCCAGCCCATTCAGAAGTTCCCTTGCCCATTTACAGGGAATGGACGATGTCCAAATAAGGGCCTAATTATAATAAAATGTAAACATTTGTTTCCATTTTTTAAAGAGCAGCTATTTTTTATGTCAAATTAAGCCTATTAAAACAAGTTTTTTACTTGTTTTCATCAATTATTCAAAACGCTATTCACATATGAATGATGTTAATATGTTTGGTCGTTGTTGAACGGGATTCAACAAGGTCTTCGTCGTATCTTGAAAGTTGAATCGACAACGATAAGACGGGTTTATTTTGCTCGGGCTGCCCCTAAGCTGCCCCCTCGCAAAATAAACTCGTCTTACCGTTGTCGATTCATGATAAACAACTCCGAAACCTTATTGAACCCCTAATTACACATCATGATTTAAGGAATGAACCCTTGATAGTTGATGCATGATTTCAAAAAGGTACCCTTGAATGCGTATTTAGAAAGAACAGGCAATGAAAAGTCTGTGTTGAGGGTAGTATAAATCATTAATACGATTCACTTATCATTCTGAGAAGGAGAAGGAGAACAGGTTTTGCTGTAAAAGTCATCAGTTGACAAACAGTAATTTTCATGGGCAGACTGGGTAGACTAGTGTCACTCGATCGCCCAGTTGATGTTTGATATTTGAGGGGTTTCCTGTTGTTGTGTCCTCTTTCTGGATTTGTTGTCCAAATATTTAAAACAAGATTTTCACATTGTTTAAAAATAAATCTAAAAGATGAATAAATTAAATCCATTGATGGCCCATTGAGAAAGACATCCTATTTGAAATGCACTTTTTCTAGTATTTTTGAAAGTGAATGAATGAAATTAACCGCACTTGATTTAAACACAAACGACTCCACTCTTCATCCCAGACAATCTGTTGCTTTACTCTGGGATAACCTTTCTATTTAGTATTTGAGAATTCACATTATATTTTGTTTCTGTTTTTTTTCTTCAAATTCTGTATAAAACAATCTCTTATGTTACAACAGGTTCTACATTTGCATTTATACCAACTGAATATAGAGTCTATGAGTCTGATTTAAAAGCAACTGTCATTATTACAAGGACAGGAGACACATCTGTTGCGGGGTCTATCAGTAAGTACACATTGTAACTTGATTTGATCGAAACATCAAATGTTAAATATCAGTGCTGACGTAATTCTGTCCAGGACAAGTCCTCATTTTCCAGTATCTACCAAGTGTAGGCAACCAGTGATTGATGAACTCCCTGTCTAACATTACTCACTGCTTTATGGACTCCCGAATCTCCAGATCAAGAGACTTAGTCGCTTAGAAAATATAGCTGCTTGAATTATCACACGCACCAAACGAACTGAGCATATCACACCAGTTCTTGGCTACAATAAAGGACAGAATTATCTTCAAAATACTTATTTATGTTTATAGATCAACTATTAATCTGTCACCATTGTATATCTCAAATCTTCTAACTCCATACAAGCAAGAAAGACAATTGCGTTCGAACAGCAAAATACTTTTCACTGAACCAAGTTCTTTTCTATGTGCTGCACCTCGCTTATGGAAGAAGTTTCCGGAGTGTGTAAAAACTGCAGAATCTGTGGATTCATTCAAAACATTGTTGAAGACTTTAATTATGAAATCTGTGAGTGATTTCTTTGATTAATGTTTTTGTGAATTATTAATTCAGTATCATGTTCTTAATGTGTATGTTATTATTATTATTATTATTATTATTATTATTATTATTATTATGCCACTCTCGAAATCGTTTCCCTTGTATCCACATTTTTGATAGGATTCAATACTGTGAATGGTGAAGCTCAGGTAAATGAAGACTTCCCAAGAGTGGATATACGAGTAAACTTTGCTCCCAGTCAGATGACTGACATGGTTGAAGTTGAAATCACTGATGACGATGAAGCAGAGTTTGTGGAAACATTTATGGTGATGCTTTCTGATCCTGAGGCTGGTACTGTGCAGGGTCCTACAAATATGGCTCGGATCTCAATCATTGATGATGATTGTAAGTAGTTCAGGCTGGATCCAGGTAGCAGTAGTAACTGGATTGTCCTTAAAGCCATTACCGTCCGTCCTGTAATTGAAAGTGAAAGTCCTATTTTTCATCACAAAAGAATAAACAATTGACATAATATTCAGTGTCTTTAACCAGCCCTCAACCCTATATTTTCAAAATAAATCTTTTCAACTTACATATCACCGATACACTATTCACCTTTTTTAAAACTAAATTCACCCTATTCTGTACCAAAAGCCCTACTATTATTGCTTGAAATTCACCTCTAATAAAACCCCACACCCTCTAACACACGCCCCTAGTGCATTTTTTCAGAGACTGTACAGGTGATCCATAATTTGGAAGGTTATGTATTATGTATTATGTTAAATGATAGGAAGGTTCCCCTGACAGGAAGCATGATTAGATGAGAGGACATGATTCCTTCAAATGATTTATGGATAACAGCAATATTACACTTTATTGTAACCTTTTATATAGGGCACTTTTATAATAATGTTATCATTATTACTTTTTTTGATTGAAGTTGTTCACCAAATCAAGGGTTTGGAGCCACAAGGCCCTATCTAAAATGGCTGCCATCTGTACGATTGCATTTACACAAGTGTTAGCCTATAGCTCCAGAAGTGTATAAAATGTGGTAGCTATTACAGATATTGACTTTTCACATCACTGGTATCTGAACAAAGGGAACATATCTGCAATAGCTGTCCGTGTTACATTTAGTTTATACCAATTGTTCATAATCCCATATATATATATCAACTGGCAACTATTACTGAAAGGGCCTTGTGGCACTTAAAAATGCAATAAAACTCCATGTAAAATACATATTAAACTAGACATTTGTTTCAATTGGCCAGCATAACCAATTTTTGTATATCTTTTCCTTTACTTGTGCGCAGCTGCCTTCGTATTTGAATATTCACGCTATACTACCAATGAAGGTGTTGGTAGTATCGATTTAGCAGTGTTAAGAAAAGGAGACACCAAGGGACCTGCTAGTGTAGGTAAGAAGCAAACTATGTGTGGCCCTTTATATGCACATGCAAGCTTAAGCATTGACTGAAGATATATATAGTCTGGTTTGTACTTACTTTGTCCTCCTTTGTTTTAGCCACACATATTATAGTGGGCAAATGTGGTCCAGTGGAATGAACACCGTACTCATAGTTGTAAGGTTGTGAATTTGAGTCCCACTGCGGCCAATGAATTGTGTCCTTGGGCAAGACACTTTACCATGGGGAGCTGTTTGGGGGTCATCACAATCTAAGTATCTGATAGGAATTTGCACAATTATCAGTATTTGTATGATATGTAGCCACCTAAATGAAGTGAACTGATTCTGATGTATCCTATAGTGACAGTAGATTAAATGTACACACTTTGATGGTAAATGGAAAAGCGCTATATAAAAACTGTCATTTTAGTCTTAGTTTACATTAATTATAGTTAAACATCACACCATTTGATTTGATCATGCAATGGACATTTTTTGATCACTATTTACACATTGCCCCTGTGAGGGTGCTCAATGTGAAGATTGAAAAAAAATACAGCTCCAAAAGTGTTAGGTAATCCTTGGAGTTGGACAAGTGTCATCTGCAATTGGTGACATCTCTAGCAATCCATAGAGCATGTTCATTCAACAAGTTTTTTTAACTTGCTATCTTAGCCTTATCTCAATTAATCAAGTGAAAATTAAGGGAAGGACCAATCAGCCCCTGTTCACCTCCGTCGTGGTAAAGTGTGTTGCAAGTGAAGTGTATTAGCGCATACTGTTTACAATAAAACATGTATGAACAAATGGCATTAATCTCTATCAATGTTAAAGCTGGCCTACACCTTTGGTAAGTCGCCTCAGACAAACTGTTCATACACCTATTCAATTCCCAAGATAATTGGAGGTGGCTTATTAACCTAAAGTGGTAACATGTCTTTAAGTCTCATAATTAATTATTACTATAAAACGAATTGCCAATTGAAATGACTAACCCTTTATACTCCTGCCCCTCAATTATACATTGCACTTCATTTTGATCTGATTTCCTGTAATTACAGAAATATTGGCAGTAGGTGATGGAGCTATATTAGGAAAAGACTTCCTATTTACCCCAACTACCATTACTTTTGAACATGGAGATAGCAGAAAGACAGTTTCCATAACGATATTAGATGATGATGTGATAGAGGCAACAGAAGCCATCAAATGTCTGCTTTCTAATCCAAGAGGCACTGAGCTTGGCATTCCACACTCAACCAGAATCTTGCTGGAAGATGATGATGGTAAGAGGCATGATCTATATTTATACCCATTGCAAGATAATCAATAAACGCCAAATGAAATAAATTGAATGCATCTTTATCAGAATCAGATGGGATTGTTCATATTTTGGGTCTCAAAAGAAGGAGAGCTGTTGCCATCGAGATTACAACTTATCAGTGGTATAATAACGTAATTGTTTCTAGTTAATGGTTAGGCAAATACCCAACCAGGTTCTGCCAATTTATCAAATCTCTGGAGAAAGGCGTGTAATTCCCATTTGGGACTCTTCTAGTCATAAAGGCGCGAAATTGGATGTTTCAGATAAAGTCACAATACAGCAATTGTGGCTTCATAGTTCTTTTCCAGACCTGAAACTACATAGCTAATCTTTGTCAAGCCTAATGAAATGCAACAGTAGTTTGTTGCACCTACCAACATGGAGAGTCATGGGTGTCCACAAAAAAGAATATCCAAGTAACATTAAGTGAACTATTTCTGCTTAAGAATGTGAAGCTCTTTGACCTTTAAGAAACAAGTTATGCCCTAGTTACTCCTGCCAGTGAGAATCTGGAACCCACAATATTTAACCCTACCACAATTCATTTTTCCACACTTGGCAACTAAACCCCTCTAAAAGTGCTTAGCCACTTGCTCGAAAATATGGTGAGGTCTCAATCTTAAAGAACCAATATCATCAATATAATTGTAGTTAAAAGAACAACCTTATCATTAGCTGATCTCTGTACTGTAGTTGCCAATGCTACACACTATTAGACTATTGAAATCACACGAGAGTTGTTCAAAATAGTTGTGATTTTGGCACATTTAAATTGAAAGCTCCCCACATTCTCAAATTGAGCACTTGAAATAATGATGAACGCATCGGGTTGACAAAGATATGTAAAACAATATAAAGTAGTTGTGACAAAATAAATGATTAATACTTCCAGGTCAAGATCAAGGTGATGGTGACTCAGATGATAGTGACGTATCCCCAGCAAACACCATCAGTGGTCCTGTCATAGGAATCATAGCTGGTGCCATTGGGGGAATTCTCGTGGCTGCTACTTTAACAGCAGTTATATATGTTATCAAGAACCGGCGAGAGAAATTGGCCACTCCGGTAAGTTCCTCGATTACCAGATTTATGGAGTTGAATGGAGCAAGATAATCGAAAATATTTAATGACCTGTGTGAATTTACTAGTTTTTCCGCTAAGGTCACACATGCAGGCGAAAGCAAATTACAGGAAGTCAGGCCAAGAAGAAATGGTAGCATAGGTATTTTCAAAATGTTTGTTAGACAGCCTTTTTTCTTGGCCTTACGATTCACATGGTATTCCATCTAATTGTCAATGAGAGTCACTTATTCTATTACCAATTTGGTCATTTTCCTCAACAGCAATGAAACTGACTGGATATGGGTTCCTTATAAGGCCAAAAAAAAGAAGAGTTGTGTTGCCTTCATCCGGCCGGGTCAAAATTACGAGAATTGTGGGCCTTTTTTATTTTATTTCTTTATTATGATTTTTTTTATAATGATTTTTCGATTTTTTTAAAAATACTTAAGGAAGTTTTTTTGGCACTTTTTGGTCAAAATTAAAAACAAAAACAAGTTTAGGTGAAAAAATGAGAGATTCGTCCCTAGATTAGTGACTTAACATTATAATCAAGCAATTTTGGGCATTTTTTACTCAATTTTTGTTTGTTAGCTTGTTCCAAAAAAAGAAATGGGTCAAAAAAGTGAATTTTGTGATTTTCTCAAAAATTCAACATTTTTGGTCAGAATTGACGCCAAATATGGATTCTCTGATCATTTCCTTTCCAAAAATGTATACTTTTGTATGTATTTGATTAATAGTTCAATAATTACAGCACTCACAAAAATCAAAAAATCAAATCAAAAACTTCCTCCCCCCTTAAAGATTTTTTTTTATATTTCAACACTATTTTTACCTATCTTCCGGTTGATAAATGTGTGTAAAAGCCAACGAAACCCAGAAAAACCAAACAACAAGCTCGGGTTTGTACTCCACGCACGAGAAAGAAAATGCAACTAGTATAATGTTTTTATTTAGTCTCATTCTCCCCATCGTTGTCTTTAATTCAGTATACAATATAATATGTGGATATTCCATACTTTCAAGCAGTTTATGTTTTCATGGATGTGTACTTAAAAATATTCACCATTGGATAGAAAATACAGCCAGTATGCATTTACCTTAGAATCTTCACACATGTTGACTGAAATAATAGGTATAAAATGGTTGATTTGGTATACTAAAAAATGTAAATCCGGCCGGCCGACCTTCCCGATATTAGGCTTGTGAGGGCAACACAAACTTCTTTTTTTGCCTAATGGAACTGGAAATTGTATCTTTGCCAGAATTAAAGAGGACGTACCATCATAGAATTTGCTGATAAATTCTAAACAGGAATCTTAGTGAATCAAAAATGGGGGTCACCGATTTAGTTTTTGAACTACAGCCATTTAAAAACACACGTTTTTAGCCATTTTGACAATTATATCATAATCAATTTTCTTGTAGGTTTTTGGGTAAAATCCTAATTTGAAATAGCTGAAGATTATGACATAGCGGCAGGGGCGTAACTATAGGGGGGACTCGGCCCCAATGAAATGACAACATTTGATAAATAATAGTCGGTTGTGACCCCCCCCCCCCCTTAATCACAGGCCTGTCCCACCTCAAACCCCCATAAAAAAGGGGGAGAAGAAGAATTGAAGACCTTATGCTACGCCACTACATAACGGCCTTTTCCTTCATTGTTTACAGGCTTACACTATGCCTGATTTAATGTCCTTCTAGAAAAACACCATATTAATTGACCGTCTTTTTAAATCTGATAAGAACTCCTTCGTGAGTATAAGGCCCAACCGTCAAACCTAATGGTATGTTGCTGTCTACAGAAGTGAAGGTTTTGTCGGGTTGCTATCTACAGAAGATATATAGTGATGAAAAGAACATTTCATGATATTAAAGTCCTACTAAGGCCTGCTCTTATCTACAATTACCATAGTGTTGTAGTATGTCTAGCACCATTTAGGTCTTTGTTTTCGTAGTAATCCATTTAAAAAAATCGCCCATTTGGGGTCCGTGTTGTAATAAAAAGTGTGCCTCACGTTCTCAACTAGCAGCACTTACAGAACCCGCATGCTGATAAAAGAGTGCATTTTCGCACAGGTGGAATGCGAATCGTATGCTATACATTTGCGTGCACTTTTTCACTTGACGCAACGCTTGCAATTTGGAGTCAGAAAATCAGCTGGCACTGCGTGTCGCTATCATGGTGCAGTTACTTAAGCACTTTTCATCCAACAAATTGATGAGAGTGGCAGTAGACCCCTTGCCACTTTAATCAAGCTTCTGGTATTGATCTCTAAATGTTATCATTGTATTTTCTCCTCACAATACAGTCATGGGAGGCTCCAACAGATGAACAGGTGTTGATGACCATGGATAACTTTATACTTATGGTAGGTTACTACTGTGCTGTGTTAATAAATTACCATAACTTTATACTTAAGTCTTATTGTAGGTTACTACCTGGCTGTGTTCACAATTACCATCACTTTAACTTTAAACTTATGGTAGGTTACTACTTGGCTGTGTAACAAATTACCATTACTTTACAGTCATCAAAAAAAGTAACTATACAGGTAATAAATGGGCTTCTTACACTAAACATATATATCTGGCTAGTAAATAAATGGCAATAAAAGAGTTAAATATGCCTCTTCCCTTACTTCCCATATTGAGTCGTAATTAGTTTTGTAAATAAGTTGCAACTTGTGCTTGAAGGAAATGTCATAAACCAAATTTTAATAGCCTAATACAAATATGTCTTTTCTGCAGCATCGACTGGAGAATAGTGGAGCTCATGCGTATAGTGGACCTGGAAGCGTAGCTGATGGAGCTAGTGGCTATGACAGGCAGCAAGTCAACCCTTACTTTTAGAATTTATATTAGTATACAGCACTGATGGGACAAATGCCTAAAAGGGGGAAATTAGTTGTGTCTCTTCCCTGGCCAGGGACAGGCTTCAATAGGACATGAAAACAATTGGTCATATTTGATTTTTTAAAACAAATATTGTATTCTTAATCTAAGCTATACTTGAAAGCATATTTCATAAGCCAACTTATAAACATGAACACTTGTATATTGTTTTTGATTTCTTGAATGAGAAATGTCTAGAATCCATGAATACGCATAGCCATGTTATAACCATCCACACAGGTCCCTAATACATTTCTCAATACAGTGCCACAAAGATGTGAGTATAATAAGGTTTTCTTAAGTGTGGTGAATGTAACGGTAGTATAATCTTTTACTTGGTTTTACCTTGTATAAGGTATGGCCATATTCCCTCAATTTAGAATAGACAATACAGTCATGGGAGGCTCCAACAGATGAACAGGTGTTGATGACCATGGATAACTTTATACTTATGGTAGGTTACTACTGTGCTGTGTTAATAAATTACCATAACTTTATACTTAAGTCTTATTGTAGGTTACTACCTGGCTGTGTTCACAATTACCATCACTTTAACTTTAAACTTATGGTAGGTTACTACTTGGCTGTGTAACAAATTACCATTACTTTACAGTCATATATACCTCATTCATTTAATTCTGTGCCGTAATGGCAGAGCATATTGAAATGATCGCACTGGCACGCATGAATACAATGCACCAATCTGTAGTATATGATCTAATTTCACTGCACAAAGTTCAATGACAAAATATATATTGATTTATTGATTTTGTTGCTGACCATTTGGTTAATCTTGGTTCAACAATTGAAGAGTTTGTTTCCATGTTACATCAAAAGGATGTTTCCTTTCAGATTGTGAACAATCAGAATATATTTAGCAATTTAAAGACTTAATTATAATATTAAGTTCCTATAACCTGTTATAACGTATTACAAAATAAATAGTAAACAGGTTATGATTTAGATATAAAGTTTGTTGTTAAATTGTGAACTTTGTTCTGTCGTTACAAAACCTGCCTTTTAGAAACAAACTCTTTATTTCATATCTGAAATATATCTGAAATAATACTAAATCTGAAAATAATACTAGAATGTGTTAAAATATTTTATCGGTGTTACCATAAATTTCGAAACATTTTAACTTACTATAATTCATGTAATGTTGTATAATGGGTGTAGTATACAGGTGTATGTATCCATAAAGGGCTCTCTCTCATTTTTCATCTAAAAACCGTGAATATTGTACTCTATATAATTTAATTATATCTGGATCATCATCTATTTTAATAGACCAGGGAGTGTTATAAGCTATACATTTATTAAATTGGCTTCACATTGAATTGGTCATGGTTCAGGGGTTTTGACAAGTATAAAAACCATTATGAAAAGTCCAATTTTGTATACACCCTGTATATTGTTTTGCTCATACCTGTACGACTCGAAATTAAATTCCTGTTGATGAATGATATATTTGATATATAATATTATATTTTTATACTTTTATATGAGGAATAAAGAGCTTAGTTTTAGCATTTACACTTGCCATTTTATGTTGTGTATCATTTTTATTTGTGAATCGATAATAATTATACAAATAATGTTGTGCAACTTTTTTGTTTCTTTGGTTTTACCCATCAATAGCCCCTGGTTTGTGACAAATTGCCCCTGGTCCAGAAGGAAAATCCGTAAACCAGGGACAAATTTGTTTAAAAAGTAGCTCCTTGTTCTCAATTCCTTAGGTTCAAGCCATGTTTGTGACTATGATAAAAGGTCTTCCTACAGAAATACCACTAAAAGCAATATTGAATGGTCATGTCCTCTATTGACCAATTATAGGGACATAGACGTTATTCTTAATTGGCGCATTTACGTCGAAGAGGGTAATGTGAACTGAAAACGAGGCTAGCGATTGAGCCAAGACGAGAGTGCTGTAGTTTTTCAATGGGGTGAACTTTACACTAATCATAAAAAATTCTTTATACTTTGAGCTGTTCAATATTTGACCTTATTACATTCGTGAAATAAATATGAACGTATAAACTATTTATTTCCCCTAGTTTGTCATGAAATGTTTGCTGGCAACCAACACTATCTAGGAAGATGTAGAAGTTCACAGTTCATTACATTGCAGTAAAAGTATGAGATTGTAATTTTTATCAGGGAACTAATTGCTCTGAGCATGCTCAGTTGGATTACACTCCCTCTATTGACGTAAAAGAATAACGTCTATTGGGTCAAACTCCTGAAGTTCATCAATTTATAATTAAAGTTTTTCCTCTTTATTCATTTTAATTTTATTACAGGCTAAAAGTAAAACATTGTAACATAACCAGAAATTGACAAACATAATTTCTCATTAATGTTGGTATAGAAATCCCAATATACCCAGAAGAAAAGTCTGTAAAAGGATACATTTTGAATGGCAGCAATAAAGAACACCATATATTTCATATACATACCAAATAGGCTAAACAAAGCGGCACAAAAACTAACACATAATATGACCTGTGGGAACAGCTATCATAATAGACGGCAAAGACAACATATATATTTTGGGAACAGAATAACATAATCCTTTGGAACATAATAACATGACATGGGAGCTGATTTTATGATCTATAGGAAAATAAAATATTCTATGGAAACAAATGAATGTTACATCTAACATAAGGCTAAGTAAAATAAAATACATGGTTATCGTCTATGGAACCTAATATAATCTTTGGAGAGCGGTAACACAATATACAGGGTGACCCCAAAAAATGTTAACACTCCGGGCACATAAGATATCTTAAAAGGACAGGAACACACGGGTCTAATCTTGATGTATTATGAAAGCTGAGTAAATAAGCTTTCATTTGCATTTTATTGCGTTCCAATTGGTTATTTAGAACGGGCGATATGCTTCAGAAAACATGAGGAAGCAAAATCGGCTTAGTCCAATCCTCTCAGTATGAAAGTAAAGCTTTTAAAATGCACGAAGCAAGAAGCAACATGATTAAGTCACACACACACACACATCGGTTAATCTCTTCTTTGTTCTTTTCAACGCATTCTTTCGATTCTTTTCAAGCTTAAAAGACATTAATAAATATATTCTACATAAATTAT
The DNA here is from genome assembly GCA_035610835.1 of Ophiura sarsii. Taxonomy (NCBI): domain Eukaryota; kingdom Metazoa; phylum Echinodermata; class Ophiuroidea; order Amphilepidida; family Ophiuridae; genus Ophiura; species Ophiura sarsii. Next base: position 90,366,896 of record CM069441.1, on the reverse strand, counting down.
ATAGGTATTTTGTCATGAGTTCAAGTTCTATACTCTTTTTCCATGTGCAATGGGTAGCTGTCAGTAAAGCAGTCTTTAAAATTGAAATTGAAACATTTTATGTTCTTTGTTGAAATGGTCCATCCAATTAAATAAATTAACTAATATTGCACTGAAATGAAACTAGTATTGCACTGAAATTAACCATAAATCAATTGCACGTAATGAATCCTTCAGGTAAAACAAGAGCTTTCAAATAGTCAACTGAAAAGAATCGAAAGGTATACACAGAGAAAACATGAGTATGATGAAACGGTGTGTGATGAAATGGGTCAGTTTACCGTAAACTCAATCAAATTTTACTTTATCGTTCAGTTGATTAATTTAGTTACGCTTTTATAAAAAACAATATTTTCAGGTATTATAAATTAGGCCTGACGTGAAATAGTAAATTAGTAGGCGCACATACACCCCCACACCACTGTTATACACATGAGGGGAGAGGGAGTTGACGTTTTAAGCATATAGAAGCCTTGGGCTATTCCAGAAAGAAATTGCACCCCCATCGGAATTCAAGATTTTTTCGCAGCTCCTTGTGCCCTGGAATTCCAGACTATATAGTTTGCCCATAAACTCTCAAAATAACAATAAAGAACATACCAGTAATCCACAATATTTCTGAAAATGTGCTTTGGAAATCCAGATTTTTTAATTTTAAATTTAAAAAAAATTACTTTATAATAGGGGGAGTGCATTTTGTTCTGGAATAGCTCATTCCCACGATATAAGAGACAACACCGGTATCGTATTAAAAAGAAACATTATTTTATGCCACAAACCCACCCGACCCTGCTCCGATCCGATGGATGCCATGTAATTATATACCAATGACATTCAAAATTGTGCAATTTGTAATCTCTGATTTATTTCACTACCATGCAATGATTTATTTCAAATATCTTTTGTTATTTTACATTATACCAATAATTGTATTGTACACGGCTGTATAACCATATGATGACACTGCCAAGTAATTGTAAACCGTGACAATAGTAATGGAATATAAATGAAAATAAAGGTGACAAGGTTGATTTATATTTGGTGGTTTTTTTCAATCTGATTTAAAATGAATTGATACGCCAATATGTCCGAGTGTATTATTTATTATTTAACTTCATTTCATGTTAGAACAAGGTTATTTTCGTCACCGGATGTACCGTATTGATCCGTGTATAGTCCCAAGCTCAATTATAATCCCATTTTGTCATCTGAATTCAGAATTCAGCACCCAAAACGTTGAAAAAACTTGACTTTTCCTTCAAGTATTTCATTTTTATTTCACAAAACCCGATAAAACATATCTCAGTTATGAATAGAAAACTATTAAAAACAATTATCTGCAACACAGATTGAATTATAATATTGTGATAAAAAATGAAAAGATAATAATAATAATACAAATCCGATTATAATATAAATCCCACGCATTTGGTGGTGGGGGGGGGGGGGGGGGGGGCAAACAAGTTTGTAGTTACCCAAGGGGGGGGGGTCAAAAAAGTTTGGCCAAACGGATAGTATAACGTCTGGGTGGACACAAAAAAATGTGCGCGCTGCACTTTATAATTGTTCAATTTTTAAAAAGCAAGAGGTGTAGAAAGACAATTTGTGTAGCGAAAAAAATATTTGTGTGAACTTTTATTTTAGAAGCATTAACAATTTAAAGGGTGAAGAGGACATTTTCATTTTGGGGTGTAAAATGAAACTTGGATCATGATAGGGTAGGCAACGTCCGTCCGGACCGATCATTGCAAATTGTGCGACCTGCGGAACCTGTATACAAAATGAAACTTTTCACATTTTCAACAAAGTACCATTTAAAATGGTTGTCATTAACGAGATAAACACCAATTTTTGCGCGCTACGCGTGAATCTTTGTGCAATATTGTCATACACGAGATAAACACATTTTTGTGCGCTACGCGCGTTTTTGAATGCATTTTGTACAGCAAAAAGAAGCATTTATGTTGAGTGAATCTGAAATGTTGTAAATTGTGTGATGGTCGGACCACCAGCGTCGTAAAAAGAAACCAACAGATCTTTGTCTACATCTAATTGTAAGGTGGGGGGGGGGGGGGGGAGGTCAAGTATTTCAACTTGTTAAGGGGGTCAAAAAAGTTTCGACACCGACAAATTTCAGTTGCCCAGCCGCCCACCAAAGTATTTCTGAACAATCCCTTAGGCCAAAAAAAAAAGAAAGTTGACTTGCCCTTTCAGGGTCAAAGTCAGGGTCGGACGGTCGGATTTTTTTTTTTTTTGTTTGTGTGAAAATTTTTGAAAATTTACTGCACAAAAACACGTTTTAAAGATTTTTTTTAAAATTTTTTTTTAAATTTTTTTAAATTTTTTTTTTTATTTTTAAACAAGCAGATACTACTTAAAAACACGTTTTGATCTTTCTTTATTGTTATGTGCTTCTTTCAATTTTTTTAATCTTTTTTTTCAATCTTTTTTTTTTTTTTTTTTTGAAAAAAAAAAAAAAAAAAAAAAAACGACCCTAGATTTCCGAAAATTAGGGTCGGTCGGAAAGGGCAAGTCAACTTTTTTTTTTTTTGGACTTAGATACATGTATAACTCGTGATAGCCACCTTGAATTATTATTATTATTATTAAAGTTTGTACAGATCATGTTTTTTTCCCCTGTGATTTCAACTGTACTTGTTTGTTCATTGCGCCTTGGATTAGAACTTGTTTCTAGATAAATGGCGCATTATAAATACTTATTTATTATATTTATTATTATAATTATGAGTGCAGGCACGACAAGCTGAATACGAAGAATTGATAACATTGAAGTGAGGTGGGAAGACTTTACAATTCTGACTCTGGACCCATAATCATTCCCACCTTCTCTATCTCTATCTCTATTTTCTTGTTAATTTATTTCTCATGTTTTTTATTACTTATATTTGTTTATACAGCCCATTGATCTGGTGACAGGTAGGTGGTAACAATTGATTTATGTATAGGCCCGGTAAATAGGATATGGATCATTGGACTTAGGAGGGTTTTATTTACTCTGCAAAAGTTCACTATCTATCACTATTACTGTCTGCATCTGATGCTAGATAAACTACTCGGTTGACGCAACTTGGTCACGTGATACCCGCACGCATAATATGTTGAGCCACTTTTGCCGCATTAGTCTACGCGCTGAGCCCAATTTGTGCCTTAACAAAAAATATCGCATTGCTCATAGCTATTTTCCCAAATGTATGTGAGGTAGATCTTTTTTCTTCTTGGCCTTGGCAAACAATGCAATGACGAACCCTGTAAGCGTAGCAGCGAAGCATAAACTGGTATATTTAATTAGTGCAGGGATGGGTAGTAGTGTGTGAAATTAAAAAGGTAAACCACGCAATCATAATTTGAAATTGTGGAACGATGCATGACCGTCAAACTTGGGCACGAGATCACTGCAATCAGATCCGTATGTAGAGACTTACGACCCATATCACCTAAATACCACCAGGTCATGTACATGATCAACAACAAAAATATATCCCTTATGTTTGGTATATTGGAAGGTCTTATGGTATAACATACTGAAATGCATTTTAAAATTAAAAAAAACCTCTGTTGCCATGGCAGCACCCATTTGTATATTTGGCTATTTTTGGCTATTTTCCCCATTTCTAAGAATAAAATATGTTAAAATATGCCCAGTTCTTTCAAGCTACTGACTCAAAAGTGTAAAAGATATCAAATAAAGGACTTAAGTGTTGCAAGGTATTATTTATCTTCTTTACTGACAGGTAATGTCAACTCGACAACTTTATTTGGTATCCTATTTTTGGCTCTGGCAACACTGGTAGTTTTATAAAATTAAAAATATGCCATAAAAACATTTTGCCAGGGCACTCAGGTTTTTCTTGTTGGTTTTGAATATCGTATACATTACCCATTTCAATTCTGGAGAGAACTTATTGGGCAATTATTTAGGGATAAGACAGTGTTGCCAGAAAGATGTACCATTTTTTTGAGAAAAAAATGAAAAAAATGAATCTAAACGCCACAAATTTTAAAAGTAGGCCTATCTTGTATGAGTAACCAGTCTGCATTAACTATTTTTTACAATAAATGACCCATATTTGGATAGAATATCACAATGTTTATAGTTTAAAGTGTTGCCGAACTCCCAGAAAACCAAATATTTTAAAATATCAGTATTCCTCGTTAAAAAAAAAAAAATTGTACTACTTTCTGGCAACCTTGTCTTATCCCTAAACAGTTGCCCAAGCATTTCTCTCCAAAATTGAAAGGTGAATGTATACGATATTCAAAACCATCAAGAAAAAAGAATAAGAGTGCCCAGGCAAAATTATTTGATTGCATGCTAATTTTGGGTAATTTTTTTAAAATTTCATGAAACTTCCAGTGTTGCCATACCAAAAAATAGGATACAAAATAAAGTTGACGAGTTAGCATTACCTGACAGTAAAGAAGAAAGATAATACTTGCAACACTTAAGTCCTTTATTTTATATCTTTTACACTTTTGAGTCAGTAGCTTGGAAGAACTGGGCATATTTTAACATATTTTTTTCTTAGAAATTGGAAAATAGCCCAAAATAGCCCAAAATACAAATGGGTGTTGCAATGGCAACAGAAGTTTTTTGAAATGTTCAAATTCATTTTAGTATGTTATACCATAAGACCTTCTACCACACCAAATAATTATAAGGGAAATCAATTTTTGATCATGCACATGACCTGGTGGTGGTATGTATGTAATATGGGTCTTACACCGGCCTATTAGTATTTCAGAAAGTTGATCAAAAGAGCAGTGACTGCTCTCAAAATATCCACGTAGACCGTCATTTTGTAGACTGGAAATATAAAAATAAAAAGAGGAGTACATTATCAGTGTCAGCATAAGTACCAGTATCGGTATCGATATCCGTATCCATATAAGTATCAGTATCAGTATCAGCATTAGCATCATCATCATCAGCATCAACCTCATAATCGGTATCAGTATGAATATGAGTATCAGTATCAGTATCAGTATAAATATCGGTATTGGTATCGGTACCGGTATCAGTATCAGCATCAGCATCATCATCAACATCAGCATCAGCATTGTTTGCCAGCGCCAGCGTCAGCACCATAAAAGGGGCCAGTATCAGTATCAGTATCAGTATCAGTATCAGTATCACGTATCAGTATCAATATCACTTTCATTTAACATTCCATGCTCAACAAGAGAGTATTTAAATGAAGACACAAACACAAGACAACTATCAGCAACAGCATCAGCACCACCACCAGCATCAGCATCAGCATCAGTATCAGCATCAGCGTCAGCGTCAGCGCCAGTGCCAGCATCAGCGTCAACGTACATACAGTTTTATTTATTCATCCCATGCTCAACAACGAAAAGGTGAAGTACAATACAGAGGAAAGAAGAGTATTTTCATGCAATTATACGATGCGACAGAGAGTATTTAAATGAAGACACAAACACAAGATAACTATAATATCACAGATAAGCACGATAATATATTAGTAACAATATGTTTAAAAATATAAATAATCACAGACCCAATTGATGTCCAGATATGTACGTAGAGGCCAAATAAATCAAATAAAACAAATTTAACAATGTTTATTATGTTTTCACATTGAAATCGAGGAGATTCTAAGGATTCCAGAATGTGTAAACAAATCAATGGTTCAAAAGCGAAACTAGGGCTCCGTGGAACAGGTTTCCGATATACCTCGCTTTAATATATATATATGTTTCATGCTCATAATTTGAAAACAGATTTGACAAACTTCCATCGATAAAATGTAGATATCCTAAGGTTTCTAGAAAGTACATTATGATTGAAATCAATGGTTAAGGGGAAATAGAGCTCGTCAAAACAAGATGCAGCTTCTCTGGGACACGCTTTAAGTGCCATGATATGAATGCTATGTTGAAGTTTTGTGTGCACTCAAAAATCGGAAATGTCTGCACACATCAGAATCTTGGGCGTTATTATACATAGTCATGTTAGTAGGGCATTTTCACAGATATTGTCACAGTCATAGCTTCGATCAATATGTCTGTATGCTGTTTTTCTCATTCTAAAGCCGATTTTTATCTTAACACGGCACTTTTAAAAACTGTCACCTATACTCTATTTGGTTTTCTCTGGAAGATGACGTAATTTAAAAGGCGCAGCTTTTACGCACGCATATGTATATTCCGTCTTTCAGCGCTCGTGTGTAAAATCAGCAAAATACGCAAGCGCCTCGAGTAGTCGCGCACGTTAAGCGCAACAATAGTATGAATGATGAATGAAAACGTGATTTATTAAGCGCATTTCCAAAAACACGATCAATGCGCTGTACAGGAATTATATAATATAAAAGATAAGCATAATAAAAAATACCAATCAAAGTACAAAATACATTAAAGATAGGTTAAAAAAAAATTAAATATACAATGTAATAATATACAGATACAATTTAAGCATTAAAAAGCATGGATTAAAAAAACACACACATTATTTTATAAAAGGGTGCATTTGCATCCGAAATTGACCAACAAATTACACCTTCGGAAATAGATGAGTTTTAAGCATCTTTTTAAAAGATTTGACACTGCATGCGGTGCGTATGGAGAGTGGGAGATCATTCCACAGCCTTGGACCGATATATGAGAAAGCGGTTTCAGTCTTAGTATGTTTGTTGAAAGGTACAACAAGGCGGAAAGTGTCGTTGGAAGATCTCAAACCAGCTCTTGGACAGACATACGGCATCAAAATCTGAGATAAATAGGTAGGCCCCAGATTATGTACACCATTGTACACATGCAGCAAGATCTTGAAGTCAATTCTCTGCTGGATAGGCAACCAATGAAGCTTCCGCAAGAGTGGTTCAGCACTTGTGCGTCTATTTTTACAAAAGACTAGACGCGCAGCACGATTTTGAAGTTTTTGCAGGCGCTGAACATTAAATTTAGAAATGCCACCTAAAAGAGAGTTGCCATAATCCAGCCGAGAGAGGACTAAAGACCTCACCGCATGTGCACAAGTATCGTGATCAATAAAACGACGGATACGACGAATGTTCCGCAGGTGAAAATTAACCGTACGACATATGGAACTGACCTGCAGATCCATTTTGAGAAAGCTGTCAAATGTAACTCCTAAATTTCTGATGGAGGGGGAAGGGTCAATCACAGATTCACCGATCTTCAAGTTAACCTCAGACAACAAATCTACCTGTCGAGGCGAGGAAATGAGGATAAACTCAGTTTTAGTGTCATTCAGCTTGAGCTTGTTTGCCAACATCCATTTCCCCACCTCGGCAATGCACATCGTCAGTCTGCTCTGCGCATCGTCGAAGTCACCAGGCACTTTCGGATCAAAACTAACGTACATATGGGTGTCGTCAGCATACACGTGGTAAGGAACATTAAAGCGGCGCAGAATGGCAGTCACAGGTTTGGAATACAGGGTAAAAATCGGTGGACCAGCAACTGACCCTTGTGGAACACCGTATTTCAGTGGATGAACAGATGAGTAACTATCTAAAACAGAAACTCTACTAGTACGATTAGTAATATAAGAATTGAACCAGCTTAAAACACAGCCGTCGATACCGTATTCACTATTGAGCCTATTAGCAAGAACTTTGTGATCGATAGTATCGAAGGCCGCTGACATATCTAATAAAACAAGCATGACAATCTTACCTCTACCAAGTTCATTTATAATATCATTTTTTACACGAAGAAGAGCAGTTTCAGTACTGTGAGCAGCTTTGTAAGCGGATTGGAATTCATCAGTAAGATTTTGGGATTTTAGGTGTTCATTTAGTCTGGAAACAGCGGGGTATTCAAGGATCTTGCCAAGGGTGGGGAGGTTCGAAACTGGGCGGTAATTTTTAAGTACATCTTGGTCAAGGGTCTGCTTTTTAATCAGAGGAGTGATCACTGCTTCAAGGAGAACAGATGGGAACAGACCAACTCGAAAAGAATTGTTAACAACAGACATAACAAATGGAACCATAATATCAACACACGCTTTTAACAACCAGGTGGGCATTGGATCCAAGAAACTAGTTTTGTTTGGAATTTTGGAAATTATCTTTCTAACCTCGAATTCATCAACATGTGTGAAGTTTGTAAAAATGTCAACATTATCAGTATTGCACTTGTCTTTTGATTCATCACAATGAACATTATCAGTATTGCACTTGTCTTTTGATTCATCACAATAAACATGACTTAAGTTATTGGTATACACATTGTTACACTCTTCCTGAGAATCACAAGCGCTAACATCAGATTTATCAAGTTCCACTCTGATATTATTGACCTTCTCACTAAAATAATCAGCGAAATTATCACTAAGCGTCTTATTTGATGATGATGAAGGAAGTGCTCTGCAAGAATTATTTAGCAATGAATTTAAAGTGCGATAAATTGTTTTAACATCTGCACCATTTAACTCATCTTTAAAGTACTTGGTTTTTGACGCGACAATTAAATCAAGAACAATTTTGTTCTGCTCAGTGTAGCTATCGCGGTCACTGTGTGATAAAGTCTTGCGCCATTTGCGTTCACGTTTTCGACGTTCCCTGCGTGCTTCTCTAACTTCGTCGTTGAACCATGCTGGACTCTTGATGACTTTTATAGAACGAGATAGTTCAGGGCAATGCTTATCAATAATACGACGAACCACGGTATTATAACATTCTGACTGCTTGTCAGGGTCACTTAGAAGAGAAACATCTTGGAGTCCATTAGAGAGCTCACCTTTGAAAGCTTCAAGATCAAGGTCTTTATAATTTCTCACCTTCACGATCTTCCTTACTTGAACAGGCTTCAATTTGTTTATCTGACATTCAATCATATGGTGATCAGAGCCGTATCTATTGGGTGAAACTTTACAGGCAGTCAGCAAGTCATCATCAGGATGACAGATCACATGATCAAGTGTATGACCTTTCTTATGCGTAGGGCCATGAACAAATTGAATCAAATCATACTGCGACAACAATGCCAGATAACGTGAAACTTCAGGTTTGGACGGCTCATCAACATGAACATTTATGTCACCAACAATGAGCGGTTTACCGGGTAATTCTGTGATTTCACGTAAAAAGGTGTCAAATTCTTCCAAAAACTTGGTAGTAGTGAAGGCATTTTCTGTGCTAGGCGGAGGTCGGTAGATTGCAATGAGGTTAAATGATTTCGTAACACGCAGTTACGTCACTGTCTCGTGATGGCCAAATAGACTCAGTGACAGATAAACTATACAAACTATACAAACGGTTTGTACATGTATAATGATATTTTATACAAAGCTCTCCTGTTTGGGATTGAGCAATTTTATTCAAAAGATAGTCTAACCATTAAATATTGTCGACAGGCTATTCATGAATTTATGTTAATAATAATGCTACATATCTGAGCGCTAAGGTTTCATGGCAAGGATTGCCTTTAAAGTTAAATGTCGGCCTCTGCAACTCAACTAAACTAAACTGCGCCAATAAAGTATCTAAACACTTACAAATGGTCAGATTTATCGGAACCTGAAATAGTACGCAAAAATAAAATAAAAATCGATTTACAGTTATCTTCTGCGCATTTGACACCTCTTTTGTTGCGCTACGATGTACATTTGGGCTCTGGTATTACAGTGAAATTCAGTATCTGCTGAAGTTTGCTCTTTTGCGTTTTACGCTTTGTTCCATTTGCATTAAAGATTGAGAGGCATTCATCTGTGACACCCCCCCCCCCCTCCCCTGGCTACGCTACTGTCCAAAACTGACCGAATCGCACATAGCTTCGAACGATTTGACGCACATCCCTGTAGGGGAGATGCGGGAGAGTTGAGCCATTTTTTATATTTTGTGTCACCATATGCGGAAGAAAAGTACAAACCTGTAAAAAATTAGTGTAAGATAAACTTTAGAGTGTTGTTTTCGTTGTGAAACAATAATAGTTGGGATAGCAGTTAAGGCTTATTTATACAAAAGGTTTGAAAAAAATTGGTAAAGTGGCTCAACTCTCCCTACAGTATGGGAGAGTTGAGCCACCATTACAGGAGAGTTGAGCCAGCATGATAAGTCAATGGCTGGTGAAAAAAACAAAATCATATTTTTTCAACTTTTGATTTATTAATCCTTAAAGTAAATATGGTGCTCAATTGTTATTATCATGGCACAAAATAACATTTTCTCTCATTTATTATACATTTTTCACCTTTAGTCCAAAAATCAAAATGTTACTACATGTTTTCCCTATGCTCAACTCTCCCCATGACCAATGGCTCAACTCTCCTCATGGTGACCATTTTGTAAATAACCCAATCCTGTCTGGTGTAGAACTTTTGGTAGTATACAATAGTTCTCTAAAATAATGGTCATATATACCCCCTTCAATAAACAAATTACCGATATTATATTCTAAGTCTTGCTATGGGAAAAAAGACAAAACATTTATTTTTCTATTTTTCACTCAAAAGTGAAAAAAATGATTTTGTTTAGGTATCTTTGATACTGAGCACACATGACAGTAGAGTTTAACAAAAAAAATGTCGTATTGATGCTATAAACAATATATGCCAATATAAATTTTAGTAAGTTACTACTTTTCGAGTTATAGGGGGTGGTTCAACTCTCCCGGTGGCTCAACTCTCCCGCATCTCCCCTACTAGAAATTATTTGGGTTATCCATGTCATGTCGTCAGGTTCATTCAGACGTGTGAAAACGCAGTCGACTTAATCCAGCCATTATCAACTATTTTGGTAGCATTTTCTTTTGATGGAGTGGACCGGTAGCTGCTAAATTGTACGTTGTAAGTACTTGTAGCTTATTTTTCTCAAATTAATCTATTAATTTACAAATTATATTATATACATGCATGGAAATTCGACAAACGTGAAGGTTTAATGTCAATCAATGCACTAAGGACGATCTAAAATTGGCTTTAGTAGTAGCATATCTTTGATACAATAGTCCTAAGCTACGATATCTCGGTATGATAATATTTTTGAAAATTAAAAAAAACCCCATTTTTTCCCCATTTTTTCTTCTTCGTATGGACCGATCTTGTAAACAAACAAACAAACAAACAAACAAACAAACAAACAAAAACAAAAAACCACAACAAACATATACGAATGATGAAAGGATTATGATGAGCCGCAATAGAACTTGGTAAACGTGATTATAGCACTACGTGAAATGTGGAGAGTAACCATGTATGACCGCATTTCAGCAACACATTGACGTTTTTAGGTTTTAGTTCAAGGTTTGTTTATCAAAATATTGTTAATGGTTTTGTGTTGCTGGGTTGTTTGTGTCTTCGTGTAAGATTGATCCGTGTGGATCACACACCTCAAATAAAATGCTCGGACCAGGCTTAATTACCCTATAATTATCCCAGCTAACACGTATGCATGGGCCCAATGTGGGCTGCATGTGGGCAATCAGGGCTAATGAGGGCAAGGGCTATGTGCGGGCTGACCACATGGGTCCCATATAAGGTTTTACAAGGGCCATAATGGGATACGTTTGGGTAAACCTATCAGGGTTCCATATAGGCTGACCACATGGGTCCCCTGTGGGTTTTACAAGGGCCATATTGGGCTAAGTTTGGGTAAACCTATCAGGGTCCCATATAGGCTCACCACATGGGTCCCATGTGGGTTTTACAAGGGCCATAATGGGATACGTTTGGGTAAACATATCAGGGTTCCATATAGGCTGACCACATGGGTCCCCTGTGGGTTTTACAAGGGCCATATTGGGCTAAGTTTGGGTAAACCTATCAGGGTCCCATATAGGCTCACCACATGGGTCCCATGTGGGTTTACAAGGGCCATAATTGGCTACGTTTGGGTAAACCTATTAGGGTTCCATATAGGCTGACCACATGGGTCCCCTGTGGGTTTTACAAGGGCCATATTGGGCTAAGTTTGGGTAAACCTATCAGGGTCCCATATAGGCTCACCACATGGGTCCCATGTGGGTTTTACAAGGGCCATAATTGGCTACGTTTGGGTAAACCTATCAGGGTCCCATATTGGCTGACCACATGGGTCCCATGTGGGTTTTACAAGGGCCATAATACAAATTGGACTAAATGTCAGTTGGACTAAATGTCAGTTGGGCTAAATGTCAGTTGGTCTAACATCCAATTGGTCTAATAACCATTTTGTCTAAAACCCAGTTGGTCTAATGCCAATTGGTCTAATATGGTATAATTTCCACTTGGTCTAATATCCATTTGGTCTAATATCCATTTGGTCTAATACCCATTTGTTCTAATATCCATATTGTCTAATAACCATTTCGTCTAAAACCCATTTAGTCTAATACCAATTGGTCTAAACCCCTTTCCAATGACAGTGCCCTGTATCAAGCCCTGTATAAACCTGATGATTTACTTCCTAAGATCAAAACATATTTCTTTTCTTTACACTTTATACATTTATTGGTATTAGACTATATGAGTATTAGACCAAATGGTTTTAGACCTAATGGCAATTCACCTAATTTTAATGGCATATTTGGTTTCCTCCTGCAATTTCCCTTCAGAAAAAATGTATACTCCTACTACCTCGGGGGGGGGGGGGGGGGGGGGGGGGGGCAGGGGGGGGGGGGGGGTATACATCCGTGTGTAACGCGAAAGGAGGCGAGCTTATAACACATGACCAGGTACGAGTAAATTCAAGTCAAGGTTTTTCCCCAGAGTAGTACTTGTACTGTCAAACAAGCACCTTTCGTATTAATTAGGTCTAGAAAAACTGCTCGATAATTGTGGCTTTTAATGTAAAAAAATACAAACCTCAGTGTATTCCAGTGTGATTAGGTCATTCTTTGGAATCTAAAAAAAAAGATCGACCAAAAAACTTTTGTTTTTAGGCCTTATGTCAATTGTCTAAATGAACGTATCATACACGACATATCACGGGTGGGCGTTCTGTCAATAGGGGTATTTTGAATAGGACCTATACATGTTCAGATAGGCGTATAGCATGGAGATGACTTTGAACCCTAATTAAAAAAGTTCTCCAAGGACAAACTTTGGTGAATCTTTTCGGCGGTTAATGACGATTACAGGGTGAGTAATGTAAAAGTGTACTCAAAGTGAAATGATTATTAAAAATATTTATTATCAGAATATGAAGGCAACCAATGTATGCGGCAATAGATGCATTTATTCACTATCATCAGCAAAAGAATAATGGCATTTCATGGAACCGTTTACCAGATATAACTATTTTGGTAAAGTAACTACATTTTGAAACCAAACACATTATTGAATATTTTACTCAGCCTATAACTATCAACAAAATGATGATCTATGATCTTTTATTTATTATTATAATGAACACCAGTCACAGCAAATATGGACTCGTTTCTTGTTGGTACTTTCAACAATTCTATAAACTTTTAAGTTTATAGAATTGTTAAAATGCGTCTATAAATATGGAATAAAGTGTTTGGGCCAATTTGAAGTTCTATGCAAGGACGTCCCCAGAGGGGGGTGTGAGTGTGGTGTGACACCCCCATTAATCAAAGCTGTCGGCAAAATCTGCCCTATTCATTAAAACTGTCGGCACAAAGAGCTTCCGTCGGTACATTTGCGATTTTGACCATATCATTTCTGTAAAAGAAAATTGTTGGTGGGGGTTCTTGCAGTAGCGTGGGGGCCTGTGTTACCGCTGATTGGCCATTTGTTGTTGACTGTGCATTTTTCGAAGTCTCGAAGTATACAGGGTGAGTCAAAAAAAGTTTACTCAACTTCAGCGATTTTTTTTAGAAAAAGGTATTCGTTTGTTTTCAAAACAATTTACAACGGTATAAAGTCAAATTAATTAGCTTTTATATGGATTTTATTTGGTTTAGATTGGTTGAGGGAAACTTATGTTACGCTGTTTTGAATGAAAGTGACAAATTAACGTCCGAACACGCTTCCAAATCTTGACCATTATATTTCATAAGATACGACAAATAACAAATTACAATACCGACAGCGAAAGGATCAATTCCTTTGTTATAAATAGGCCTTAAAGCTGTCTATTTTCCCTCAGTGAAACCATCCTAAGCACACTCTCAAAGATCAGGAGAAAGACCAAACAAGATGCTGGATTATCAAGTGGGTTTTCTATTCATTAACAAGAATAAATTTTACATGTAGAGAGAGAAAGAGATTACTTACTAGTCTTACTGTGGACATTGACAATTTTTGATTGGTTCAAGGATAATGTTTACTTAATCGGACATATTTACGAAAAATAAGTGCAATATTATGTTTATTGATTTTATCAAAATACTATATCGTTTATTCACATTATCAGATAGTCACTGGTGACAATTTTTATTCAATATCATCATCTAGTTTTATCATGTTTATGAATATCCCTTGCGGACTATTTAATCCTTGCAATTATTATTTATTAACTGACAGTGGTGACACGATTTAATCCATATTTCATGTTTTAATCTATTAGGAGACAATTTTGTCTATTGTCTACTTAATTATTTTAATAAACAAGATGTGTAATGCTTTACATCATAATCCTATTAAACATTATAAATTCGTTAAGTTTGAAATTAAAAACCGTGTTTTTGGTGAAAAAACAGCTACTGTACAGAAATAGTCATATTTACTTAACGGTTTCATCAAATTAGAGTGATTTCTTTTCCAGATGATAGCAAAGAAATGACGCAATCATTTAAAGTTTTGTTTTCCTTGATTTTGTGGTCAGAAATATTTTTTTTGATTATTTCAATTAGGGTAAACTTTTTTTGGACTCACCCTGTATACCCTATGCCTATTACTGAGAACAGGAATAATACTACAGATACCATTGCATGGTCTACAAACGGAGATACAGTCCCATGTGTTCCCCCAATACCAACAGTGTATCCCAAATATTCAGATTATTGAGGGTTGTAGCTTTAATTCGATATACAATTGATGCTGTTTATTTTTTACTTCTGAAATAAGGCCTTTTACTGATTTCCCTCTTCTAATAAGTCAGATGGGGAAGAACCGTGATTTTATTATTCAGTTCGATTCTATTGTAACGCGCGGCTCTTGGTATGCTGTCCTCTACTTGTGGTAATGTTACTTTACTGAGTTTGATAAGGAGGCACACCACTAAATTGTATCTTGGCGACAGTTTTATCATATTCCAATCCTGGCCTGGTTATCGCACAGTCAACTACTAGCCTGCTATCGGTGATAGGGTGTAGGCCTATACCAAATGCAATATAATGTATCACATTCATCAGTTCAGCTGGTTTTCTAGAAGTTCATGAAATTTCATTTAATGTAGCCCAATTGGGCTAACAATTAAAACTAAAATATAATCTAGAAATACTATATCGAGACTTTTCCGGGGACTTTTCTCATAATGTTATAAAATCTTATCTACTAAGCACTAATTTGTATAAAAAATTGAAGTTAAGCTGGACATTCTTTATAACCTCGCTAAAACGTGCTAAAACCTTACAATTTGGGCGTTGGGTGTTTTTTCAACCAGCAATTGGCAGACTACCGTCCATGGACAACATGCACACATGCTTTGTAACTTACTACTACAGCGCGGTGCGAGCTCAACCACATGCGGTGAAATCATCATGCCCTGCCGCGTTGTACAATATACAGAGAACATGAAATAGTTTCCCTTTCATATCTTCCGATATACAACCGAATTTGCCCGTTGAAACTTCAACCTGTGGCTATATTATCTCAATCGTTCATTTTTGTATCTTAAATAACGAAAATCAGCCAAATCTGCATCTATTAATCTTTACAAGAACCCCCACTAGTGTGAAAGCCTTCTTGCCAAAATACCAAGTCACCCCTGCACCAACGGCCGAAGCGGATTTACTCCGAAGCACCCTAGGCAATCCACATGGTGTCGCAATAAATCAGAGAGTTGCGAGAGGGAATTTTAAATGTATCACTGCGAAATTAAATTCTTTTTCATATTACATTGAATGTATACAACCGAATTTGCCCGTTCGAAAACCAATTAATGGGTATATTATATCATTTTTGTAACAGGTATCAAGGTAAGACTGGGGTTAAAAATAAATAAAAATAAAATAAAGCTTTTGAATTAACATTTCACACACTTGTGTCTTGCATGTATCACATGACACTGAACTACCATCCTCTGTTCTGTTTTATTTCAGTTTATACATATGAGATGTTGCCGGAACGCCTAGTACAATGTCGACAATAAGATTAATGAGAGCCATTTTCATTATCTTATCGGCATGCTCATCTGCATATTGCGAAGGTATGAGATATTATCCCCTTTCCATTTATTTCCAGTGCCAGTGCATATGAAATAAGGAAACATTAAAAGGGAAACAACATTCTACGTAATTAGTTGTGAGAAAAAAAGAATTAATTCAATCATCATTTTTTAAAATAAACCTGCACAGTTAAAAATAGTCTAAACAATTTGTTTAAACTTTTAAGCAACCACCGTTTAAGCAGGAAGCATGAACAACAGCACTTTTTCACAAATGTAAACAACCTAGGATGTTCAAAATTTAAACATTTGTTTCTTTCTAGTTTGTGCATGATAAACATTTACATGAATAGAGAGCGATACAAATCTAAACAGCCTTTTAAAGGTGGTTGTTCAAATATCCAGGTTATTTAAAGGTGGTTGTTTAAAAAAAAGCTGCTTAAAGATGGTTGTTTAAAAACTATGTTGTTCAGTATTGTGATCGATTATGTGAAATACGAGACGTCTATAGAATTAGAAGTTCCCCCGAACTGAGTGACGGGCGTTTACAAGTATAACCAGTGATAACCGGGTTGGTTTTGTTGAACATTTTACAAGTTAGTGTATGTAAGTTTTACATTTGAATTGTTCTCTATCTTATGTAAATGTGCGCCGCTGTTTAAAATGGATGCGATTTTGTGATCTGTGCGGTTAAAATATGTTGCTGATGACAAATATAAGCTTAACTGTATAAGTTTACGCGCGTCTTACAATACAGTAAGCTTATCGGAGTAATTATCCATTTTTAGCCACCCGTAGTTCACAAAATTGTTTCCAGTTTGTGCATGATAAGCATTTACATGAATAGAGAGCGATACAGATCTAACGCGTGTACACTTACCATACAACATTTAATAAATTTCTTCCGCTTCGTGCCACTCGTCAGGCTCGTCAATAAAGGCCATCTTTGATTATGCAAATTGCGTCGCAAACTGCTCTATGTTCATTGGCTGTTAAAGGTCACATGCTTCGTTTCAGTAAGGGTTATAAGAGATGTGTTGAAGGCTGCGCCCTCAGTTAGGATAAAAACCGGGATTGGCGGTGAAAGTGTACACAATACCAATCTACAGGATGTCCCAAAAAAGTGTGCACGTGTTTACCCAACCTATTGACCACAAAGCTCTAACATTTGGTGTATCATTATGAGACATAGTAAGAGATTAAATGCTTGGCTTTCGGATGCAGTTCATTTAATCTGATTTGGTTTTGTCAATCTTTAGATATGGCCAATTAACTAAAGCTACCTCAAATCGACGTGCACAATTTTTTTGGGGACACCCTGTATGTGTTTTAAACAGCGCATGTTTAAACTCCATTAGTGAAGTTTGAACAGCGATTTTTTAAAGTTTAGAAGTTTTGGTGCTGCGCTTTTATTCCTCATAACAGATTTGAAAAGTATGGACAGAACACGTACAATTAAAAATATAATCCCCTCAAAACCTACAAAATGAACTTTAATATTTTTTTAAATTTTTGCATTTTGTACTATGTACTATGTAACATCAGGATTCCTTACACAAAACGTTCTTGACCATAGCAGATTCCATTATAACCATTGAAATCATTTACAAATCAATTCATCGCTGGAACTAAGCTGTGAATATCATTTATTTTCAAGATTTTTAAGATTTTATTCTCAGTCTCATGCAATACATATTTTCATTAGCTCATTTAATAGTCATATGGTGTATAGGCCTACCTTAACCACGTATCATTCATTCTATATGTGTGACGATACTGTAATACAACAGTATTAGTATTAGAGTTTACCAATACATTTATCATTATCATGTTTATGTCATCAATCATTGTTTTAAATTTTGCTCAATTCTATATCTGCACATTTTTCTATTATATAACACTTTGTAGGGCTACACCATATTGCTATCTTTCATAATAGCACATGTCCATGTTTTACACTATCATGTAATATAAACAAATAAAAGGTTTTATACTGTCATCTACACTGGGAAATTATTTTCGTAACAGGTGAGTAGTTATATCTCAAGGTTTGTTGTTAACCTTGTTTTGTTTAAAATGAGATTGAAATAATTTATAAGCATTGCAAAATGTTTACTACACCAGCGTGCACCAAATGTGATTTTCCCCCCAAAATGTGATTTTTTATGATTGTGGAGGTAAAAAAATCACATTTTTGGCACTTTAAAAAAAAAAAAAAAAAAATATTCAAAAAAAAAAAAAGCACCCTGGGGAATGTTATCAAGATTATCATAGAACTACATGTAGTATGACAACATTTGACAAAATATATTTAGAGTTATCTTTGCAGAACCTAAAATGGGTCAAAAGTGTTTTTTATAATTTTCCCAAAATGGTCAATTTCATTATCATGGTTGGATTCATTGAACCCTTTTCTGCGAAAAAACTGGATACGTTTATAAATATTAAACGAATATTAAAGAAGATACGGCAGTTTTACGGAGGCTGTACCTGCGAGTCCACACCCCCTTAAGGATTTTGTTGTTGGAATTTTCATTAAAAAGTTTCCATTTTTTGCCCACTTTTTGGTCAAAATTTAAAAAAAAAATAGATGGGGGTTAAACAAATAATCACCCCTAAGTTAGTGTCTTTACATCATCATCAAGCAATTTGGGCATTTTTACCTCAAAATTATTTGTGTTAGCTTTGTTCAAAAAAATGTGGGTAAAAAAAGTGAACTTTGTGATTTTCTCAAAAAAATCCACATTTTTGGTCTAAATTGACGCTAAATTTGGATTTTCTGATCCATTTCCTTTGCAAAAGTGTATACTTTCATATGAATTTGATAAATATTTCAATAATTACAGCACTCACAAAATTTAAATCAACACATCCTTGAGTCCCCCTTTAAATGTGAAGAGTTTATGTGGTATAAAAGTATTTAATTTGTTACAGGCTTTAGTAGGCCTAATTGACCTATTCATTTTTTTTCCAAGTTCTTTGCAACACGGGGACTTTTTCAATTGGGTTTGAAAGCCATTGTTACGGGTATACTTTGGATTTAAGCTATGATCAACCGGGTGCTAAGGCTGCATGCGAAGACTTGGATAGTGAACTACTTATTGTCGGAAATATACCTGAATGGGTAAGAGTACAATTTTGATTGTTTTATAGTTATCATGGAATGCCCAATGGCAGGCTATCCCCCCCAACCCCACCCCCATTGAAAAAAGGAGGAAGAGGAGAAGGAGGAAGAGGAGAAGGAGGAAGAGGAGAAGGAGGAAAAGGAGAAGAAGGAGGAAGAGGATAAGAAGGAGGTACATGTAGGGGAAGGAGGAAGGGTAGGGACATATGCAGCGCAAATGGGGGTGGGGTTACGAGGTCACGTCCCCATAATTTTAATGTGAGGGAGTGTTAAAAACATTATACTAGACCTTTTTTAGTGTTAAAAATGCAAATTTTTGCGCGCTTTGCACGTATTAGTTTCAATGTTTCATTAGTCAAGCTTATCAAGAGGGCTTCAGGAACGTTATTTTCTGGACCATTTTAGTTCAAAAACTTGATTTTCTTTGCTCGATGTGCGCTCACTTTTTCAACAGGTTTCAACATTATGATGGGTCTCAAAATACACCAAATATTCTAAATATTATGTGGGGACGTTAAAAACGTCATACTGGACCATTTAAGGGATAGAAATGTCAATTTTTGCGTACATCGCGGGCGTTAGTTTGAATGTTTCATTATTCAAGCTTAAAAAATGGCATTGCAGGACAGTTTCCCATGACCATTTTAGTTCAAAAACTGCAAATGTATCTGCAAAATGTATCTGAATAACAATACATTTCTTTATTGAAAATACGCGGGCAATTGACAACAACTGTTTGCTAGCAAAGTTATGCCGATAATCCAGCCGCAAGTTCCCTGTCACTAGGTACATAGTGGTGACTACATCACAGTAGTACATGCACATGAAGACACGGTATTAACCTTGCATATTACAATTAAATTCGAGTGCCTCCACCTCTTTTGCTTCTGTTACCTCTGACTGAAATGGTAAATCGGCCAACTTCAGCGAATCGACTATAATACCGTCAACGCACGATAGCCCGGTGGTTGCGTCTGGCGCCTCTAACGCATGAGACCCGGGTTCGAATTTCAGTAGAACAACATTCATAATTAGTAAAATAAATAAATTATAAACTGGTATCAAACTGAGACGTTGATGCAGAGCCCACAGTTTACAGTTTACCTCGGCTGTTGCGATCCGCGACCGCTCTGTGTCCTGAATAAAAAAATAAAATAAATGTTAGCTTTTAAATAGCGTTTGATCAAATTAAGTATGCTGAAAGTGCTTTAAATTTATTCCGCTGCTTAGATTGCAGAATCAGTTCGCTTCAATTAGGTTATTGCTGCCTATCTTACAAATTCTAATAATGGCGCTTATCAGACAATTTGTGATTATCCCCAAACAGCTCATATTTTACACCTGAGTGGAGAGAAGTAATTGCGGTAAAGTGCGTTACTCAACAAGACAACAAGTTGACCGTTGACAAGTTGACATGAACGGGACTCCTACACTATAAATGCCAGGGATTCAAATTTTAAATCTCAATCAGGATTTAAAAAAAGTTAAATCTAACAAGATTTAATTTTAATCTGAAAATATTAATTATGGAATATTTAATCACAGACTCGATTTTAGTTTAAATCTTTAGAAGGATTTAAATTTTTAACCAATCAGATTATCATGATGCGTGCACGTGATCCATCCGATTCTTTTCGCTACGTTGTCACGACGCCATTTTTGTTGTTGCAATTTTGTGTGCGGCGGCGTACGTAGAAGGCTGTGGGGTCAACATCGGGAGAAATATTATTGACCGAAAATGGCTTCAATGCCATCATTACTGACACACCAAAAGGCAGGCATCAGCCCAGTGCACATCCGAGAGCATTTTGAGCAGAAAAATCAAGTCCAAACAGATTGCTTTTAAATCTTTCTGAGGGTAGATTTTAATCCAAAAAGATTTGAAACTTAATTCCATTGGGACTTATTTTGTTAATCCCTTTGGATTCAAATTCAATTTGTCAATTGCTTTTAAATCTTTCTGAGGATATATTTTAATCCAAAAAGATTTAAAATTTAAATCCATTGAGACTTATTTTGTTATTCCCTTGGATTAAAACTTTTAAATCCTTGAAAAGATTTATTTTAAATCCACATTGATAGGTCCCTCCCTACAATCCCTGAAGGATTTAAATTTAAATCCCTTGGGATTAAATTTAAATCCTTGTAATTTAGAGTGTACTCCTTGTTAACATGTGTAAAGCATTACGTAAATTCTTAATATTTCTTTCAACATTTGTTTCCCATCAGAATTTCATTAGACTTGTACTTGAGGCTTATCCGGATACTCGCGCTGCCTTCCGTATAAATCTAATGCAGGACACTCAACAAGTAGGCGTATATAAATGGGGCGATGGTTCTTTTTTACCACCTGATTACTTATCGTGAGTAGCATTATTAATTGTTTTATCACACTTGATGTAATTTTAATAAACGCAGACAGATCCAGGTAATTTATAGAATGATTCATCGTTTAGTTAAAATGATCACCATTAGATGATATTTGATTGAAAAACAGCATGTATCTTTGTTTTATACGCACTTCTATTTATGTATCTTGGCTAAAATTTAAAGAATTTACATTCGGCGTTCCTTTTGTTTTGATCACTTATTTGTGTAATTTTCATTATTTTGTTGGCGTAGGTTTATTTTAATTATTTTATGAACTGCATTTTGGGCATGTTAGAAAATTACAGCGTATCCCCAAAAGTATTATGCTTTATAAAATTACAGTGTATCCCAGAAATATTGTGACTTTAACAGTGCATTTCAAAAAATTCACGGTATCCAAATTTGCACGAGTATGGCCGGTGGTGAGTTATTTAATTGAACATGTTGAATACATTCGGTGTGGAATTAAACGGCATTCAAAAGCCAACTTAGTTATCTTTAAGATTATATAAAAATTATAGCAAAATACTGAGTAATCAATTAGGGTAATGGCGTGGAACACGCGCACATTTTAGGGACACCCTATATAATCAATAAAGTCGATAATAATCTACGTACATTAAGTTAAACCATTTGGAACGGTAGTTGCTACTCCGAGTTACACGCTTGTGCGACCATCAGGCAACTGGTTGCTATTCTGTGTATACCGGGAAATTAGCTGTTGGTTATTGCGGACGTGGTTGTAGATGCCAGTTATTGCGAATGTGATTGTAATTAGGTTATGCCTCTGGAATAATTCGTAAGGAAGATAACTTGTTTTCATGGCGGCACTTTGAAACAAGCTCAGATCTTTTGTTTAGGGGTCTACTTTACTCGCCGTTGATGATGTGCAGCTTTTCCGTGAGGCAAAGGTCGCACCGCTTGGATCCGTTGACGTATGCGCTCCGAGTGGTGATGATAGACCACTTGATGCCCGGACTTGATGGTAAATGGTTGGTTCTTCTTCTTTAGCTGCCACGCGTATTTTGAGAGCCCAGTGCTGTGTTCCTTCAGATGGCCTTATTCTGTAGGAATATATACTAGGTTTATATAATTACAATCTCTCACTCTAAATTGTGAAATTCACTTCATTCATTTATAGACCCTGGAATATGGGAGAACCAAATAACTATGATGACGACTGCGTGGTTATGACGAGTGCACAATTCCCGAAAGCTTCTTTTATCCCGGGAGGAATCGCTGTTGTCCAATGTGATAACAAAGAATATGGTTATATTTGTGAAAAGCGAGGTAAATTTTAGTTGTCACTCCAAATTGAGAACGGTTAACCTTGGGTGGCGAGTTACTTATTCATGATTGTACACATCTAGTAACATAAACGGTCAGATTCATACATCGTAGGCCTATTGTTGGCGCGAATTCGGGTCTCAGTACCAGAAACCGAGTTGTAATATAATGCAATAGGGCATGCAACCAAGCCGTTCTGAATTAACATTTGGCCCGTATAGTAACCATTGTAGAGCAAAACGCTTTCGGCGCTTAATCCCCGTAACCACGTATTCTCGCCAATGTAACATTTCGTTCGTGATTTCGTTACAAGGCTTTGCATAGAAGTGGTATGTGTGTGTTGCAGGTCCCGGAAGGATTTTCTAATGCGTAGTAGATAGAGTAAGGTTCACGAACGATGGGATGTTCCTAGGAAAGCCAAACATGTTAATTTCAAATGATGCAATAGCCTTACCCCTTCTTTCTGTGATATTCAGACTATTTTCAATGAACAGTCTGGATAAACTCAGCCCCTTCGAATAAGTTACCCCCTGTCGAAAGCAGGCAAACAATGAAATAAATAACCATCATTTTAATTTAGGTGTTTGCCCTAGCGGGAAGATCTGGTGTAGCGATGATTCTAACTGCTATAATCCAAACACAGAGGTGTGTGACGGAACACTGGAGTGTAGGAATGGAGAAGACGAACCAGCTGACCAGTGTATCATGGATGGTAAGATGATATTTCAATAGTTTATGGTCATGTGCCATGAGTTCGGACCACTTTCCGTAACACATATTGAAGCTCAAGAGATCATGAAGGTGTTCGTCAAAAGTAATACCATTAAAAGTAAACATGGGAGTAAGGGAACATATACATTTGCTGAAAGCATATGATATGTCAAATCTAATTTCGTAAATAGCAAGCTCTTTATACAGGGGTTGTATAAAACATACCGGATGTAAAATTAATAAATTTACTAATTAAAATGCCGATTTTTACTCACATTCTTCTGTCTTTGAACATCATATACATGTAGACTAAGTTGGATGATTCCGAAGTACACATGTTTCCAATAGAATCATTGTTCCCTTTTAGTTTCAAAATTTGTAACAGATTTTGAGAAATAAACTTGACTTTTTATCAATGTTAATACTAATAATCAAACGAGAATTTTGCAATGACTCGAAATGCATACAATACTATACATAAAATAAAGTATTACGCTATTGACCCATTTAATACAAGGTGTAACACACTAAATACATACATGTATGGTTACCAAGCCCGGGGGGGGGGGGGGGGGAGGGGGGGGGGGGCACTCAACTTTTTTTTGGGTAGGGGTGTGCCGCACAGGGTCTCAAAAAGGGGCTACAGAACTGAACTGAGTGGATTTTATGACGAAAAATAGGGTCTTAGGAACTGATTTTTCCAAAAAGTAGGTCTTGAGAACTGGCCTATAGTTCAATGTTGATTAGCAAGAACTCAAATTTTCAAAGAATTAGGGCTTTGGAACGCAACATTTTGCAATTTGGTCTTAAGAACTGATGCAGGCTTAAAAGGGGGGGTCATAAGAGCTAGCAGCAGAGGGTGAAAAGGGAGGGGGTCTTCAGCGCGGCACATACCTATACCCTTTTCCAATGTCAGTGCCCCCCGGGACCAAGCCCATGTCGAGTAGGCCAATATATTCCATTCATACACTCTCAGTAGTCGCGAATCAATCAAAAAGCAGGAAACTAAAATACACGGAGTTCATTGACAATGTTGAATTACGATGAACATACGGCACATATACTCCTTGCCACAGTCCGACATACGCGGGCGCACTTCGATCAGGCTGCGCACGCATGCTTGAAAACTCACAAAACGCCGCTAACCGATCAGAGCTGTGAGTTTGAGCTTACGTATTGCGCAACACGTACGGATGTCCGTTGACCTCAAATTGGCATTTTAACACTATAAAGTTCCAGTATAACGTTTTAACGTTCCCACATTTAATTATGGGGATGTGATCCCGTAACCCACACCCTCAATAGCGCCACTTATGCCCCTCCCTTCCTCCTCTTCACTACCTCATCCTCTTCCTTTTTTTAAATCTTGTTTTACTTTTTTTCTCTTTTGTCAGGGGGGGGGGGGGGGGGAGAATAGAATCATGACGCTATGATCTACAATGATTTGTTTTTATTATACCACAAATTATGATCACAATTCCTTCCTTACATGATACTCACTAATTTGAATGTTTATGCATTATTGTCCATGGTGTCAAACTAACAAAGGCTTCAGATATCACAGACAGGTTCGCAATGATTTTGTATTTACTTAATCTTTTCTTTTTCACATGAATCAAATCAATTCAAATATTTTTTTCATTTTTTCCATTTCATATGAACATTATCTGTCCATCGTTTTGCCAACTTAACACATTTGGTACGAACACAGCTGATCCCCAGAGACCCACTGGACTAAGATCATGTGCGGAGTTGCTCTTCAACGGTTTCAATACGGACGGCTATTATTCTATTGACCCTGATGGATCTGGAGTTGATGGACCTACAACAATGCGGGCAGTATACTGCAAAGTTGCAGATGGTACAGGTAATTTGTTTTTTACTACATGTATCAATATTTCACAACATTTCAGACGTTATTGGCTTTTTTGCGTATGAAATGTACTCATCGGTAATCCCAGGGCACTTTGACCAGGTACCAAATATTCAATAAACAATCTGACCCTATATGCACGATATGTGCAATGGTCGTTACATTTTGCTCCATAGCTCGAAAACTAAACATCGGGTGTGGAGCAAACTGGCCCTAAAGAACCAGAAGGTAGTGCTCTATCAACCACATACCTTGCTGATAAGGTCCTTTGCAATCCGGGCCGCTCCTGATGACGTTATTTACGTCATTTGATTTTCAAACGTTTCCATTTTAGTCAGCGGAGACCACACGCGACTTTTCAAAAGCATTGAAAAGTCGAACCAGCTTAAATCCAACTCGAGCGTGACTGGTCGCCACGATCTGTCGAGTTGCTGTGAGCGATTTGTATTACATGGTCTCCTCAAGCGACCTAAGGTCGACACGACCTGCGACCGGCTAGTAGTATGTAATAAGCATTAGGGTCGTCATTTTATGAACAACTTGTTCTCGAAACGTTCACTAAGGTATGTTAAACCTGGACGAGATATGATCAACCTACTACATATTCGGCCGAGTGCACCAATGACGGGTAGCTGAAGAATAGCGCTACCTCGCTAGTAACTGAGGCGTAACCCAACATTTTGAGAGCGCCAATGCGGGGTAAGCTACTAGGCTAGTAACTAGCGGGTAATTTATGCTAAATGTTATACCTGACCGGACCCAAGAGTAAGTTGGGGCATAACGTTTTATGCTACAAGTCAGTCAATTCTAGCAGTTGTTGTGAACATTGGAGGGGATGATTCGCTGATGCTGAAGGACCAATTGCGCTTGCATGCCCAGGGGGTGTCTATTTGATGTGGAATGTGACCCCTCATAAGCTGAAAGATTTATATTTTTGAAAATCCATTCATGCAATTTGTTGATTATTTTTAGTCAAAATTTAGATCAACTCCTTTGCCCATTCAAACACTAATCGCACCGACTTTGGGTCATAATTTGACCAAAATGTACTAATTGTCCAAGGATCTTAAATAATGACTCAATAAATAAACTTGTTATTGTTTTTATTAATTAAAAACTGATAAAGCCAAGTTCAACATTATTGTGAGTGGAAGGGTAGAACTAGAAGAACGAACAAAAATAAAAGGATATCGTGCCGTGCGTGGTCTGGGGTTCGAACCGGGGTTCTGCGGTTAACAATCGAAGGACAAGGTATCCACGCCACGGAAGTATTTGTGTTATGAGATGTGTTATAATTGTATATAATGGTTTCCATCGGGTGCTTGTGTTTGTCATTAAAATTGTGCTTTTTGGTGCAATGTTTGTATGTGCCCCTCGCCCAAAATATGTTTGTAATGTCATGATAGTCTTTATTTTTGAAAAAGTGGTAAACAAACTTCGACATTTTTGGCCATAAAATGGCATCATTTTTTTTCTCCGGATCGCAGGCCGACTCCACGTGATTCTTGATTTACACTCACCTATGACCTAGCGAGTGACGACACGTTTTAAATACTACGGAGGACCATTCACTTCAGAATTTTACAGTAAACTATAGGTTAATACTTGGCATATGCGCCAATTAATTTTGTAAGGGGACGATGCTGATTAATATGGATATTTACCTCGCTAGTTGCTATTCTGGTGTTACTCGGCAGTTATGCTCTAAGATTACATCGTTAGTAAGTTATGCTACAGTTAGAGTATAACTACTAGGGAGGTAGCTTACCTCCCTATTAAGTTACCCGTCATTGGTGCACTCGGCCGAATAACTTACTATATATCACTAATAATAATTTTAAAATCTATTACGCAACGTCTTTTTGGGCAGGAATAACATTGGTTGGTCATAACAGAGATGCCGAGGGTGCCAGAGAACACGAGTCTATGCTAGACTGTTACCCTATCTATCCAGACTGTGAAAGCCTCACTGTAGATATAACATATGACTACGGATGGACTGCTCAAACCCTAGGGGTGTTGTGTGATAATTCACAGGGATGCTCACAATCCTTGACACACAGTTGTTTCAATATACTAAGGTAGGTTATCTTTAGGGAATAATATAAGGGACAGTTGAGGGTTGAGTTTTGCTGACTTTGTTTGACTCAAATATGACAACGCTGAGTCAGGCAAAGTCATCCAAAAAAGAAGAAAGGCATCGACTGCAGAACAATAAGTCTGCTATCACAGACCATGTTTGTATCCTTGGGCAAGGTAATTAATTGCCTCGTGGTTCAGAAGTCACGTAGAAATGGTGGTCCCGTGCATCGGAAGAGCTATCCCCGAGCACGATAAAGGTCAGACTCCTTCGTAAAGAGTAGGGGATCATCCCGGGTCTCTATCTGTACACACACACATCGGGCATCCCTTTAATTTAGTGTCACTAAGTCACTATTGGGTTTGTTCTGGCTCTTCAGCCTAATTGTTATAAATATGTAGCAGATCAAACCATGTGATTGACTAGGAGGGGCCAACATTCTACACAGAGAAGTAGGTACGAGCACTATGACACTGCCCTCCTCGAATTAGGTATTGATAAACTTAGCGACCGCTGGGAACAACTGGTTTTGAAAAACTCGGCCAGAAGCTCCTCAATTCGGAGCGCCACCAACATCTGCTCCCTGCAAAACCCGCAAAACGTATTCCCTCAGGAACCAGAAAAAATACCAGGAGCCAAAAACAAGAACTGTCAGATATTACAACTCAACTATCCCATATGTCATTCGTCTTTTAAATCAATGGTGTATGTATTTTCCATAATTCAAACCAAAAAAACACAAATCAAAACACCGCACTAAAAATAGTACAGTAATAAACCAATAAAGTTGATTCGTGTGCATGGAGGGGGGGGGGGGGGGGGGGGGGGGGGGGGGGGGGGGGGGGAGAAATTGCTATAATACTAATTAAAAGTGGCATTCCGCGATCATGGTTATCCTATCCGTATTAACATTTCATTAAATCAACCCAGGAATTATTATTATATATAACCCGGAACTCAAACATCCACAGCTAACCATCTATTGTCAAACAAGATAAGCTATTATGTCTCTCTGTGGGGGAGTCTAATAAACATCTCTCTGAATGAATCATCAACCGTCTATGCATCAACTAAACAAGCTTTGACTCCATCACAGACTGCAGGACTGTTAAAATAAACTGCATAGGTATATGTAATTTACAAAGACTACAAACATTGCTGCCCCCACTTATGTCTAGAAAGACCTAAATGTGTCATTTGTTGCAATCTGATGCTATAAGGGTGGCTTCGACCCCCAAAACAACTATGAACCGTGACGGGTCGGGGCTTATCAACTTAGTCATGCATACGATCAGCTGATCCAGAAACCTTATAGAAACACAGGATGTGATTATGTTCTAAACATAATTCCTCAAGAAACAACCAGACAAATCTCATCGACGCATGCTCAATACTCCTGCTGGGTGAATAAAAGCGGCGGCGAACGGTTAGAGCCCGGTATGAAGACCTCATAAGGACGGCGCACACGTTTCGCGATCGTTCGCATGCGGTGATGGACGGTGGTGGATGTCGAACATCTCAGCGACGGGCTGCGAAAAGATAGAAATTTTGTTGTGGTTGCCAGACTATTGTGTGATAATGGATGGGTTTGTCCACATTTTAAGTAGTGGATGCCACCTGGATAACATTCCGGCACTACGGCACAGGTCACATCATATATATATACAGTGTATAGTGTATAAGTTTCGCCATTTGGCAAAATGTTGTTTACGGTTAATTATTACGCACTCGGCCCTGTACCCCCATTTTCAGGCATGATCACGTGAGCTATATGTATGTGTTACACAGCGAAACATTATTTCTCGCGTTTTTTTTTGCAGTCCCAAATGGAAAAGCCGTACCGGTGCCACGGCGAGTGGTTGGGGAAGAGCTTCGTTTGGTGATTACGGATGCAAATGCTCTGAAACGTCATGTAAGTATAACGAAAAATGGTTACTTGTTTTATGATATGTCTTGTTTTTCCTTTTCATGTGCAATGCATACCATTTATTTATCTCATCTCGACAATGCAAGGGTAGAAACAGATGTGTGTTGCCGAGGTTTTTTTTTTGTTCAGTTCAAAATTATTTGCCGTTTGCGCATGCTCATTTTTTCCCGCAGGTTTCATATGAATAAGTATCAATAATTGATTAAGTATCCTATTAAATAAAATAAAACTAGTTCATTTCTGAGAAATGAGGTTCTTATAAACTGAGTCAAAAGATATACTCACTGTGTACGGTTTGGGCAAATACTGTTGCCATTCTCAACACATGTTTGATTGGATTGTGGTGAGCTATTAATTATTTACGACGCTTGAGAGAGTTTTCCCAGCGGCGGTTTTGGAGTTGCCAGTTCGTTTCTTAACTCAAGACAGTAAAAGTTCAAACGACAAACGTGATCAACTCAAAACCACGCACACTGTCTACAACATCCCGTGTACAAACTGCAACTTGAGTTAAAAAAAACTGCAACTTGTGTTATATCGGTGAAACGGACAGAAAATTCGGCACTCGTCTGGAGGAGCACAAGATTGAAGCAAAACAAGTAAGAAGACACTATTGCAACCCGGGCCAGCCGTAAGTCTTCACAATCTACGAGTCGGCCATTACAGATCATGCTGTAAACACTAATCATGTGATTAGATAGAAAAAGGCTAAATGAACGGAACCAAAAGTTGGTATAGCTTGCTGGAAGAGATGGATAAAAAAGCAGTGGAGATGAGAGAGAAAGGGGGCTCCGTCATGAACCGAGATGAGGAACAGCATCACCTTTTACAGGGTGTCTAAAAAAACCCCGTGCACGTGTTTACCCAACTTATTGACCATGAACTTCTAGAATTTGGTGTAACAATTGTATACATTTTGATAGACTAATCGCTTAGCTTTCATATGCCGTTTATTTCATCTAATTTGGTTTTGTCAATCCTGAGATATGATCAATTAACTAAAGCTACCTAAAATCGACTTTGTGCCACTTTTACAGAAGAATGCTTAAGACATAAGCATTAAAACCCTCGTCCTCCTAAGGGAGGGTTGTCGCCGATTGCGCTAAAACGCAAAGAACAGTGACCTAGGGCGTACAGGTGATCGCTTTTACATCCCCTGCGCTCAAAAAATTGAGGGTGCCACCGTCAAAGTCCGATAGTAGGGGAGGGGGGTGGTTGCCACCTTACAATTTTTTTAAATCGCCATTTTGAAAAATATTTAAATTGCATGGTACTGATTTTTTTTTTTATAGCATAGGCCTATGTTAAAAACATTATTTCCCTCACTTATAAGCAAAAAACGGGTGAAATTACGATATTTGGAACTTTTTTAGAGAATATTTCTATTTTGGCCTATATTTCACTGTTCAGCGAATACGGCGGGATTTTGAGGTCGGCCATGCTTGGTGACGGGGGTCATTATGACGTCATGCGTGGGATGTTTGTACTTGTTTTGGTATGTATGGATAGAGAGAACCTCTAGCTATACCATGGTACCCAAATAAGCATACTATTCATTTCGGATTGGATTTTTAGGGGGGTGGTAACAACCCACCCCCACACCACCTCTTACTCTCCGGAGTAACCCTTTCTATTCATTGCAAACTGTAAAGTGGCACAAATTTTAGGTAGCTTTAGTTAATTGGTTATATCTCAAGATTGACAAAACCAAATCAGATGAAATAAATGGCATATGAAAGCTATGCGTTTAGTCTATCAATATGTATATAATTGTTACACTAAATGTTAGAAGTTCATGGTCAATAAGTTGGGTAAACACGTGCACGGTTTTTTTTGAGACACCCTGTACACGTTTTTGAAGAAATTTTACTGTCTGGAGTCAAGAAATGAACCGGGAATTCTAAAACTACCGTAGGGAAAACTCCCTCTAGCGTCGGTGGCAGTAAAATAGCTCACCACAATCAAGTATGTGTTGAGAAAGGCAACAGCTTTGGCCAAAACGTACACAGAGAGTATATCTTTGGGATCAGTTCATAAGAACTTCATTTCATCATCTATTGCTACCGATCTTGGTAAACCTATTCAACAATGGCTCATTTCCGATTTTTCTAAGTGATTCACTGACTGATTGGCGTTTTTCAATGACAATAAGCTATTTGAAATACTGTTATATGTATAGTTTTTATTGTACTGCTTTTCCTTAATTTTCCCTGTTATATTTTAAATTTCATAGGGATCAAAATTATTGTCTATATATCATGATTATGCAAAATATCAAGGATTTACCTGCTTCTTGTGTCATGTTATGAAATCCTCTTAACACGTGTTTCGCACAAAATAATTCAAATTTTCCGCCAAAATACCGATTTGGCGGTATCAAAAGTGTACTTACTTTTAAACTAATGCAATGACGTCTCGTTCATATTTTGAAGTCCAAAAATAAATTATTTGAAAGACAAAGGTTCATGTTTTATAATGATTACACGATATAATCCCTCATGCTTCCCATAACAGAATCACTTTCATCACATATTGACCAACCCTGGTACAAAGCGTTAAAGAGGCATCGACACCTTGAACTTTAAGTTCACGACACTTAAATATTGAAGCTAACTCACGGACAGTCGAACCATGACAACCACAAAATACTTCCTATATATATAAAAAGGATGCACCTATACATAAGAGCCAGAAACGAATCTTACCAAACGTCAGTATAAACCTGTGGCTTTGGTTAGCAGATTAGCGGAGTTCCCGGGCGGAGTTTTATAGCAAATTGCACCGGAACCAGTCTCGCCAGTGTAAGAATTGCGTGAATTGGTATGCGTAATGAGCGGTCTCTAAAGTAGTTTGTGTATAACCACAGCCAAGTAACGAAAAGTCGAAACAAAATACGAGTTTCCAAAAAAAAGAGACAAAAAACCTCTACAATTCGCGGTTCACGGCATTCGCGGTTGGTAGGGCGGCTATGGTATATTTGTGTTCGTGCGAAACCTCATCAGCCCCGGACATCAGTGTTGATCGTATTTGTATCTAAAAAACAAAACAATAGAAGATTATTGACTATGTTGGTCAGATTCTTCTCCGAATAGTGCAAAACGGAATGATAGCCGATCATGAGTTTAGCTGGACTACTATCTGTGAAGCTATGCGGAGTTGCACGGTAGTTCATCAGTATACTCTGAAATGCATCATCAAAGTTGTATCCGTCTTGAATGTGCATTTTAAGTTGTTCCTTGAGGACCCAATTAAACCGTTCAACTCCGTCGTTGGCTGGAGGATTATATCGAGCAGTGCGACGATGTTCGATTCTACCATGCCCACGATGCACCGCGGTGGAGTAAGTATGGTACACGCATCTGAAGTAAATTGGGGACCGTTATAAGAAATAATGACAGATGGTAGGCCTCAAACAGGCTCTCGTGTCGAAATGGACCTCGAAAAGTCCAGATTTCTTTCAAACATTTGAAATTAAGAAAAAACAAGAACATTTGAGAATAGATAGAAAGAAGAAAAAATGTGAAAGAAAGTAATCATCCTAGTTTTGCCCCCCCCCCCAGAAATAAACATTGATGTGTGTAAGTGGGGGGGGGGGGGGGGGGGGGTCAATGCATGCCCCATCTCAGTGTCATGAATTAAAATATTAAAAGTTAAATGATTACGTGAAAGGAATAAATTGACTGAATCAAGTAATTAATTTTGCCTTCCCGTCCCATACTCTCTGGCACGTCATTATAATGAAAGGCGCACACAACTAATTCAGTCTAGAAATCCACTTCCGGCCAAAAGTTGAGTACAGCAATAGTTCCTATAAAGCACAAAAAGTGTGCGAAATCGACACATTAGCTGGCACTGTCCTCTCGAATGTTGCATGTATGTGTTGTGTGGAATATGTACGTGAAGTTTGTAAAAGAAACGGGATGATTTGAGCTTGATTATAATTTTATCCACCGATTTACCGCCATTTTTGCATCCCAGCCTGAGGACTGAAAATTAGGTGATGAAATTAATACTTCCCAATTCAGCGGTATTTACTGAAAAATGTGACGAATAACTTTCCTTGATATTCAGATATGTTATAAATAAGCGTTTATGGCATAAGATTGCAAGTTTTCACAAAAATTGACTGGTGAAGCTTTGAAATAGAGCGGTTTAATACTGGCCGACATTTGTGTGTAAAGCCTATGGGGAGCTAATTAGTTGCGTGCTCCCTTCAGTCTGTAACTTTCGACGAATAGGGAAAGTGAGTGTTTTGAGACTTGGTGAAATAAGGTGGGAATTCATCTTGGAAATCGAATACTATTTTTTTTCTAACCAAATCTATGTTAAAATAACCCATTGCATTACAGGCGTAATTGTATTTCACACATTGCCACATTTGAGTAATAAGCTTATTTCTGTTTATTCTAAAATCTCGAGTCCGACTCACTCCCGAGCCCAGCAAAATAGGCCTACTCGAGGTTGCTCATGTTCTCTGATCTAAGTGGGTTCAAATCAGAAATCTTGTCCCAAGTTCAATATCTTTCAACGCTGAGGATTTATTTTATTAATTTAAACACGCAGTACAGCTTGAATTAGGCAAAGTAAAAATTAAAACATGTTTAGCGTTGTGACTTTTTTTCAAAAAAGGAAGGAAGAGGCCCTTTTTTCCTTCTTCTTTTTTCCCCCCACTTTTAGTACAAATTGGCCTGGAAAGCGATAAACTTTGGGAACCTGAAAAAGTTATGACTGAAATTAAGAGAGAAAAGAAAAATTGAAGCGGACCCCAAGCAAAAAGGAAGCGGGAGGGGACGCTAAACAGGTTTTTTTTTTTGGCCTTAGTCTAGTGTATATTAGACACATTTGCAACACAATGCTGAGCGACATAGTCCTCGATCCTGTTGACCGCTGCGCTGACATGGTGCTGGCATCACACATGCAGTAACCCCCACATACAAATGGTCTGCGACAAGCCTGGGCAATTCCATGGTTCCGCTGACCCGACCCAAAAAAATATTCCCATGGCCCTTTTCCATGCGCCCTCCCTGTTTTTCGCTCGATCAGCAATGCAAAGCGTGCTGTAGTCACGCGTCTATAGTCTATTTTGTCTTCCTCGATACAGTGATTTCACTGCATCATCCTTACTGATCGCACTGAATAACCCCCTCCCCCACTGACGTGCACCCCAATTGGCCCAATTTTCATTGAGCCCATAGAGAATGCATCGGTTGGTATGTACATTTTTTACCCCAAAACATTCAAAAATTGCAATATTTTGTTAACATTTTCAAATCATTTCAAAAAATTTCAATAATTTTCCAAAAAAACCCCTCACATTTAAAATAAATGTCTCAAACAAAAGGGGGGGGGGGTAATTTGAGCTCATTAGGGGAGGGGGGTAATTTGAGCTCATTGGGGGAGGGGGGGGGGGGGTAATTTGAGCTCATAAAAATCTGTCGGTACAGCAATTGCTCTGACAAAACACGCAATGGTTTGCGCGTTCATTTTCTGTGCTTCAGACAGCAGGCAGGCAGGCAGGCAGGCGATAACTTAATCGCTTAAAAAACTCTTCACGGTTTAAAAATATTAATTCTAGAAAGCTAGCTAGGCCCTATGTCATATCATGACAGGTACTGTAAAAGTGGAAATGTTCACGCGTGTAAATCTTCGCGCATTGCACATTTTGAACAATTTTGCTTGTTTTTATTTTCGCGATTTTGAGCTTCCATGCATAGACAGACCTATACAAAATGAATATATTCGCGCGTTTTAATTTTCGCGCTTGCTGATTTGAGCGCGAAAAGCGCGAAAATAAATGTAGCGCAAACATTTCCACTTTTACAGTATATGTTGTGATTACTGTTTGTCTGTGGCTGATCTTTTTGGCCCAATGAGGTGCATTTGTGATGATAAGGTTTGTCAATTGAAATAATACATAGGGAAATCTATTGTTCATTACATAATTGGGCTATTATAGTTGGTAACACTTGGTGACCCTGCCTGGACACACAGCACATGTATGCCATTAATCACACATGTTTACTCAGAACTTTAGGATGCCTTGTTGTCTTCACTCATTGGACCATTATGTAGCCCAATTCTTGTCATGTTGTTCTTAATTGCACATTATTTGGGCTGCTTTTACCTGTTTGCACATTATTTGGGCTGCATTTCACTTTTTTGTGTGATTTCAGGAACCTTTTTGGGTGCATTTACATTACATTTTGGAAACACTTGCTGTTTGCCTTACATATAGCATAGCTGCACTGTGTAGGTACCATAGACTGTAATAATCATGCAGATGACATTGGTTTTTACTCTGATTTTGTTATGGCAAGTGGAACATATACCCAAGACGAATGACGAGTTCGGACAGATGCGCCCTTTTTAATCTTAGCGCGCACACTCTGCTGATCTGACAATGTCACCATGGGATCAAAATCAAAGATCTGCAGTAATCGTATTATGAACATTTGTTGGATATATCGAATGCTGTGCTGGAGCACACTTAATAACTACTGGTATTATAGTACTGCATGCATAGATTTGACATGGACATTTCAACATTACGCACAAACTTGCGTGTCTACGAGACGTGAAAGCGTACATACATTGCATGACAAAACTGTACGTATGTCGACCGCTTGAAATAGTCAACCGCTTGAAATAGTGCGCTAACAGTAACATTGAATGGAAGTAAAACATGTGGGTTTTTTGCCTTGCATTGTTGTTGTTTTGGTACAATTGGGCTTGTAAGGAAAACCATTGGCAACATGTAAGCCCAAATATGATGGCAAAACCATGAATGATAATCATGCTTAGCTACACATGTTTTGTATTGAGGAAGTACTGTGGACTTCAAATTTTCCCTCTTTCAAATCCAATTGTATGTTTGTGCATTCAATTTTTTTTTTTTTTTTAAATTGTGGATGGAAAATTTGAAAATTTGAAACTTAATTTGAAAAAAATTAGAGAAAAAAAAAAATGAAAAAAATGAAAATTGGAATAAAGTGGACTTTCAGAATCCAGATTGACGAAATATCCTGTTGCAGCAGTGAGTGACTCAATTGCCATCTTCAAAAGGTAATTATAGTGTACCTGTATAGGAAATATGAATGATTATCATTTTATACTGGGTTACAGCTAGCTTGAAATCCACAAGCTTGTGAAAACCACATAAAAAAATAAAATTTAAAAAAATTAGAGAAAAATTAGAGAAAAAAAAAATGGAAAAAAAAAAAAAAAAAAAAAAAAATCGAATTTTCTTACAAATTTTCAAATTTGTTGTATTTTTACAACTTTTTTCAGTTGTAGTGAAGGAGCTGTGGATTTCAAGCTGTATAATCCCATTATAAAGGTGATAATCATTCTTTCTTCCATTACAGGCCACTACAATTACCTTCTGAAATCAGTGCCTGGGGTACGTGTTTGTGCAAGAACAGGCTCTCGTGTCGAAATGGACCTCGAAAAGTCCAGATTTCTTTCAAACATTTGAAATTAAGAAAAAACAAGAACATTTGAGAATAGATAGAAAGAAGAAAAAATGTGAAAGAAAGTAATCATCCTAGTTTTGCCCCCCCCCCCCCAGAAATAAACATTGATGTGTGTAAGTGGGGGGGGGGGGGGGGTCAATGCATGTCCCATCTCAGTGTCATGAATTAAAATATTAAAAGTTAAATGATTACGTGAAAGGAATAAATTGACTGAATCAAGTAATTAATTTTGCCTTCCCGTCCCATACTCTCTGGCACGTCATTATAATGAAAGGCGCACACAACTAATTCAGTCTAGAAATCCACTTCCGGCCAAAAGTTGAGTACAGCAATAGTTCCTATAAAGCACAAAAAGTGTGCGAAATCGACACATTAGCTGGCACTGTCCTCTCGAATGTTGCATGTATGTGTTGTGTGGAATATGTACGTGAAGTTTGTAAAAGAAACGGGATGATTTGAGCTTGATTATAATTTTATCCACCGATTTACCGCCATTTTTGCATCCCAGCCTGAGGACTGAAAATTAGGTGATGAAATTAATACTTCCCAATTCAGCGGTATTTACTGAAAAATGTGACGAATAACTTTCCTTGATATTCAGATATGTTATAAATAAGCGTTTATGGCATAAGATTGCAAGTTTTCACAAAAATTGACTGGTGAAGCTTTGAAATAGAGCGGTTTAATACTGGCCGACATTTGTGTGTAAAGCCTATGGGGAGCTAATTAGTTGCGTGCTCCCTTCAGTCTGTAACTTTCGACGAATAGGGAAAGTGAGTGTTTTGAGACTTGGTGAAATAAGGTGGGAATTCATCTTGGAAATCGAATACTATTTTTTTTCTAACCAAATCTATGTTAAAATAACCCATTGCATTACAGGCGTAATTGTATTTCACACATTGCCACATTTGAGTAATAAGCTTATTTCTGTTTATTCTAAAATCTCGAGTCCGACTCACTCCCGAGCCCAGCAAAATAGGCCTACTCGAGGTTGCTCATGTTCTCTGATCTAAGTGGGTTCAAATCAGAAATCTTGTCCCAAGTTCAATATCTTTCAACGCTGAGGATTTATTTTATTAATTTAAACACGCAGTACAGCTTGAATTAGGCAAAGTAAAAATTAAAACATGTTTAGCGTTGTGACTTTTTTTCAAAAAAGGAAGGAAGAGGCCCTTTTTTCCTTCTTCTTTTTTCCCCCCACTTTTAGTACAAATTGGCCTGGAAAGCGATAAACTTTGGGAACCTGAAAAAGTTATGACTGAAATTAAGAGAGAAAAGAAAAATTGAAGCGGACCCCAAGCAAAAAGGAAGCGGGAGGGGACGCTAAACAGGTTTTTTTTTTTGGCCTTAGTCTAGTGTATATTAGACACATTTGCAACACAATGCTGAGCGACATAGTCCTCGATCCTGTTGACCGCTGCGCTGACATGGTGCTGGCATCACACATGCAGTAACCCCCACATACAAATGGTCTGCGACAAGCCTGGGCAATTCCATGGTTCCGCTGACCCGACCCAAAAAAATATTCCCATGGCCCTTTTCCATGCGCCCTCCCTGTTTTTCGCTCGATCAGCAATGCAAAGCGTGCTGTAGTCACGCGTCTATAGTCTATTTTGTCTTCCTCGATACAGTGATTTCACTGCATCATCCTTACTGATCGCACTGAATAACCCCCTCCCCCACTGACGTGCACCCCAATTGGCCCAATTTTCATTGAGCCCATAGAGAATGCATCGGTTGGTATGTACATTTTTTACCCCAAAACATTCAAAAATTGCAATATTTTGTTAACATTTTCAAATCATTTCAAAAAATTTCAATAATTTTCCAAAAAAACCCCTCACATTTAAAATAAATGTCTCAAACAAAAGGGGGGGGGGGGGGGTAATTTGAGCTCATTAGGGGAGGGGGGTAATTTGAGCTCATTGGGGGAGGGGGGGGGGTAATTTGAGCTCATAAAAATCTGTCGGTACAGCAATTGCTCTGACAAAACACGCAATGGTTTGCGCGTTCATTTTCTGTGCTTCAGACAGCAGGCAGGCAGGCAGGCAGGCGATAACTTAATCGCTTAAAAAACTCTTCACGGTTTAAAAATATTAATTCTAGAAAGCTAGCTAGGCCCTATGTCATATCATGACAGGTACTGTAAAAGTGGAAATGTTCACGCGTGTAAATCTTCGCGCATTGCACATTTTGAACAATTTTGCTTGTTTTTATTTTCGCGATTTTGAGCTTCCATGCATAGACAGACCTATACAAAATGAATATATTCGCGCGTTTTAATTTTCGCGCTTGCTGATTTGAGCGCGAAAAGCGCGAAAATAAATGTAGCGCAAACATTTCCACTTTTACAGTATATGTTGTGATTACTGTTTGTCTGTGGCTGATCTTTTTGGCCCAATGAGGTGCATTTGTGATGATAAGGTTTGTCAATTGAAATAATACATAGGGAAATCTATTGTTCATTACATAATTGGGCTATTATAGTTGGTAACACTTGGTGACCCTGCCTGGACACACAGCACATGTATGCCATTAATCACACATGTTTACTCAGAACTTTAGGATGCCTTGTTGTCTTCACTCATTGGACCATTATGTAGCCCAATTCTTGTCATGTTGTTCTTAATTGCACATTATTTGGGCTGCTTTTACCTGTTTGCACATTATTTGGGCTGCATTTCACTTTTTTGTGTGATTTCAGGAACCTTTTTGGGTGCATTTACATTACATTTTGGAAACACTTGCTGTTTGCCTTACATATAGCATAGCTGCACTGTGTAGGTACCATAGACTGTAATAATCATGCAGATGACATTGGTTTTTACTCTGATTTTGTTATGGCAAGTGGAACATATACCCAAGACGAATGACGAGTTCGGACAGATGCGCCCTTTTTAATCTTAGCGCGCACACTCTGCTGATCTGACAATGTCACCATGGGATCAAAATCAAAGATCTGCAGTAATCGTATTATGAACATTTGTTGGATATATCGAATGCTGTGCTGGAGCACACTTAATAACTACTGGTATTA
The DNA here is from genome assembly GCA_035610835.1 of Ophiura sarsii. Taxonomy (NCBI): domain Eukaryota; kingdom Metazoa; phylum Echinodermata; class Ophiuroidea; order Amphilepidida; family Ophiuridae; genus Ophiura; species Ophiura sarsii. The sequence goes on along the minus strand of CM069441.1, from coordinate 90,326,756 downwards.
TAGTACTGCATGCATAGATTTGACATGGACATTTCAACATTACGCACAAACTTGCGTGTCTACGAGACGTGAAAGCGTACATACATTGCATGACAAAACTGTACGTATGTCGACCGCTTGAAATGCGCCCTCCTTGTTTTTCGCTCGATCAGCAATGCAAAGCGTGCTGTAGTCACGCGTCTATAGTCTATTTTGTCTTCCTCGATACAGTGATTTCACTGCATCATCCTTACTGATCGCACTGAATAACCCCCTCCCCCACTGACGTGCACCCCAATTGGCCCAATTTTCATTGAGCCCATAGAGAATGCATCGGTTGGTATGTACATTTTTTACCCCAAAACATTCAAAAATTGCAATATTTTGTTAACATTTTCAAATCATTTCAAAAAATTTCAATAATTTTCCAAAAAAACCCCTCACATTTAAAATAAATGTCTCAAACAAAAGGGGGGGGGGGGGTAATTTGAGCTCATTAGGGGAGGGGGGTAATTTGAGCTCATTGGGGGAGGGGGGGGGGGGGTAATTTGAGCTCATAAAAATCTGTCGGTACAGCAATTGCTCTGACAAAACACGCAATGGTTTGCGCGTTCATTTTCTGTGCTTCAGACAGCAGGCAGGCAGGCAGGCAGGCGATAACTTAATCGCTTAAAAAACTCTTCACGGTTTAAAAATATTAATTCTAGAAAGCTAGCTAGGCCCTATGTCATATCATGACAGGTACTGTAAAAGTGGAAATGTTCACGCGTGTAAATCTTCGCGCATTGCACATTTTGAACAATTTTGCTTGTTTTTATTTTCGCGATTTTGAGCTTCCATGCATAGACAGACCTATACAAAATGAATATATTCGCGCGTTTTAATTTTCGCGCTTGCTGATTTGAGCGCGAAAAGCGCGAAAATAAATGTAGCGCAAACATTTCCACTTTTACAGTATATGTTGTGATTACTGTTTGTCTGTGGCTGATCTTTTTGGCCCAATGAGGTGCATTTGTGATGATAAGGTTTGTCAATTGAAATAATACATAGGGAAATCTATTGTTCATTACATAATTGGGCTATTATAGTTGGTAACACTTGGTGACCCTGCCTGGACACACAGCACATGTATGCCATTAATCACACATGTTTACTCAGAACTTTAGGATGCCTTGTTGTCTTCACTCATTGGACCATTATGTAGCCCAATTCTTGTCATGTTGTTCTTAATTGCACATTATTTGGGCTGCTTTTACCTGTTTGCACATTATTTGGGCTGCATTTCACTTTTTTGTGTGATTTCAGGAACCTTTTTGGGTGCATTTACATTACATTTTGGAAACACTTGCTGTTTGCCTTACATATAGCATAGCTGCACTGTGTAGGTACCATAGACTGTAATAATCATGCAGATGACATTGGTTTTTACTCTGATTTTGTTATGGCAAGTGGAACATATACCCAAGACGAATGACGAGTTCGGACAGATGCGCCCTTTTTAATCTTAGCGCGCACACTCTGCTGATCTGACAATGTCACCATGGGATCAAAATCAAAGATCTGCAGTAATCGTATTATGAACATTTGTTGGATATATCGAATGCTGTGCTGGAGCACACTTAATAACTACTGGTATTATAGTACTGCATGCATAGATTTGACATGGACATTTCAACATTACGCACAAACTTGCGTGTCTACGAGACGTGAAAGCGTACATACATTGCATGACAAAACTGTACGTATGTCGACCGCTTGAAATAGTCAACCGCTTGAAATAGTGCGCTAACAGTAACATTGAATGGAAGTAAAACATGTGGGTTTTTTGCCTTGCATTGTTGTTGTTTTGGTACAATTGGGCTTGTAAGGAAAACCATTGGCAACATGTAAGCCCAAATATGATGGCAAAACCATGAATGATAATCATGCTTAGCTACACATGTTTTGTATTGAGGAAGTACTGTAGACTTCAAATTTTCCCTCTTTCAAATCCAATTGTATGTTTGTGCATTCAATTTTTTTTTTTTTTTTAAATTGTGGATGGAAAATTTGAAAATTTGAAACTTAATTTGAAAAAAATTAGAGAAAAAAAAAAATGAAAAAAATGAAAATTGGAATAAAGTGGACTTTCAGAATCCAGATTGACGAAATATCCTGTTCTCATTAGACGATTCACGGTGCCATCATTTCCGACAAGGATTGAGAAGACGATCTTCTGAAAAGCACTAGCTACTGACGATAATCCATCATGACTAGTAAACACCCTCATGCGTACATGTAGTAAGGGGAGTAAGATATCGTCCCATAAGGCTCTTACCGTTAGAGATGTAGAATAGGAATTGCGTACAGTGACCTCGTTGTACGTAACCGTAGTGTAAATTATCCCGAAGACCTTGATCGAAGTATCGTCGTACGCTTAAAGTGAAGTTTGAGCAAAATCAATATTACACAACCACTAATAAACGTACACGAAGCTGGTGAACGGAAGAGCAGCACGCGGTGAAGCTGCACAGAAAATGACGCACTACTGACACGCGAATAGATGTGTTAGTTTTTCGAATCGCGTATTTGTTGTGCGATTGTCCGTTCTTTTACTTCAATGTTTAAACATCGAGAGCAGGCTGTGCTTGGGCTCTGTGTATCGCGCTTAATGTTAAAAGAAGTAAACGTTTCGTGGGATTTGCTATTTGATAAACGGATGAGATTTCATTTCTTTTTGTTGTTTTATACTTAATTAATAATGTACAATTTTTAGAGTAAAATCATTTGGATGAGATAAAGACATTATACGGGCATGACAAAGAAATATTGATGAAACCAAACGAGGAATTGCGCATATTGGTATGTTTTGAGGTTAGTAGATAACCTTGCGGTTACGGCAAGCTTTTCATATAATAAAAATATTCAATTTATTCTTCACAGTTTTATAAATTTGTAATTTCCCATTATCGCTTTCAGCTTGTGTTTCGGCATTTTCATGTAACTGTGACTATGGAGATCGACCTTTCTCCCTGCAAACGGATTCAGGAACCGTAACGGACAAAAATAATTTACCTATGAGCGGAGTGTATTTTGTTGGTTTAACGGACTATTTTACTCAGTACTCGAATTATGAAGTCGGACAGCTTATTGCTACTGGAACATGTAAGTATGGTTTTCATTCATAGCGGCAGGTCCCTGTAGTTATGCCTCACATATATGTCAATATGTCTCACATTGATATGGTATACGTATATGTGCCTACCTTTTGGGGTGCCTTTTCGCAAAAATTGGTATAGCGATGGGGTGGTTTTCATCACAGACCAAAGCGCCCAATTGGCATAAATTGGGTGTATTTTGAGGCACTTTTGAAAAAAGCGCCCAATTTGTGCACAATTGGGTGCTTTTCTTACAAAATTGGTATATTGATACGTGGGAAATTAGCCAAAAAATAGGTATAGGGAAAGTCACATTTTCGAAGTCCGGTAGGCACATCCATGTACGAGTTTGGCGAAAGTAACCCCCCGGGAGTTATGCAGTAATACTGGGATAAGGTATATCTGGAATCGGTGACTCACGGCCTTAGTACACTTCGTCGCTCGCTCGCGGCTTCGCCGCTCATGTGATAGTATTATATTACCGCGAGTGACCGATTCCAGTTCTTGGACAAGGATGCATATATCCCAGTCTACTCCTTTTCAATTTAGAATTAATTCAACGTAACTTTTTGTCTATATCAGTGTGTACTATGCAAACAGTTGAAGGCTGCTATTTGGTATCATGCACATCGGCTACCACACAAGAATGTTTAAGATGCGAGGGAGACTTCCAAGATCTGGGCAGTGCATATTTAAGATCTGATGATAAGCAGACATGTACCAGTAAGAATATTGTCTTTTCGCTCAATTTCAATGATTACGGCTTGGTCGTCTACTTTGATTTACATGCATAATGTAGTATGATGAATAGCTCCCATATTGCTTAGTATTCAATGATAACATTATCAATATTTACTCAAAAATATTCCAGGTAGCAGTAGGGTAGGGTTGTATTCATTATTGTTTCTAGATGAATGGGATTAGTGCTTCCATGCACGCCAATTGAAGCAGCAACAATGCAAGCCACATTCCATATATCTATCTATTCAAATTGATAGAAGGACCTCTATGGATTTTAATGGGAATCAGTTCAAGGGCTCCCAAAACTGACACATGGTTTTAAATTTAGCCATAATAAGTCAAAAAAGTAAAGAAATGTTAATCTGATACATACACTTTAAATGTTAAAAGTCAACATATATCGCAATGGTTTTTTTATTTTTCCATAGAAGACAATGATACATTTTTTTTCTATAGCAACCCTTTCCCCCTGAAAACCAACTTGTGACTTTGATAGAATATGTAAGACACTATTATTCAAATATGTGCAAAGTGGCATGTTGGTTCTTAAGGGGGGGGGGGGGGGGGCATCCGAGTCCATTTCAGCATTTTCTACTCAAATGGGGTTTGTTTCCTTAACAGATTTGCCACTGAAGAAAATTCAAGCTGCATACATAATTGTCATTTTAAATTGGTCTGGGAAATCTATCAATGGTCACAGGTCACTAATAGGTATATCAAATAAGGTGGGATCGTTTCAAAAAATCCTTAAAATCGTGATACGTGTCTCTATTTTAAATAGAAGTTGTCAACAAAACATAACATATTTGGTATCATATTAAAGACAATTTGTCCAGCTACCAAATAAAAACGTCGAGTGAGTCACGGGTGGGGCCGGTGGATGAGGCGCCGGTGGATGAGGCGCCGGTGGATGAGGCGCCGGTGGATGAGGCGCCGGTGGATGAGGCGCCGGTGGATGAGGCGCCCATAGGTTTCAACACAAAATAGTGGAAAACTAGAACTTTTGAAATTGATGCAATTTTAAAAGTATACATAGGAAAGTTTTCAAACTTCTCATATGTGTTAATAACATGTGCCTGCTACTATGAATAATAATATTGAATTGTTATCTAGACATTCTCTACTAGAATATGATGTTCAATTCAGGGAGTGTTTTAATGTAAAAAATACACAGTTTTATTCATTTTATTGATTAAACAGTGGCCAAATCGCAGTCTCTCTATTTCATTTGTGTGACTCTTCGGTCCTTTTCTACCCTGGGTAGTAAAACATTTAACTAAAAAAGCCAGAAGTGTTTCTTCACAGAATTGTTCATAGATTTATGAAAAAAATTGCTATTTAGACCTATTTTGGACCACCCTGTATTCAAAATAAAAGGAACTTTAATGATATTCATGTAGTTCATTTTGATAACCATTTTCCTTTAAATTAAATAGTCCATGATAACTTAATTTCATAGAATATTATATACAAACCTTCATTTTATGCATTATTTCATCATAATTTTAGACACCCTGTACTTTTCCTGTGTACATTTTGGGCAGGTGATTCTTAGCAAATTTGGTAGCACCTTCTGCGGTTGTTCTGATTTTGGTGACTATCTGCAGCTAAACCCTAATTGTACAAACTATCAAAATATTTTGTGAGGAGCAAAAACGATCAACTTTTTTATGTTCCAACCTGTGAAAATGTTACACACCCTGTATAATTTGATTCTTTTTTGCAAAAATGAAAAACCTTGAATCATAAGCTTTCCAACAATATATAGTTTGTGGGTCATTAAGTATGTAAAACTTAAGTTTTGTCCCGTTTAATCAGAATTGGTGCATTTCCCAACATTATTAATATTAGAAGTGAAACATTTTTTTGGACCAGTTTGTGACTTCTGACCCAATGGAATGGATGGATGGCTATTCATTTTACGGAATGTGGCGTGTATGGTTGCTGCTTCAATTGGCATGCATGGATGCAATAATCCAAATCATAGAAACAGTACTGAATACAGCCGTACAATAACGGCTGCCGGGTGGGGGATTATTTGATTACATAGAGTTTGTCATTTCTTCGGAGGAGGGGGGGGGGGGGGGGGGGGGGGGGGGTCATCATGGGGGCATCATGTGGGCATCATGTGGGCATCAGTGGGGCATCAGGGGGGGGGGGCAAGCCTTCTGGCAGGAGGCAAATCCCCCTCTTCTGGTTACGCCACTGGCAATATGGGAGCTATTAAACATACAACTTGGTTATGGTTCTCTGGTTTAGGTCTAATATGTTTGTAATCAAGTAGCCTTAAGAATCTTATGTTATTTTTATGAGTTTTTAGACCATTTAAATATTGTTTAATACACTCTGAATGCCATTAAATACAAATACAGTTTAATACTAATCTTTATTAATATGCTTTTGGCAGAATTTATTTTAGAGAAGTTACAAACAATCATCATGGGCTGTTTCCAATTCGAATCCAGAGAGGCCCTTACCCGGCAATTTAAAATGAAAACTATATTATAGCATAGATAATCGACACATGGATGGTTAAGTCCCGGATTATCTCTATTGAAATGTTGTGCGGAGCTTACCTATGTCTGTTTTGCAAACACCTGTATGACTAGCATTTTTTGAAAAGCCCGGTAAACAGAACGGGTATTGATAGTCTATTGCAGCGACTACAGTTTCTAATGCTAGCTAACGGGATACATAAAATTAGTTTGATAAAAAAGCAACGGTGAAAGTTAAGATACTTATACTAAACAGGTCAAAAGAAATAAGTTCCCCCCTGGGAAATGTTAATTTTTCTGGAAAACAGTAAGGCTCCCTAACCTGTTACAAAATGTAAAATGTAGACTAAAATGTTACACATTTAATGTGCAAACAAGTTTCACCTAACAGTTAACCTTCACTTGAAGTGATGCCATTTATTAAATTTGATGACCAATTAAAAATGACACTTTCTTGCATAGGGATAGGACAAATTGATGAAATTTTAAACCCATGAAAAATTGAAACACATGGTTGTCACCTGTTTGGATACAAATGTGAAGGAACTGTTCATGGTTGAATGAATAACATCAATTGAAAGTGTATATATTCCCTTGGAGTACACTTCAGGTCCATTAATTTCATCAATTTGTCCAATCCCTATGCAAGAAAGTGTCATTTTTAATTGGTCATCAAATTTAATAAATGACAGCATTTTAAGATGAAGGTTAACTGTTAGGTGAAACTTGTTTGCACATTAAATGTGTAACATTTCAGTCTACATTTTACATTTTGTAACAGGTTAAGGAGCCTTACTGTTTTCCAGAAAAATTAACATTTCTCAGGGGGGGGGGGGACTTATCTCTTTTGACCTGTTTATATGAAACATAACAATTTAATACACGCATTCACCGATGCGATAGATGTAACGCTATTTGTGAAGTTTATAGACACTTATTTCACCCAGTTTCCTATTAAAGGCATTGTCCTTTGTCTTGTCCGGTATATATTGTTTGTGTCATATTTAGGTTTTAAATTTGGCTGTATTGGTTTTGTGTTTTACGGCTTCAGGAGATGGCACTTTACAGGCCTTTCTGGCCTTCTAGCCGTCTCCTCCATAACCGTTTCGTTTTTCTGTTGTTTCTTAATGTTTTTTGATGTAATTTGATGTTATTTGTGATTTTAATGTTATGGTAATAAATGATGAATGAATGAATGAATATTACACGTAAACTCGAACCCATGATGAGCGCGATTGACAATAGCACTTCTTTTGAAATCGATTCCTAGCCAGTCAATAGTTAGGTCACCCAAGCCCTATATGAAAGCTATGAAGATTGTTAAACGGGGTCAGTCGTCACAAACATGCACAAACACAATAGCCAAACGACCTTGCTTTTGTCAACACTCCCTACACAGAGGACTGCAGTGCAAATCTCAACGATTTTCGCAATGTAATCTCTATGGCTGATTTCATTCCGTTGTATGAAGCTATGGTGTTTGCGTGGTCTTCGCTATCTCCAAGCAGATAGAGCAATACGTACATGGACCTTTTTGTAGACGAGGGTTCATTTCATGATTTGGTGAGGTTTAGAATGAGTTAGGATTCCTGTAATTTCGAAGACCACAGATTTTCAAAACGTGAATTTTCCAACATTTTACAACATAAATTTGGTCACAAAACGTGTTTAATACTATACATTTTACCGTTCTGCAGATGCTAATGACCCTCCTCTAAAATTCTACATGATTTTTAACACGTTTCTCAGTTTTTGAGATGCCCAAATAGACCATTTTCCGAAGCTATTTCTAGCCAATATTGCAGTCACTGAGACTCCATTGTTTTCTTGCGTATAACAAAATCTGACACGAAGCGTGACCTCCCTGCTGGCTGTAGCGATGTTATGCATCTGGGAACGAGAGTGGCGTATTATTTATGGATGTTAAGAAATTATTTCAAGACAGGGCGAAAGGCTACATCGGCTTTTGTGTTGAGCGACCTTGGTCCGAAACACACATAGCTTCAAACAAAACACCGACTTAACCATCCTTGTGTCGATTATCTATGATTATAGTTGATTCGCAGAAATTGGCCATTTTATCATTTCAGTCAGGTTAATAACTTGTCAACATCAATGCCTGTATTATTGTGATGTATTCAGCAAAATGTATAGGGTGAACAACTAGTATCAAACCTAGTGACTGGGAACTTGCGACAAAATGACATGAATTAACTGCCCTGATTTTGCCTGCAAACAGGTGTTGGTCAATAGCCCGCGTAATTTTTATAAAGAAGATGTGTTGTTATTCAGATAAATTGATAAAAGTATTCAGGTGGTCTCATACCCAGAAATACGTTTATAATCCGTATCTAGTTTTATATAACTTGTTTCTCGATCTTGGCCAAATGCTTTCAAAATGTCACACGGTCACACATTACGGTTCCGTGCCCTGTATAAAGTCCAACTTTCTTGACCACGTCTTTGATGACATATCCAGGGTAATGAATCATCCCCTCCTTCACCATTTATCTGATTTAGCATGCATGCTACCATTTCCACCGCTATCCTAAGCATAGCTCAAGGCTCTTTAGTGTTGGTGTAACTAGAAGCTCTATATACTACTTTTGAAAATGTTCTTGTGATAACAAATTCCAACTTTTAATTTCAATTTGTCATAAAAACTAGTGCTATATAATATTTTATAAAAACAAATATTCAAATTTCGAAGAAAAAAAATCACATTATATTATCCAAAGAGCAGATTTTAGTTTTAAAACTAGCCCAAATCGGGCGGAAAAACACCACGTGTGGAAAGTCATGTGGCAATACTGCAGCCCCTCAGGCTTGTTTCTAGTTCCACCGCTGCCAAACCCAAGGTCCCCCAGCATGCGGTCACTGGTGTTGGATGGATGTCATTCTTGGGTGGAACTTACTAATACTAGCGTCATGGCCAGTTCAACCTATCAAACTTGGGCTCAAACCTTACAGGCAACTGGAATGTAAAATCATTGACCTTGTACTTTATTACTGAATAGAAGTAATTGATCCCCAAGCATGCCGACTAGTAAACCTATCGCTTGGTGATTAGAGTTGAGGTCTGTTCACTTGAAAAAGAAATCAACCAAACAAACAAAGATAAATAAATAAAATATAAACAAATAAATATAATATGTAGCAATGAAACATAACCACATATTAATTTTGACGAGAAAAAAAAAATCGTATGACATTGTGGTCACCCGTTTGTTAAGCGAATGCTTTACCAACTGAGCTATTAAGTATAATGATTATCACCGCGAAGAAATACATATTTAAAAGGTTCATTAATTCAGTTGCTAGAGACGCATGATGCATATAACATCATTTTATCTGTTAAATGAAAAGGAAATTAAAGTTATTGAGCTCATAAGTTGAAAAAGATTTCCCTCGAAAGATGTTCCTACATGTATATGCACATAATCTGCAATCCGCGCAAAAATAAAAAAATAATAATAATGTCTTTTAATCTACTTAAATGGTCACGACGTAAAATCGATTTAGGAAATAATAATGACTATAACCCTCATTTATCTGAATATGTGACAATTTATTTTTATTTTTGCTGTTTAAGACAGCTTTTTGTCAGATCAATGTATACCCTAATATTGCAACATTTCACTTTCGATATCGACGGAATTGCATAATTCCCATGTGAAATTGGAGAGACTGGTTTTAATAAGTTAGCAAGACAGATCATATTATTAGGAATAATCTCCTAAAAAGAATTAAATTTGACCTCAATATCACTCTTGAAAATGACAGTTCAGATTCCCGCGGGAGTGTAACTCGGTTTTAGTACCGTAAGTGCGCGGTTCAAAATTGCTAAGTTTGTTTTGGGAATAATTGACATTTTAACGGTTATTCGGCTCAGTGGCGGTCCTGCTAATATTATATGCAGCATCAGTTTTCGTCAGTGGAAATTCTATTAAAAACACCCCCATTCTAGTTAGAAAGATGAAAAATTAATGCTTCCCCCAACAGTGAACCAACATGCCACATATTTAGATAACAATGTTTTACATATTGTATCAAAGCTACGTTTTGGTTCATGGTGTGGTGAGGGTAGTGTGCTACATATAGTGAAAAACAATTTATCATTGTCTTTTATGGAAATAAAAACAAACATAAATGCGATATTTTGAGAGTAAGTAGATTGCTTTGAAAAAAGTGATCGGAACACAAAAACCTATGTAGAGGATTGTGACTTTCTAAGTAAGTGTCAGAATAGAGCAACTCAAACGACAAAATAAAGGCAAAGAGAAATGAGCAATTAAGTAACATTAGTCTGGGAACACTTCCATCCAAGTTTGCTCATAATTATTGAGTGATTCAAACAGCACATACATGAAATCAATACTTCTCTACAAAATTAACGTGTTTTTATGGTTCTAGATGTTATTTTACACCAAATAATATGCCAGATGAGAGTATTAGACCAAAGTTTAACACAAAATATAAAATAAAAGTTATCTAGATTATTTTCATCACATTTTATACTTAAAAACAGTAAAATTTAAAATTTGTAGGATAAGTTCAATCTTTTCATAACAATTGGAAACAAAATAAAAGGAATTTTAGTATTGTCGTTATTAAACCAAATTCAAGATCGAATAACATCGCGCATACTGCTTATCAAGCTTCTCGTCTTCACATTTCAACTTGAAGGCTGAAATCATGTATTTTATAAAATTATCGCCGATTTTGCGCATGATGGTCAAATTATTAGTATTGCAATTGAAAACAAAATAAATGTTTTGTTTATATTAAAAGAGTATGGTCATATCTCTCTCCTTACAATGAGTTGTATTGTTTTTGGTTTTCTGGGTGTTATGTGTGTTATGATCGATTATTCAGTATTCTTAGATCCCAAATTGAACTTTTTATCATAGTGTTAAACAGTGCTGGCTAATTGAACATTAATGAGTAAGTATCCAGCCGCGCAGGTGAAAATCTGTCAAAATATGCGAACTTGGATGGAAGTGTCCGTGACTACTCTTACGTAATCACAGATATCTCTGTAATTACTTAACAAAATTAAAAGCTGTTTTCTTCCAATTGTAGAAAACCAATTTGGCCTCATCATACCGTTTGAATTGTAAAATTCAGATACTTAGTTAGGGGGTTATGATTGCCTAATGGTGCGTTGTAATTTTGTTTTGAGACACCCTGTAGTACTTGAATTTTATGGTACTAAAAGTACAACAATTTAATTAACGCATAGTAGTACATACATAATGAACAAATTTGGTAATGAAATGTTGTATTTGTAATAACATTCTACTTACAGAGCAGTGTTCTTGGAGATCCGACAGCAATGTGTGTTATCCAGGGACTTGTGTTGATTACGATTGCATGTGTCAAACTGGATTTAGCGATCTTCATTGTTTAACAAGTTCGTATATAAAAACAACAGAGGTCATGGCCATTAACTAAAAGTGAAATTCATTAATATTACAGTACTAACATAAGATTTAGACCGAAATGGCAAATTTAAGGCGTTTAATTCTACATGCATCCACAAGTGCGGATTTTACCCAATTCAACCCACCTGCTGACCATAGAAGAAGTGCCTCACTCAAGTGCAGAACCCCGGTGCAGAACGCGACAGTCAAACTCGAACCCTCAAACTTAGAGTCCTGCCCACTATCCACACTGCATAACACGGGCTCGTAAATATGTCTATGAATGACCTTTTTATTTCTCATTTGACGAACTTTTAAAACAGAATATGAAATCGAAACAGCTAAAATTTGGAAGCTCCTATAGCTTTGAATCGCTATAAGCAGTTGAATTTAGGCCGCATTGCATTTTACGAAATATTTATACGACAGGGGCCAAGTAACATTTTACATCACCATACGCACAGGCAACCATGGAAATTGAACTGATATACTGGAAACATTTGTATTGCTTTCAGTTCAATTGTCATAGGTGCGTGTACGTATTGTGATACACAATATTACTTTGGTACCTATCGTATAAGTCTTACGTGTAAGTCACTTTATACGTATGGGTCATACGTACTAGTATTGCAGTGCCGTCATAGAAAACAACATTTGTTGGTCTTTCACATTCATTTGATAGTAGTTCTTGTCTGAGAAGCACTGGGATTTTTGTGAATCTTTGCTAATGGTTCTTCTTATTGGCAGCAACACTTAAAAGCATAATCCGTACCAGCTGAGTAAGTTCTTATATATACACTCTTTTCTACGATGGAACACTATACGGTATCCCAAAACTTGGCTTTTGCCAAGGAAAAAAAACATTGATTCTTTGAGCTTTTTTTTAAAAATGATTCACCATTCCTTCATCATTTACAAATTCTTAAATTATTACATAATCGTCTTTTCTATCACAAATACAGTTTAAATTACATACCTATTACATATTTTTACTATTACTTGTATCTTCTATATGTAGCTTTGGTTGGTTCCTTGTAGACCATGACCTTTGGTTCCTTGTAGACCATGACCTTTATCCTCTGTTTGTCGAATATGAAAACAATGAGCAAACTATTGTTATTTTTGTTACCGAATCGACTAGGACCCATATAGCATGTGAAATAACACCCATATTCTACTAGCTTTAAATTGATTTTGTTTATATTGCTATGGCGTGACATGGAGTCATATACAGGCATCAAAATCACATCATCTTTGTAATACTGTACTATTTCATTAGAATTTTAGATCATGAATATCGGATTTATCAAACTCAAGATACACTCCATTATGTAAAACATGGTGATTTCACCTTTTTGACAAAGTGCAAAAAAATGTGTGTGTGTGCTATTACAGCTTGCTTGGAAGAAACTTGTGTATTCTCATAATCTCTTGTCTGCTCAATAATAATCTTGTGTGTCTTTCTGTTGTAACTGTTATTAGTTATGGGTGTTTAAATCATTAATAATTATTCTCCTTAATTCAATTTAACGGGTAAAAGAAGTTTGTTACACTTGAGTGACCCCATGCATTTTTTCTTTTGACAAGTGTTTAGGGACTTCTAAATGAAGTGGTATTTGGTGAATCACCAGTGGCTTAACACATTGGAGAATGGATTTCGTGAGGTTAACCACTAAGGGACTATATCATTTTTACCAAGTTTGTAGGAAATTGCATCCCCAATATGAAAAAGAAGCCTAAGCTATTGCTAATTGCCCATGACCACGTCTTTACCTGTTTAAATGTCCCTCAAGTTTAGCTTCAAAACTAGCTCATTATAGAAACAAAGCTCGGGTCGCTCATCCGTGACGATCCATTTTTATTCTTCAAATTGAATCAAAATGAAGAAGTATTAATGGTCTGAATAACAATATGATACAACAGCGGTTTAAAATAGAAAGGAACCAAAGTAATTAGCAGACGAGAATAACCATGTCTTACACAATGGAGTGTAACTTCAATAAAATAAGTCCGATATTCATGATCTAAAATTCTAATAAAAGGGTATAGTATAGCAAATATGATACGAAAACAACGGATCTAATTTAATTGATTTTGAAGATGAAACAATTTGTTGAACTTTGGACATCGATTGGTACTAATCATTTTGGGACAGCCTGTAATATGCGCATAGATATTTGCATTGGTCAATAAGCCTGGAGCTGCGATGATCACATTGATTGAATATTTACACTTTGTACTTGATATTTGTAGTTGAACCACCGCCTATTCTATACTGGCTTGGAAAGCTAACTCAAGACGATTTGACAACTGTTGAGTCCCCTGTGTCACAAGATAGTACAGATACCGTGTATATAAATAGCAAGGACTTCGTCAATATTGCAGTTGATTGGAGAACTTCCTTTCTACCAGAGCTTCCAACTGATCCCACTGAAATGCCCAAGTTCCTGAAAGCTGTTGACCTCGGAATCATCTCAGCAACTCTTTGGGTTAAGCTTGGAGGCAAGTACTACCGTATGTTAACAACGGTCTACCCATTCAAGTAATTCCACATTCAAATCTTGTCAAGGAATATTGTGTCGCGTACAATCCATGTAAAATGGGGGTTGCTTTCTCGATATATGATAAAAATTATGAACGGTCTCGGGAAAATGTTCTACTAGATTTAGACTAAGTAATTGTTTGAAATCGATGGTTAGCCCAAAATGAATTAAGCGTAAAGGCATTTTTGGCATAATGATTCTTAATCTCTGAGTGAAATTAAAAATCGTAAACCCTCGGAGAAAAATATGTTTCTTCTGGACCATGTCGGGAAAACCCTTAAAATTAAAAGGAGATGTCTCAGTTGGGGGTGCTACTGGCTGTGCTCCATGGCATACTCGGGGCATACTTTTGTCTAACTCCTAGGATAAAGCCTAACGTTGTCTCGTAATCAATTATCCGATGTACATTATGTTTAAAGTCATTGAGCAAATAATATTCAAATCATGTGAGAGTTTCAAAATTGGTTCCTAATATAATAAAGTTCATAACATATACCCGTTTTTATCGGCTCTCAACAAGTACGGGTCCGCTTCTATCTGCCGACGGCCTTAGACTCAATGTTATGGGTATTAAAACTGAGTCCTGACTCTGCTGATGAAATTAGATAGCCTCAAGTAACATGCGGACATTTATAAGTGTATCGAAATATATCTTGCATTATTATCATCATCATGATCATCAATCATGTAATAATAATTATAAGTGTTTTTCCTATTAGGAGCTTTAAACCTTTGTTGCCTTTATCCGATATGATGACGGTAGGACATTGAACAAACGTCACATATCCTCCTGACCGCAGTTAAACGGATGCGCACAGGGGTGAGGTTGACGTTTGCGTACTTTACGCGACGTCAATCGTATGTGACGTGCGCTCATGACAAATCATTTGATTTGCATTTAATTGTCGTATACTCCGAAGTTCAGTAACTGTGCTATAAACACGATAAAACACATTTTATTGGGCCGTGCCATAAAATAAATTAAATGAAAACAACAATTAATTTCCATTGGATGTGAATAGAAAGAAGGTATGTGATTTGTTAATTTCCACATCATTCCGTTTAGGTAATGATATCATAACCCCGGTACCTGCTCCTTGTCCCGAAGGAAGTGGTTCGTCTGACGACCCGATAAAAGAGGTCGTTGAGTGTGAATTGACCTTTGACATAGATGTGTCTTCTGCTATGGACAAAGATGTGTAAGTAAAACGCGGCAAATTGGTTATTACTTCCAATTCGATACTAAGATGGTTTAAGGGCCGAAGAAGAACGTGTATTTTGTACAACTAAACACAGCATGTCTATTATGTAACTCTGGATGGCTGATTTCACTAGCTAAAAGAAATGATCTTGTTATATTTACGAATCATAGCAAATTACGCAGCAATTTCATTATCAACTCTATGGCAACATTTAACTCTGGTTTTAACGTGCTATTACCGTGACGATGGCACCAGTAAATCTTTGTCATTGTTCTGGATATATATTACTAACGATGTGAATTAAGACGCACTGAGCATAGAACCATGCGACAATTACCAGATTAAGATTTCAAGTAACTCCTTCTTCCTCCTTCCATTGGAAGATATTATCTCCGCGTCTTAAGTTGACGAAGTCAATACAGTAGTGTTGTATATCATTCCATCAAACACGTAATATAATCAACAAAGGTTTAGACTCTCCTTGTTCTATATTTACATATTGGAAATTAAGGCCATCACCAATAAAGTCGATGTTTAAAATTTCCTTAACGTCTTTTACTTTTTTTATTTTGTAGTTTGCAATGTACGGTTAATGCCATAAATGGTGGGAAGATCGAAGTGTATGACAGAGACAACAACGATGATGTCATATCTCGATACTATAACGGCGCGGAAGCAACTAAAGAGTTTTCATGGACTTTTGATTTTGTCAAACCGACACACTGTGGAGATGGTGAAGGATGCCCATTCACCCAAGATGACATGTTGTATGTTGGGAATGACGTAACTAAAGTGGTAAGAAATGGTAACACATCTGCACATGGAGAGACTGTATAAAGAAACTGCGAAGAAAATGACGCACAAATAACCAACATTCCTGTCAAGTAACCCATATTCTTTCACTTCCATTTTTGCTACATGGGTGACGACACGAGAATTGTTACAGTAGTCATCTTGATCATTGTAGTAGGATATTGTGATAAAAAACACCGAAAAGAATTGTGTGATCACCAAGAGAAGCAGTTCATTCATTCATAGATAATCGACACAGGGATGGTCAAGTGGGTGTTTTGTTTGAAGCTATGTGTGTTTCGGACCAAGGTCGCTCAACACAAAAGCCGAAGAAGCCTTTCGCCCTGTCATGAAATAACTTTTTAACATCCATAAATAATACGCCACTCTCATTCCTAGAATGCATGAAATCGCTAGGAATCGATTTCAAAAGAAGTGCTATTGTCCATCGCGCTCATCATGTAAGTGTCTATAAACTTCACAAAAAGCGTTACATCTATCGCATCGGTAAATGCGTGTATTATATTGTTATGTTTCAAATATTAGAAGTATCTTAACTTTCACCGTTGCTAATTTTATGTACCCGCCCGTTAGCTAGTATTATATCTGTAGTTGCCGCAATAGACTATCAATACTTGTTCTGTTTACCGGGTTTTTCAAAAATGCTTTTCATACAGGTGTTTGCGAAACAGACATAGATCAGCTCCGCACAACATTTCAATAGAGATTATCCGGGACTTAACCATCCCTGTGTCGATTATCTATGATTCATTTAAATATCATTGTATTTTTATTTTTATTCTCTAATACTGTCATAGTCATGACAGTGGCCAGTTTACTACTTGTAATACAGGTTGTATTATTTAATTCCTGCTTTGCAAATACATATGAACATACTATCAAAGTCATAACAAGAGAATCTAAAGAGCAGTTATCGTTATTATTGTAGGTAAAATGAGTATATTTGTGGGCAATGGATCAAATTTGAAACCAACTTTAGAGCTCAGGGACTCCTTCTATGTAATTAATGCTTCAACATAACGCGTTAAATATGAGAAAGAAAAGAAATTTCAGTATTATTAGTTATATTAGTTGTATTTAACTAAGCCGTTGTATGACAATAATTGTAAGCAGAACATGTATGCCTATAAGCATGATAAGTGATATACGCTGTTAATTAGAATCATAATATTATTTCCCGTTTCAGGCAGACATATCTATAACGTTTGCAGGATGGACGGACGCTACTGCTGGAATTAAAAAATATGACTATAAAATATGGCAATTAACTAACACGCTGGGGGATGATTTAGTGGAAGATATGTCGGAAGTACCAGTACTCTCTGGATCTGATATTTCTTCTGGTGATATGGTTACTTTGCCATCAACAACCGGTTTGTCAAATGAATTTATACTTTCATTGATTCATTTTAAGGTCATAAATTCATAAGGAGTCGGAAAAATGTTTTGACACAAGATGTTGTAAACTCGTATTGATGATATGTAGCAGAATGTATCCATTTCGATTTTTGGGGAGAAGATTTCAAAATGTTCATTCCTGTGATTACCGGAACATGTCTAACTTCAACATTGTGTATATTAATTGGCGTGGGGTTTATATGAAATTGACACACTGACAGGACAAATTGATGAAAGTTCTAGCTATCATATCTCAAGATGCAATTCTTTACACAATTATTAGCTTGCTATTAATAATGTTGTGTTTTCTTTACAACACAATTTGTTTTGATTATCCACGTACGTATCTTCCTTTCAGCTGTGTACTCGGTTGTGCTAGCCGTATATGATAGCTGTTTACCGGATGGAAACGTCCAATTTAGTCGTCGATTTATATTATTTGATGCTGGTGATACTTCAATCACAGTACAGTCTGCTAACCCGCTCCGTTTTACATCAGCAACAGCCATCACTAACTATATTTGGCAAACACAAGTTTCTGATTCAAGTACTACTCAAGTGTCTGTAGATTGGACGGGACACTTTATAAACGAGGTTCATAACACCAAAGAACTCCTTGAATCGATTGCAGATTACATCCCTCCACTCGACGAAGGTATTTACATTGCTTTGTTAAAGTTACAAAGTTTTGATCGATGGATGTTCAATTTGTAATATTTTCAAATAAACTCTTCAATGAAGTTCGATTTTTTCACCCGTCAATAGCCTATATTTCGAGTATATCGTGATATGTACATTGTACATTATGGTTTATATCGTGTTTCATATCAATGGAAAGATGAAGTGCTCATTTCCCAGAAAACATGTGTAGTAACAGCACCTGTAAGTTCCGTATTTGTGGACGTGGAGGTCTCAATCTCAATGTGCTAAATTCCACCACTATTTTATGCTCAACACCGCTGTTTGTTCAATGAAGAATTGTCAACTACAGAACAGAGGGATTCTCTATTGACTTATGGGCAAGAACGAGGGTGGGAAAAATGTGTTTTACGGGTCTTTGGCAAGGTTTTAGTTGTATTTACTCGTAGATGTTTAAGAGATCTGAAGTCTCCAAATTCATCGTATTTAATTCGCCGCTCGCCGTAGTCTATATTCATCATTTTGTATACTAGTAACTCAAAGGGTAGACTAACCGTGTATTCTCTTCTAAAGTGTATCATGTTCGGTTTGAATTTTCTATTTTAAATTAAAAAAAATTGACCTGAAGTATGAATGTAATAGTCTTTGATAGCTCGCTGGCGCTTTCAAACCAGAAAACAATCGTTTTCCATGTGATTCTAAAATGTTTAAGTTTGTTGTTCCATTCTTAGAGTATGACCAACACTTTGGCGTGCGTGGGCGCGATGCCATACCGAATGCTTTGGCTATAACTAAATTCCGCGTATATATGGACATTGATCACATGGGGGGTTCATCAATTGAAACACCGGCGGAAACTGACCGCAATGCTTGGCTGGACAAGGATATCAGCACCACTGGAATGTATGACCTGCAGTTGGCTGACGGGGACTCCGTAAGATTGTGGGTTTTGGCGACAGATATTGTAGAGCAGACTTTGGAGGATGAAGTGTTAGTACATTTTGACTCGTCTCCTCCTGAGATTATAGATTTCGGACTGAAATACGATGGGCAGAGTAATATATTCGTTCATAATATGCTGGATTTGAATGAGATGAAGTGAGTATTTTTTTTATATTAAAGGGGCACTGAGAGATACATATGGGAGGGCGCCCTCGATTTTAATTCGCCGTCTATCATGTTAAATGGCACGATTTTCTTATTTCAATGTAGATCACATCCACATATCAGCATCATTCGCCACATTATAGTGCTTCATCCAAATTTATATCAAACACCATTATTCAATCCTTTTCCCATAAATAATTACTGACACTTCAGGGTTCCTACGTAACTTGTCTATTGAGAGAAAAAAGGGTCAAATATAATGTTATCACGAAATCTCTCAATGCCCCTTTAATGATGTTTTATTACAGTTCTACTCAATGTAAATTACCACTAGTTATTAAGAGATACACCATCAACATAGTGGCCCGATAAAACCTTAAAACTATCTATGGTAACGTCATCCAGGTGGTCAAAATTACACTATCAGTTTGCAAATTTCGATTGAAACTTGAACATTCTGTTGTTACACGACACGTTAAGACATTTTACGGCCGAATGCACCACACTGGCGTAGCTTACGAGCGATGTAAGCTACCTCGCTAGTACTTATGCCCTAACTACAACGTAAATTACTATCGATGTCATTTTGAGAGCAAAACTGGAGAATAAGAACGGAGTGACTAGCTAGGGAATTTATTTTTTTATTTTAAAAACTTGATGGTGGATTAATGTAACATCATATTTATGTCAATTGTTTATAAATAAAAAGGTCCATGCGTTTATATTTTATATATATATATATATATATAATAAATTATCAAAATGATGCACTGCCCGTATCAAAAGTGCTCAATTCCTAAGAAGAGCGTAATATGATGAAAACAAGCAGTAAATTAAGAATTATTTATACATATATATATATATATATCTATCTCTTGTTTGCTTTATTTAACTTCTATCTATATAATTATGTATTATTATTGATTGATAAATAATTGATTTGAATTGAGTGTTCAACAAATCCAAGCAAATGTTTTTGATTAAAGTCACCTATTTCATCGACATAACAATGTTCACCTTGTGAACTATTTAGCATTGATAGTTGCAGCAGCATAACATTATGCTCCAACTTACTCATTCTTAGGGTCTGGGCAGGTATAAGATTTAGCGTAAATTAATCGGTGTTTCTAGCCTAGTAGCTTACTCCGGTTTGGCGCTCTCAAAATTATGACTTTAACCTCTCACTTACTAGCAAGGTAGCGCTATTCCTCAGTTACTCGCCATTGGTGCACTCGGTCGTTAATGCTATTGTTTTTTCCAATTCTTTACAGTGTGACATTTCAAGCATGGGATATACATAGTGGGCTTAAGAGTATCCAGTGGCGTTTATTCGACAACTTTACATCACCAGCTGTTGAACATAGTAGCGGTGCAGTTCCTGTTGTTCAGTTGGTAAATGAAGCACATCCGCGATCCGATCAATTTTCGAACACTATTTTACACTTTCAGAGTACTATTTCAGCGCGGGGTTTCAGCATTGTCTTTGACATTTTAGTTCTGAATCTGAAGGATGATGGTTAACGGAATACAATTCCACACAATCTGGTGTATAAACCGTAAACAAGTTATGCATTGTGCCTTTTTTAATACTGCATCGAATGTTAATACAATTATATTATTCATCGCCCAGGTATGTTTTGGTGGTTTCTCCATCTTTAGCTCAGGTCTGTTTACCAATACCATATTAAATGCACAAGAATTGTATTAATTCGACACAGAATGGGCATTGGTGGGCGTATGTTTTATGTATCATTTACACACTCATTAGCCATGAAGGATTTCTATACTTACCTAAAATAATGTTACATGTTTCTATTTTTCTTTGTGTAACTTGTATAACAATTATGCAATCGATTATCTGTTGAGATATAAAATAATTGTGTTGTTTTACATGCCCTGACTTATCTTTCATGTCTTTATATTTAATATCGTAGACACCTGAGTCGTGTACTGCAGAGGAATTGTGTGAATGTCGTCCAATAGGCGAGTGTTACAAAATAAACTACTTTTTCATGCCAGCGATTACTACAGGAGTTCATGATCATGATTATTTCATCACTTTGACTATTAAAAATAACGCTGAACTAGTCCTCACACCAACTATTAAGGTAACATAAAGTTAAAATCATTTTAAAAAGTTGTTAAAAACATAGGGACGGTCGTATTTGTTAAAATATGGATCAGAAGTGATACTAGGCAACAAAAATACATTGCCGGTGTAGCATGAGATAGTCCCCTGGAATCATAGTCCGCCCTGTGCAGTTAAGTATAAGTTGGTAAAACATAAGGCACTCATCTCTACACGCAACACTAATTTCATGCTTCATTCTGTGTATGTCTATGGATGCCGGACGATAGCTCAAGGAGAAACCTGGCACCATGTAATCGATGATGGTATTGGTATGGTAGGGGCAGAACTGTGAGTAAAGTTCGCTTGGTTCCAGACTTATACGATAGCGTCATAATATATTTCATCCCCGACGTACACAACTCATGAAAATCGACTCGGAACCAATGCTTCCGAAAAGATCTAACATAATCAAATGTTATGATAAATCGTACTGGTTTCGCTGCGCCACATTGACTATTAACGCTTTTAAAGTATGAAATCCAATCTAATCGATCTTTGCTGTGTCAAACAAGACTAGAAACCGTAGTGGGAAAACAGTGGACTACGATGCATAAAGTAACCTTGGGTTAGACAAAGCAAATTTCGATTATAAGTGGATACCTGTTTCGAAGGAACATTATGATATACATTGATATGAAAAACAATGCTAACAATTTATTAACACAATTTTCAGTATTATCATGATCAGTGATACCCTCTATCTATTCGTGTATGTTAAGGCAATCCTAACAAAGCAGACGTTGTCAGAATTGTAACACGACCTAACCATAGACGATACGGGCTGCCATTGTTGTACACGCAAGAAAGAATCCAAAGCAGAAACGGACAAAATAGCCTGGTCCCCAAGTTCACGCTCGGGACAAGAAATATCGATGTAAAGTCCTCCATCAGGGAACATGATGCTATGGTGAATTGTTTGATTAATTGGGGCTATTACTAACATACTATCGCGAGAGACTACATCAGGAATCCGCTGCAAAGCAAAGAATAACATGAAAAAGACACATTATTAATTGCGACGAGAGCTTACAAACCATTATTTTTTTAAATTATTTTTAAAAACTTGTTTACAAAAGATCTTCGAGATCATGATTATAAAACGTTATTTTAAACATCCCCGGACGATACCGGAAAGTCAGTGTACTTCCTGGCAACACTGGATAGGTGGTCTAAAGCAATCTGTCTGGAAGAGAAAGTGCAATTTGGAACTACGATTTCTTTTAATAACGATATAACTACGTTGTTTTATACAGATAACGGTGGATATCTCTCCACCTGAGAGAGGTGTAGTGCATGACGGTATGCCAGGGTCAGGTGAGATTGATTACCAATCTGACCTAACACTAGATACATACTGGGAAGGCTTCTTTGACAAAGAAAGTGGAGTCCAATTCTATGAATACATCTTTGACACTAAATGTTGGGACGTTGATGATTGGGAGACGGCTATTAGAATGGACGTATGTATTCACACACTTTTGCTTTTAACTTACTTTTCAATCATATCTGAGTCAAGATTGCAAGAGACATGTTTGATCATCCTTCACAACGGATGTTACTTTGATATAAAATGGACCAGTGTCATTATTATAAACTATTATTCTTTAGACGTGAAATAATCTCTTTTAATTAAATCCTGTTGATTCAAAACTATTCTTCATGTAAATGAAATGTTTGACAAAGTATACGTAATCTGAATATATACTTTCTATGTCGATGTTTTAAATTATATTAGATGACACCAACCGAAGACACATTTGGAACCTGGACAGCATCTGCACCAGGGACATATTACGTAACAGTTGTAGCATTTAACCGTGCCCTAGATTTTTCTGAGCCCGTCTGCTCAGATGGTGTAACGATTGACGAGAGTGCACCTACGATAGAAAGGATTTTTATTGCAAGTGCTAAAACAAAATCGGGTATTTTGAAAAATGCCGCCGGCGACGTTTTCTTTGTAGATCGTATGAGATATATATACTCACTTCCAGCTGCAACAGATGATTGCAGGTAAACAATTTGTCTCATTAGAATAATAAACTAAATACTCATCATCATCATCATCATCATCATCATCATCATCATCATCATCATCATCATCATCATCATCATCATCATCATCATCATCATCATCATCATCATCATCATCATCATCATCATCATCATCATCATCATCATCATCATCATCATCATCATCATCATCATCATCATCATCATCATCATCATCATCATCATCATCATCATCATCATCATCATCATCATCATCATCATCATCATCATCATCATCATCATCATCATCATCATCATCATCATCATCATCATCATCATCATCATTGTCGAAGTCATGTCGTCATCAAGTAAAATAAAAACTTTATCTAGGTTTTAAATAAAATAATTGTGGTAGTGACTTATTAATCAATCGTGATGTAAATTTTGTATAGGAAATTGGTGCGCATGGGACAGTCATTATTATCCAGTGAACTTAACCCTAATATTACGAATTTTGCTTTTGACCACCGAATTAAATATGTTTTCATATTTGAAAAAAGTGTACTTTAGGTCACAGATGCTGGTAACATAAAAGTTGCCAGTATCGGTCGATGCTGGTATGATGTTACTATTCCTGTATCGGTCGATACTGGGACACCAAATTGTGTTCCAGCATCGAGCGATACTGAAACATGTTTATGTTTCATTAGCGGGCAATATTGGTACACGTGATACCAGTGAGATAAGTCTCGGTATTAAACGATACTGGTACATAATTATGTTCCAGTATCGAACTGGAACATTTGATAACTGGTACGTTGACTTTGTACCAGCATCAAACGATATTGGGTGTTCCAGTATCGGATGATACTAGTATAGTCCAGAATCTGGGACCTAAAGTACACTTTTCCCTCATATTTATTACAGGAACAGAATTCCTGTTGTTAGTGCTGAAGTTGAAATCTACCCTACTGCCACTGATCCTGACAGTTTACCGGACTATATTACTAATGACATAGACTGTGAGTTGTTAGACCCCATTGATGGAATCATATATATTTCTACTGATAAACATGTGAGTTCGCTAGCTTCTTGTTTCTTAATTGTTGTGTATATGTCTGTTCAAGAGGGTGATTGTTGACACTGACATGCAATGGCTGATACCTAGCAGAGACTGGTATGAAATGTCTGCACAGGAAAACATCTCCTGATTACCTCCCTTCTAATAGTAGAGACCCTGTACATTCAACAATTCTTCAATGTTAGCAGGGTCTTTTGACGTGTGACTGACCTTCACGGGTACGTGAATAATGACTTGAGCCCAATGAATACTAAAGTTGACTTGATATAAATTAGTGCGTCGTGGAACATTATTTATACTAAATCTGAGCAATTATACTAGATCTAATGCACTAGTATGACCCTTGATGTAGATTTCAACATTCAACTTTGTCAATGAGAGAACCCACTATTCCCAAAGCTGATACTGATAATGTAAGAACGGTCTCTCCAGATGCATTACCAAGCGTTTATCACTTTGTACACTATCTGCCCCTGCAAGAGTGCGCAAATGTCATGAATGTGAAGAATAAACATGATCTAATTCACTCAACTTCACGTCACACCTAACCGGTGGTTTCACGCGCAGCGTTGTTCATAGAGAGGTATGCGTCATTTACGTCCCATAACGCGGCGTGACGATCGTCCCATATACAAACTATTTATAGAGACCATTCATTACGCATACACGCAATTCCTTGAAGCTAAACATAATGCCCAAGGCGTTATCGTATCGATTGTCATGGGCATACCATGGGCGCATTGGAATTCTGGCATTAGGCGTGTATCAATAACACGTTACTATATATGGTATGACCGGTGACGTAGTGCCCGGCGGTTTGCGTACGCACCTACAGGGAACGGTGCTTTAATTCACACTTGATTGATCATTACTTACCATGCTTACGGTGTAATAGTGCAGTTAGTCATGGTATGCATCCCTAAGCACAATGAGAGACCAGGCACTAAATCTGGTTGCCCGGCGGTTTGCGTGCGCACCATAAGGGCATGTGCTTTTAAAATTGGCGCTCAGTGATGTGTGTTTTTCTTTCATATAGTAATGTATGCAGTAGTCATGGACTAGTACCTCTAGTATGTCTTTAGACCAGGCGCTAATCAATTTGTAAACACTACTGATGTAAACAACGGTCACCTCATCTATACACGCACACGTCTTCGGTGAATGGAAGCGCAGTGACGTACTACTGTCACTGACACGCGAGTAGGCGCGATTTTTTAAATCTGTATTTGTATTGTTGTTGCCATGGTGTGATATTAGGGATGTTGGGAGCCAGTCTAAATACGTGTAAGGTGTGATGCAAATACTCCCTTATTCTAGGTCCAAAAAAGTTTCCCTGCAACCAATTTATATTTGTTGGTGATGCAAAAACACATGCTGACGCCACCCCGGGTACCACCGTTCAATTTGTAAGGATGTTTAGTCACTTTTACTCAGAATTCCTGCGTAGGGCCTAATGATTTTGCACCTAAATCTTTAAAAACCTTTTATTTATACTATACGTATTATACGCCTATGCGTGCAGCCTGTAATGATCATTTATTGAGCCTACAGAATTATATCAACTATCGGTAAATCTATTTTTCTATTTACTTAATATCAGATATCCCTTTCCTGGAAAGCCTCAGACAGTGAAAGTCAACTATTTGATTTCGAAGTTGGATTAAGCACCGTCGCAGATAATCCCGATCCTGATTTAGTTCCTTACCGATCTACAGCTCAACAGGATGAGTTTACATTTTATCACGGTACTAACGCCGGTCAAGATTCTGTATTTTATCTATATGTCAAAGCAACCAACAAGGCTCAGCTGTCTACTTTACAGGTATGTTTAGCTCAAGTTCATAACGTTAACTTGAAGCGACGCATGTTGGTCTCTTTCGTAGTTAATAGTTATCAAACCATGAAATGTTTCTATATACTATATAATATATAATATAGTATAATATAATATAATATAATATAATATAATATAATATAATATAATATAATATAATATAATATAATATAATATAATATAATATAATATAATATAATATATATATAATATATAATCTTGGCAGATTTGGATACAATCCATTTTTCACCCAATCAACAATCTTCACCTTGCATCGTATTGTACATTCATACTAATTTGTACATTGAAGGTCATTGTTAATTTGCATCGAAAAAAATAATTACCTAGATGTATTCATACCTGGCTAGCCTAAGAACTAATACTGTACTATTATTGTCGTGATGAAAAAGGTTTTGATTCAGCAAAAAATGGTGGTCACTCAAGAATGCGTATTGCGTTGGAAACTTGCTTTGGGTAGTCTGGAAAATAGCTATGATTATGTATAGTCACAGGATGAAGCTCCAACAAACATATTGCATATTACATATTGTATGATTACATAAACATAATTGTTAAAGATGTTCATTGTTACAAATGCAATTGAAAATGAGATGTAGAAAAGGTCGACTCCAAATATATACAATATGTTTATTGCTGCAGATTTCTCGGCATTTAGATGGAAAAGTAATTCATATCGAAAGGCTATTAAATCTGATAATACAAGATTAAGAGCATCTTCGTTCCTTATGCCTATAAACCACACCCAAGTATTCTTCATGAGCAAATTTGAAGTGATAATTAACTTATCATTAGGACGACAAGAGTAGATTAAAGAACATTTTGGAATAGACTTAATTTATATTGCTGCTTCATGTAGAATATAAAACAACATGTGTAAACAAGTGTCATCCACCTTCAATAGGACATATTATCTAGATCCTTTGAAGCCCATCTTTTCAGTTGGAGTTAAGGGGTCTTTAAGTCGTGGGGAATTTCTTGCAACAGCTTAAAAGACTGGGTATTTTAGGGAACGCCTGTGATATGAGTTTTTCATGGTGTGACATTCGTTCATTCAAAATGCATCAGATGAGTTCAAGTAAATCATCATATCACTAACAACATGAACGTTATTTTACGAAAGTAGACCTTTTAGGTCCTATTTGTATTTTCTTTTTGATACATAATATGATTTGTATCGTGCGAAAAACTAATTGATGAATGTTTACGAAAATATTGAATTTGATCCAATATAGGTCATAGGTCCAATTATAGTTGACACCACACCGCCAGTGTTCAACGGGGAGATTAAACTAACTTTTGAAGAAAATCATATCACTGCAAGATGGACCGAAGGGGTTTTCGCTGATAACGACAATGGCAATCTCGAGTACAGTTTTGCCATAGGTTGGTATTTTAGGATCCTAATTTACTGTCATGTTTTTGTCAATCAAGTCATGTTAAATGTTTATATCGAGTCGTTTCATCACTCGTCATTACTGTCCGTTATTGTAGTTGTTGTTGCCATAAAAACACACACCTTATACAGATATGTCATATGTCTGTTGACCTAATTGGATAAGAAGCATTGAATTCCGTTCATTCGAAGCAGCAATCCTTTTTAGACCTTATGGCTGCATCCTTCGTGTGGGGTGAGTTTGTCAAACATTTTTTAAATTTTCTCCATTTCTTTTTCATACAAAGTACAACAGTGACTAACTTGGTATTTTATACATGCAAGCTGGGAACCTTCATATGTCAACGAGGTCAAATATCACATATCTAAGTCAAAGGTCATCTGAGGTCAAGTTGTAAAATAAGCTGAAAACATAAAATATCAAAAATTCATTCAAAGACCGATTACAACCAACATTGTATCTTATATGCAACATGATTACCTTCATCATATGTCAATGAGATCAAAGGTCACGTCAAGGTCAAACGTAATCTGACTTCAAGTTTTAAAAAAAGCTTTTTCATACAAAGACAGATTGCAACTAAACTGGTATCATGCATGCGACATTTGAACCTTCATACGTCGATGAGGTCAAAGGTCACATATCAGAGTTAAAGGGTATCTGAGGCAAATGTTGTAAAATAAGCTTAATTTTTTTTTTAAAAATCAAATTTCTTTTTCATATAAAGATCGATTGCAACCAAACTTGGATCATGCATGTAAAATGACAACATTCACATGTCAATGAGGTCAAAGGTCACATTTTAAAGTCAAAGGTCAGTTGAGATCAAGTTGTAAAATAAACTGAAACATTGGAAAACCTAAAATCGATTGGAACCAAGCTCAATTGCAAACAAACTTGGTTTATACCTGCAACGTGAAAACCTCCATATAAAATCATTGACTTCAGGATGTTCACGTACCCTTAAAAACGGACGACCCAGTATTAAATCAAACCGTGTTTGTATTTTTGTTATCTACAGGGCATACACCTGGCGACACTGGGACATTCCCATACCGATCGATAGATTATTATACTTCGGGACCATGTCAACTACAACCTCGTTGCGCAGCCGTTCCCACGACTGAACTTGATTGGGATCTTCATGCTGATCATGTGTATTATTTATCGGTTAGAGCTGAGAATCCTGCTGGACTTGCTGTTGTTGGGACATCAAATCAATACAAACATTACGTGCAACTACCGACGAAAGGCGTTGTTATAGATTCATCTCCGTCTGTGATGCCTCATACAGTTTTTGATGTAAGTAGCTTACGATGAATATATACCCAAAATTTAGTACAGTACATGTATTGTAACACCAATTTAAAAAATACCCCGGAACATCTTTTGAATCATCTATAGGCCTAATTCTAATTGCAATATTATGGGTTTTTTTATTTTTATTTTTACATATATTTTCTCTCTCGTATAATGAAGTTTAACTTATCAGGAAAGACTTTAACTTATCTGAAGTTTAACTTTTCTTAAAATCGATTATGACTGTATTTTCCGTAAAAAAACACTACATAAGCTTAATAAATTATAACTGCAATCTGATTCCAATTTATTCATAAACCGTCCGTCCGTAGGAGTGTGTTCACTTGTATATATACAAATGCGGGAACACTGTAAACGGTGTTAAATTTAGGCATACGCAGTAGTGTTGAAGATTTTTTAATTTTTTTTTTAAACTTAATTCAAGATGAATATTAATAATGGTCATTTTTGCTGTTGCCATGAAACCACAAAAGCAGCCTTTATGCCCATCATATATTGTGACTGTTTAGACAGCATTATAGCCGGGGAGCATACATTGTTTTGAAACACAGTTAAACACGCATGACCTTCTACCCTAAATCAAAGTCAAGGTCAATCAACCACCTAAGTTGGCAAGGATATCCACTTTGGTTTTAATTTTACTAACTTCAAAGAATATTTGGGTATACAACTCCCCTTGTCAGCCTGGACCGGAAAACCTCTATTACCCCAAACTACTAGTGTGAAATTCTGATCTAAGCCGTAGAACGTAATATTTGAATTGATGTTTTGTTGTACAAAGAAGACTGATTTGTCTTAATCCTTACAAATGTAAGTTCAAACATGTACAATTGTAAAAATGTACACATCTCAGTTTATATCAAAATTGAGGGCGCAGCCTCCAAAACATCATTGTATGTCCCTTTAAAGGCATATTATGTGATCTTTTCCAGAGGGCGCCCTCTATTCATTATTTTTTTTAGAAAGTAGATTTTCTTGCAGATTTACATTTCCGATCATAAATCATACATACATTCCAAGTTACAGAGCGATACGATTCCTAATTACCTCAAAATCATGGTTTTAGAGTGAATTTAGAGTGAAAAATATAAAGTGTCCAGATTCTGACAGTTTATTTTCACTCTAAAACCAT
This sequence comes from Ophiura sarsii, assembly GCA_035610835.1. Classification (NCBI taxonomy): domain Eukaryota; kingdom Metazoa; phylum Echinodermata; class Ophiuroidea; order Amphilepidida; family Ophiuridae; genus Ophiura; species Ophiura sarsii. The sequence goes on along the minus strand of CM069441.1, from coordinate 90,296,377 downwards.
GATTTTGAAGTAATTAAGAATCGTATCGCCCTGTAACTTGGAATGTATGCATGATTTATGATCAGAAATGTAAATCTGCAAGAAAATCTGCTTTCTATTTTTTTTTCGATGTTGAGGGCGTTCCCTGGAAAGATCACATAATATACCTTTAAGGGTGTACGCCACTATTGAGCTCCGCAATGCTTTGTATGGGGAAATAGCTTTGGAAGATCGTGTATATTTGAAGTTACCTTGCAACTCATGTTATAAAGAGTGATTGTATACAAGTCGGAGTGATCAATAAGATTTTTCTATCTATGCCCCTGTATTTTCGATGAATTCATTTCAATAAATCCGTAAACATCAAATTCGATGTAAACTTTGTCTAAAACGGACCATATTTCACAAAAGCACTCGCCAATTACGGCCTAGATGCGTGATCGCGATTCGATCAGGTCGCGCATTGATCGTAATAGTGGTCTGCACTCATGAGATTCTATTTACGAACGAAAAAAAGAATATATTGCTCTGTCACTTATAATAATATTTTAGTTGCATGGTTATGAATGTAATTTGACACAGAAAATGCTTTTCTTTGGGAAAATCACAGATAGAGGGCGATCCATCAAAAGGATCGCATAATATGCCAATCAGAGATCAATAGAAGTCATGCTATTGCCTGATTGGCTTTTATACGATTATTTCGTCTTATATTACATATTAATTTGATATTAGGTTGAAATAATGAAAATGAAAATAAACAGATATAAATACTGCCATAATGTTATTCAGTCAGAATGCCTGCACTCCAAAATAAATGGTATTTCGAAATTGTATATGGAATGTGTTGACAGAAAAGTAACTTCGGACTCTTTGCTTATTTCGCGGTACGCAACATAACAACATAGCCCAATTCCTCATATGGCGCAAGAAAATATCCTGGAGAATGCATTACAACCTCGAAAATCCAAAAGAAAAAATAAACTATTCCGATTTTGATCTAATCTACTAGGTAAAATCGTACATGTGCCGATTGTAATGTTATTTTGACGGTTTTAATCAAATCAACCGAAACTTACGCAGTTTTGTCGACTTAAATTAACTAGTATAGGGCATATTTTAATAATACTATTTGTGGTTTATCTAACTTCCGATTTGTTGTCACTGTTTTATGTAAATTCCGGGATTATATCCTTGCAACTCTATAAACCCTGGATATGGATATCGTGAAGTGATTCATCTTGTGAACTGATATTATCGTGTATTGTAGGCCTATTTCGAAGCGATAAATTAACAGATGCTTACAATTCATCTGCAAATTATACTTTTTCCATATTAAGTGAACTTACATCTAATAGAATTTCTAAGAGATATAATATTAAAAGGCTTTCTAAATGTTTTCGCCAATCCAATAGCAATTCCTAGTCGGCTACTACTCTGCGCCATTGTCTGTACTGAACAATTAAATAAGAACATGTTGAAAAATAAGATATTTACCCTTTACACTCAATGATAGTCTAAACCAGATATCGACAGTCAGACAGACACTTCATCTATGGCTGCGCGCTGGTATGGATTTCAACATCCTCATCAAGAGTTGACGTTCATGTTTGCTATTGGCACGGTACCCGGAACTGATGACGTTACCGGCACATTTATTGACGTTGGAACAGCAATGGAATATATAGAGACTGGTTTAAGTCTGATTCTACAACAGGTGAGGGATATTATGCGGGAAAGACATTGCAAATAAAGTAACACTAAAATCAGTGAGTTCTGCACTGTTGTTTAGTATGCCGTTTAGTAATGCTTGAGACATTCTTGAAACAGTTAACATTTTCACCACTGTCAGCCATAACTGCTGATTATGTCATCAGGTCATTGTCTATGATCATGTGCATTATTTTATTGTGACAGTGTTTTCTCATATCCACAATGGAATTCTAGCAGTTTTGATAAATGCTTGCCAGAGTGGGATTTTTGTTTTAAGGGGTAGCTTAGTAATGGACATCCTTGGATTTATTTGTTGATCCCATAATATTCTATTTTTGATTTCAAAAGACTGCTTTAAAAACAAAAAGTTGGCCAACTCTAAAGACCCCCTTTAAATAAATTCGTATTCAAATTCTAAACGCGGATATTCAGGTCAAAATTTCAAGATAAAGGGTAGCTTAGTACCGGGGAATTTGGGGATTTTTTTTTTGATCGCATAATATTCTATTTTTCACTCTTAGGACCTCCTTTAAAGAAATTCATATACAAATTAGAAACTCGAAAAATAGGTCAACACTTTCGAGTAAAGAGGTAGCTAAGTACTGGGCCATTCTGGGAATATTTCATAATTTTCTATTTTTGATTTCAATAGACTGGGTTTTTAAAAACAAAAATTGGCCCACTCTTAAACTCGAAACTCGAAACTCGAACTCGAAATGTTAAACTCGAAACCCGAAATGTTCAACTCGAAACTCGAAATGTTAAACTCAAAACTCGAAATGTTAAACTCGAAACTCGAAACTCGATACTCGAAACTCGAAACTCGAAACTCACCCTTATATAGACCAAACCTGAGTGTTTATAGCAATTGTGTCTGTAAAAATGTATTAAAACTGATAAAACTGGGTTGCTCATCAGTCAACAGTTATGGTTGAACGAGGAAGACTGCAAAGAGTATAATTATCTTTCTATCCTACTTGTTAATAATAACTTGGAATAACTATTAATGAATATTGGTTGTAAACTACTTTAGAAAGTTCGAGACGATATTAGAGGCGGCAAGTTGTTCTTCTTAGATAAACGATTTATATTATATCTTGCATCTAGAAATATTTCATCACTATCCGTGCAGTCAGTGAAGTTGGTTCTGTGGATGTGTCTTCAGATGGTGTTATTATATTGCAAGAAGGTTATAGTCCTGCAGGTGCTGCTATTGAGGACGGGGTTGGCTGCCAGAACTTTGTACCAGGTGAAAACAATAACAAACGATTTTACGTGATTAAATGATCTGAGGGTAATACTGGGCGATCTCAAAAAACAAACAAAAAAAACGTGAACATGTTTTCGTCGTTACTATAACTTTTATCCAAAAATATGGACATTGCAAGTCAGCCACTCGATACATTCAGAGAGAAAAAGAAATAAACAAACTAGTTATTGTTGTATGTTCATATAGAACTATAGAACATCGTCAGGCACCTGACGATCAGGAAACAACTACCGTTGCTTGTACCACCGTAGAACATCATGAGGCATCTGACGATCGTGACATTTTCGTGACAATCTGTAGCAATGGCACCATTCACCTTTTTCTAAATCAGTGGCGTAGGGTCTTCAATTGGAGGGGGCATGAGGGACAATAGACCTGTGATCATGGGAATAATTTACTATTTGTTCCAATCAGTTTGAATTTTTTTGGCGGGGGGTTGGGGGGGGGGGGGGGGGGGGCATCATAGGAGGGGGATGCTCCGCCCCTAATTACGCCCCTGTCCATTTATCCCTAATTTCGACCACATACGATGTTTTGAAGATCTATATTGAAATACATTCTTTATTTACATGTAATAAAGTTTGTCTTTGTTGGTCACAAAATGTGATTGAAATCTAATCCTACCACAATTGCAATTATATTGATAACTTTTATATAAAATTGTTAACTCTAAAGACGTATGGTGACAATAAACAAAAATGTCACATGGAATATTCAGATGCCCAAAAAACAAAACAAAGTCCCAAACCTGATACGAAAAATAGATCACCTCCATCCAGAGGAAGATTGCAGCCGCATACATGTAATAATAGAAAACCATAGAACTCTATAAATCACCACCAATGATTAACAGAAAAGTAGAGAAACACATCTTAATACCACCACGTCATTGCCGTTATCGTAATCGTCCTCTTTTTAATTACAGAATCAACGATCGATATGACTCACCAGGATAATCCTTTTGTTAACGAATGCGACGAAGATACAGCCTATCAACTATCAACATCATTTGTGCAAGCTCATTGGACGATACCGGATGCCTTACTGTCATTCATCAGGCACGTGATCTGGACACTTGAGGAAGAGTTATACGACGGTATGATTGATATTATTAATAATAATAATCTTACTATAAATCATGAAATGATGTGTCTGTATTAACCTTAGTACTCCGTTAGTTTTGATCAAAATATCGCCTAATTTGCATGGAAGATAGAGGAAAATACGGGAAGTGTTACGAAGTATATTCGAGTAAAATTGTTTAACTATTGGATCAAAAACAGCAAACAACGCTCAAGTTTGGCTAACAAATATCACTCGAATTGCACGATATTGTGCGTTGCGCGTAACTACCGCGTTCTACTGTAGTTTTCGCATTGTCGCGTTACCGCGGCACTATAAGCACTCCAACCCCTGGCGCTTTATACGCGGGCAAATAAATATCAGCCACAGGAAATGGTTTAGGATAGGCCTATGGGTTATATAGTGATGTGGTATAAGTACAGGTGGGGATAATAAAGTAACCTGGGATTTGTGACGGATTCACTATGTTCGCGATTTTAGTATGGAGTATGCGATGCTTTTCATCGATTTTTAAACAAGACTATGTCCGTGTGCTATCTACGTGGCTATCACCAGATGGTCAGTAAGCCTAAAAGGTCTGAACGTTAATGTAAAATGAAAATAGACCTATGCATTATATTTACTCATAAATGTATTCTAACAATTTTCATGAACCCGTGACTTATACTTATAAAAAAATCAACCCTTACCGTAAACCATCTCGGCTACATTGCTACCTTTTTTATGTTCAAACTAGCCTTTTTTATTAGGTAAAATGTGCGCGAACTTTAAAACTGATTCGTCACAGGTTAAATTCATCATCACAAAGGCTTTAAAAACGGTTGACAATGTACGCAAATCTATAAAGCATTTCCTTTGTTAGTCTGTTGGTGTAAATGTTTTCAACATTCATGTGTTGTTTCATTTTGTAGGTGTTCTCGTAGGCCCTACGTACTAGCTGGAGTCTGTGCGAAGCACGGGCATTTTACTAGAAGCAATAATAAGAATACCGCGCACTAATCCATCCTATACGCTCTTTGCACGCAATCGCCCTTTTAAAATGAAAGCGAGGCTCTCCCCTACCACGCACTATCACGCGATGACGAACCTGCGCTAAACCACCGACGAAGTGTGGCGTGATAGTGCGTGGTGAGGGGAGAGCCGCGTTTTCAATGGTTCCATCTGTACCGTGCAAGTAGCGTGTAGGACTCTCCAGAAGCGATTGCCATCATTATTACGCTTACCATTACGAAATCGTCATCATCATTTCGCTTTATCTACGTGGCAGTTGGCTAGGCGTACAACTATATCAGCACTTAGATTATAATATCAACCTTTTAATATAGTTACCCAATCTCGTTTGGGTTTGAATCAGTTTGGGTTCAAAGCTTACGAAGAATATGATTCAAATGTTAAACATTGTTCTCAAATATTTCGAGGCATGCGTCACAAAGGATTGGTACAGTGACTGTTCTCTCTAATTGGTTTACCCTCAACGCTTCCGAAGTATCACATTACCGGGGTACGGTCATTGTTTAGGGGCAACTGTACATTAAAATATAGAAACACAAAGCTACACAATAATTACTCAGCTAATTACTGAGGTAAAGCCATGTCTGATGCATAAGTAGCACAGTGTTAAACAAAGCAGGATCATTTTGCATAGTGCACTGCTTTTACATTATATATATATTATTATTGTTACTGAAATCCTAGATATAACAAGGCGATTCCTCAACCAGCTCACTGAATATCCCATAAATTGTATATTTCCCCTAAACAAAAGCAGAGGTATTGATGTTTCATGATCTTTATTTATAACTCTGCTAAATGTTCTCGTCTTTTCTGTATTTATATTCTACTTAGAGTTTGATGTGCCGTATTGGAGTTATCATATGGATACAAATGTAGGTCTTGCGACTGAACACACTGAAGCGAATCTATTTCTGCAAGCGGGACGTCGGTATCGATCAGTATTGAAATTGTGCTACGAGGATATCTGCTCTCAATCAATCAACAGCGATGGCTTTGTTGTTCTGCCCCATTCTCCCTCGATTGGTACTATTTCAGTGGCAAATATTGTACCGGGCTCCGGTCAAACTGATATTGTGATAACATTTCAGATATTTAAACATGATTATGTTGAAGATGACTCCCTTACCTCAGAAGATCTAATGGACTTCTATGAATGGTCTGTAATGGACGAAGCAGGAGAGGATGGAGGATTATATGCTTGGGAGAAGATAGAATCTGCAGATTTAAATATTGTAGACAGCCAGGTACTGTAATATTTGCTATAACATTAAGATTAATCGTTAATATGAGAATGACGATAAAGGATGAGTAACCCGATTTCGTTAACACAGTGTTAACGTGGATGCCTAGTAGTCAACATCTATTACTGGCATTGTGCTATAATTACAGTGGTGAACTTGTCTATTAGTTCATTATCTTATTTATAGTTCTTAACACTTTTGTTTTTTTATATTTTGTCCCTGATGAAGGGTGGTATATCCACTTGAAACGTCGGTTTTTATTGTTACCATATATCCTGAGTGTCTCAGATATATCTTTGTTGTTTTATTGCACAGCAATTTTCATTGCTTGTCCCAGTGCATTTCCGGTTTTGTTTGTTTTGTTGTTATTTATCTGTTTTATCGCGTTATTCTCCCTTGTTATTACCTGTTTCCCTACACCCTGTTGGTATATCTTGCTTTTACTCTTAGCATTTTTATATTTTCGAGATATCCTCTTGTATCAGTTTTATGATCCTTGGTGTGTTTTGTTCCTGGTTCCGTTGGATTCATCTTTTTACATTTTATAAATAAATGGGCTTTATTCTAAAACCAAAATCATAATTTTGATGTGGGTTAAAACCATGTTTACTTAAATATTGTATTTTTATCGCACTGGCACAGGCTTCCTTTAGTGCTTCTTATAGCAAGAGCTATTCGCAGACGGAGTGTTTGTTTATAAAAGTACGTGGATATAACAAAGTTGGCTTGTTTAACATCGCAGCTACTGAGGTATTTGATTGCGACAATCCGGCAGAGCGTATTCTGAGAACCGTTTTGGATTCATCAGGTAAGAATTCGATGGCTTTAAAACACTTGCATGTACGTGTATAGTAATTTTATCTTATTTAATCGAAGCATTTATGTAGCGCTCTACAACACCGCGCTTACATTTATAAGCCATACAACGTCCAGGCAGCAGCTAATTCAGCGCCAAGTTGCGACATACAAAGAGTACAAACAAAAAATGAACAAACATATAGTAGGCAACTTAGAGTAAGTGCCTTGCCAAAGGACACAAACACGTTGGTCGCAGCGGGGCTTGAACTCACATTCTTCTGTTTATGAGTCCTGCGCTTATACCACCTGGCCACACCAGCCCCATAATTATTATTTCATTGTTTACCCATTTGTTGGCAGAAGATCTACATGTGATATGTATACCGGAATTATGAATAACGATCTATAATAGTACTTTCTAAGAGTTTATATCTTTGACACATATTGAAATCTCCATCTCGAAATACCGCGATATAGTCTGGCTTGATAGTTGCGTATCTCAAGCCCATGTCATAGCTTTGATTGTATTTATGTTGTTATTAAAGAATGTTGTATTGTTAAATTCCCCCTCTTCTTTTAAATTGAAATCAACAGACATTCTCATTCTCGAAGAAAATCCACCGGATCCATTTTTTGATAATGACTACACTTCCGACTCGACCAGAATTTCTGCTCGATGGCCTACTTTGAATTATCCTTCATATGAGTGGGCAATCATTGCGGACACTGGAAGCTACGGTAATCTAGATTTGGGGTTGAAAAATCCTTGTGATCATATTGGAATGATTTCTTGTGGAAATACAGAGCACGAATTTATCAATGTTTACAATTTTTCACCCGAAAAACTGTCTCACGGGCAACTTTATCGCACGTGCATTCATGCTGATTCTATCACAATTCTACATGAAAAATGGGACGAGGATTTGGAAGAAATTTGTGAATGTTCGGATGGTATAATACTAGATGAAACGCCCCCCGTACCTGGAAGAGTTTGGATAATACACACATCTAGTCCATTTCAAGTAAGTATCAGGACAATGAAGAATGTATCTCCACCAAAACAAGGTCACATACTTAGAATGAATTCAACTCTTGATGGTACACATTTTCCAAACTATATTAAAATGTTTATCTTTTAAATAGATATGAAAAAGGTGAAATCATATGTTATCAATCCATATACAAACAAAGGGAATCGTAAGACGCAGTGCCCTGAGGAGCTCGAATAAGGAAACTGAATCAAGATATGTTTAGATCCGGTCGGCTGAGAATCTCCTTTGCCTTCGCTAATATGCTGAATATTGACCCACGTACATGTATGTTTCCCACTATATCAGTTGCCCGGGCAACCTGCAGCTATCTGCCAAAAATTGATATTAGCTCGGGCACCTTGCTGTCAATAAATGTCATATTATTATAAACTTTAATTCTGTGGCGAAATGGTGGAAAAGGGATAGTCATAGGCAATAATATATAATACTTGATGATATTATGGCCTTAAATTATAGGTGTATGATTATTGGGGAAATAACGACAATTCAATAAGTATTAGGTATTCGTTAATTATTTGCCACGGAAATAGTCTAGTATCCCGACTGGTTAATGCGTTGGATTATATTAATCACATTACATGTTTTGACGCGTGATTTCGAATCTCAGTGGGATCACTAACTTGTTCTCTTGTTCTCTTATTTTTGTAACAAATGACGTTGTAAGTTAAACATTGGAATTTTGATTGATACTATACAAATACTTTTACTTTCTCTGATATAAATTGCAATATAATACGATATACCACTTTTCAAGAAACACGGCGGTGGATCACGACGCATATTTTCGTGTTGCCGGTGGGTTCTTACGATATCTGTATATGACCAGGGGCCTTGCCACTATTTATGATCTTTTTTGAATGCATCGTCTGCTTTTAGCTACAGGGTCAACGATATAGCGCCCTCAATAATAACCTGGACGAATAGAGTGTCAGCCTTTAGCTGCAGGGTCATTGATATAGCGCCCTCAATAGTAACACGGGTGAATAGATTTTCGGCTTCTGGCTGCAGGGTCAACGATATAGCGACGTCAATAGTTGGCCAGGCATATATATTTCCAGCTTTTACCTACCCGTGCGAGTAGTCTTTGCCTTCGATTTCTCCGTAAAAGATTAAGAATCTCGAGGCGTTACCCACTGGTTCCTCTCAAAATAGAGAAGGCCTACCTTTTCAATTTTGAAAGACCGATCTAAAAAGGTTCATTATAATCTTCCAGAATATGGTATTACATAACTATATTCTAACGGCACGCTGCGTACAAAACTCCGGTTCGGGTTCAGATTTAAGTTAACCAAAATACATATTGATCATCGATTTCCTTATCTCCAACGATGTGCAGATATCATCGACAGAAATAATAATTCATTGGACATCGTTTGTTGATGTTGAAGAACACGAGATGGCGCTGCATCATTCTGGTATCCAATATTACGAGTATGCAATTGGTAATTATGGTTATCACATACTACAATTTCAGTCAGAAATTATCAATATATGTACAAAAAATGTAAATATATTTGACTTGGAAATGTCTAAATCTCTATTTATATACTACGAGCAGTATTTTGATGCAATATTTGATCTTCTTTTATAGGCACAGGAAGTGGCAATGATGATATCGTCGAGTTTGGTAAAATACCAGTAACGAATCACGTTATTGTCGAAGGTTTATTACTGCAGAATGGCTACAGGTATTATGCAACTATTAGAGGTATGCATCGATTTAAAAACCATCGATCTCGATTGTTAAGCATTTCAATTCTCGTATTAAAGAGGATCTCAATGAAAGACACTTTCGAGACGTTTATTTTCCCGCGGGGCTCACATTTCGAATCAAATAACACATGATTAGCACTAGTACCCAGCTGCGAGCGTAGCGAGATGCGACCGAAGGGAGCAGCTCTAGAGTACTCCACTACCCCCCCCCCCCCCCCCCCCCCCCGGGCCCTCAAATTATCATTCAGTTTCCCCTACACATGTCTGTTATTCAAATATATATCAATTTCAACCCTGGATGATAGTGACAGGCCACCCAAAGCTGTGATTGGCCAATTTTAAAACCCAGCTGTCACTTCTCTGTCAGATCATAATTATTACAACAGATAAATGGAATGCCACCTGAATTGATATTTAATCGTAATGGGTATGATTTGATCATGAATTTGGACCAATAACAATAGCATCTATTATAACACGTTGTAAAATTGCTATTTGATACGAATAATGTAAACTATACTCTATTTGGCTGCCTCTGGATAGTGACGTAACTTAGCAGACGCAGCTTTTACGCACGCGTATGTATCTTCCATCTTTCATTTCTCGTGTGTATACATACAACAGCGCCTTGAGTAGGCGCGCACGTTATGTGCTGCAATAAGAAGAATACGCGGTTACGTCACTGTCTCGTGATGGCCAAATAGACTATAGGCGTGTGCATGAATATGTGAATTTCGAATAATATCAGAAATTGAGCAATAAACGAACTCGCAGTCTAAAGTTGGTGATGGATTAAAGCTGATTATAACACCTATTGCATTAGAATAGCGTTTAAATAAGTAACTAATATTGGTGATTACTCAAAGGTGCAACCCTAATTTTAGTAAAAGTACACGTTGCAGTAATAGTTTCTTGTTCTTTATGTTATACAGCTACCGATTTTGTGGGATTCTCGTCAGTTGCAACATCGGAGGCAGTTATCATTGACAATTTACCTCCTAGAGTTATGCGCAACGATATTGACGTTGGGGGCAGCATTCTGAGAACTACAACAGCCGTGACAGCAAAGTAAGTCTTAATATGTTACTTCTGTATTTACTCTATGTAGCAATGTGTATACAACTGTATCGCAAACATTTTCGGATCCATAATGACAATTACATGTATCTCTAGTTGTACTTGAAATTTTGAATCGTTGGAAAGTTTTTGGAATGTGCGCCAGTCGAGAGCCATCTAAACAACTTGCAGCGTGGGACATTAGTGAATTTTTTCTAGGTTGACAAACTTTTGGACACGCCATCTCTTCAATTTTTGCCTACAGTTTTGGATGTTAAAGACATTTAGTAGTAATGTAAAGATATGGGATTAAAATATTCAGCAACCCTCTGTTGCCATGGTAACGAGCCTTTCTATTTTTGCTCATTTAAGGGGAAAATACTGTTTGGCAGAACCATACACCAAGGTGGTACATTTTTTGCCCAAACTGACTTCATGAATGAGTTGCCTTATCTCTGGTCTAACAACCAACCGATTTAAATAAGTCAGTGTTGCCAGATTGATACCCCATTGCCATGTTGTAATGTCACATTTTGCGGAAGATGAAAAAGTCAGATATTATTAACCGACTTGAGGTTGCTACCGTTCCCCTCGAGGTGATTTTGTTTTCTTTGTGCTTTGTGTTTATAAAAAAGACCTAATACCCTTTGAGTTTATAGATGTTATTCATAATTGGCGCATCTACGTCAAAAGAGGGCCGTACTATCCAACTGAGCATGCTCAGAGCAATTAGTGCTCCGCAAACGAAGCCAGCGATGTAGTCGAGACGAGTGATGTAGTTTTTTAATGTGGTGAATTTGGCACTAATCATAAAAAAATCTTCATACTTCTGAGCTGTTAAATATTTGACCGTATTACATTCGTGAAATAAACTTCAACGTATGGACTATTTATTCCACTAGTTTAAAATGAAATGTTTGTTGGTAACCGACACTATCTTGGAAAATATAGAAGTTCACAGTTCATTACATTGTAGTAAGAGTCCGCGATTGTAATGTTAATCGGCGCTGAGCACGCTCAGTTAGAATTCACACCCTCTGTTTGCGTAAATGCGCTAATTATGAATAACATCTATCTATTCAAATTACCATGCACCCACAGGACTCCCACAAACCAACTTGTTTTACTTCCTTTCATGGTTCTAAAAAATATTCAATTGCAAGCCCCGCGGGACACGGTACAGGCGGGGACCATACTAAGACAGTGGCCGGGAAATGGACAAATCATTGCCCGACTATGTTGGGACCTATGCCGGGAACGTGTACAAAGTGGGAAACGGGGGTACACTTTGTACGTAGCAAAAGAAAACAAAAATAAACAAACAACTCTCTCTGTCTCTCTCTTAACGGTATTTTAATGTATATTCACTTCTTCTCCATTGATGGTGCCAGAAACCTCCAGGGCACGTGCCCCCGTCCTCCTGGCTTCACCAAATTGTGTTTCTCGCCCGGATTTTAAGGGCCAAGGGACGTAAGACATATATACATGTATATACGAACAGAGCGATGATAAATAATGTTTATCAACATTTCTGTTGCAAAGACCGTTCCTTATGGGATATACATTCCTGACATTATGTATTTATAAGCTACGATCTTGGTTTATTTTTTTATTGTAAGACAGCACGGAAGAAGCCTACCACAAAATACTTTATTGACGGATTAAAGGATTATTCCGTAATGGGGTCTTGACACTAGCTTAACTTGTGAATATCTTACACCAAGGAATTATGCCACAATCTTAGGTCCAGTTTTACAGCGACAGGTGATGCGTCAGACTTTAGATACAGAGACAAATTCTTGTATTTAAATAAAATATTTCTGATAGATGGACAGGTGTATTCTTTGATGACGTCAGTGGTGTGAAATCCTACGAATGGGGCATCTCATCTATTGCGGGTCACGCGGACATAATGCCATTTACACATACAACATCTGAAGAAGCTTCGTCACCTTCCGATCAACCATTGAACTTGCAAGAAGGTCATTCGTACTACATTACAATCAAGGTAACCATTCTTTACCTCATAATTTGCTGCACATTGGTATATATGTGCATGTTTTAATAAATACCAACATTCTAACGTGTAGATAACTGGACTACAGAACTATGGTTAGTCCAAAAGAATTTAGGTAAAGTCTTGTTTTGACCTCGAACTTCGAATAAATAACGATCCGGTAATGTATTTTTTTTTCTATTTAACTATCGATAGGCAATTAATAACCTTGGCCTAGAAACGATTCAATCTTTCGGAGCATATCTTGTTGATGAATCGCCACCAACGGCAGGTTACGTCTATGATGGAAGTCCTTCGGACGATTCCAATGATCAAGATTATCAATATGATACCACAAATCTGAGGGCGCGATGGGAAGGTTTTCATGATCCACACAGTACATTGGTAGGATATACCTGGAAAGCAGGACAATGCAAAGGTTGCGATGACGTAATTAAGGAACATTTTGCTGGGAAGAAACATGGTGAGCGACTACGCATTTTAATGATGTTTCTCTCAATCTCAACTTCTTACCTTGCAAGCTGCACATTTAGAGAAAACACTGGGAATCCATTGAGCTCAAGTGATAGCTCATTGGTGTTCTTGGTTTATACAATTAATAGAAGTTTGTTAAACGAATTTGGGATATTCTTCAGACATTATTATTTAAAAGGAAAACATGTATAAACATATTTCAGGGATTTAAGTTTTTTCGCATCGAAATATTTAGTTAATTTAGTTGAAAATGAATAGAACTGCAGTGTGCCACGGTCTTGTTTGGGTGCTATGAGAAAGTACAGAGAATTTAAAATATGAAAGTAAAGGTGTCAAAATAATACTAAATTTTCATCCCAAATAAAAATAATAAGATGAATAAAGAGATAAAGTGTCAATATATGAAGGAGTTGAAAGACTAGTAACAATGTTGCGATTGGTAATACTTGAGTGTATCAATTGGCAAACAATTGAGAAGATTATTTTAAAAGGAAGTTTACTTGTCAGACTTCCCACAATAGGAGAGTACATTGGTTATAATGAGGTTGATTGATTATTTATGAGCTATTTTTAATGGGAAATGTGTATGGGCATTTGAAGAAGGCACATGTTTTCTTCAATTCCATGGAATTGAATAAGCAGATGATGTTGGAAACATGCATTTATTAATTAGAAGAGATTCAGCAATACATTTGTTCAACTAGTAGTGAAATATTACATTCCACATTTAATATATGAGATGATTTTGACATCACAACCAAAGGTCCTAATACTTTTGGTTGCTAGTGTACAACAATTTTAGAAAGATTATTGTATTATTGAAATGGGCTACAAGTCATTCGTCATTCGCGGAGGTCGTAAATTCAAGAGTAAATGACAGATTATGCAGATTGGCCACCAAAATCGATCAATGAAATTCCACTGACAATTGATGTGATGACAGGAATGAGTATGCTTATGCTTACTTCAAAGACCCTTGACCAACTAACTAACCTATGGTTTCAATTCTATCACACAGATGTTTCTGCTGGTAATCTTAACTTAATACCAGGATTTGTCTACTACATAACCGTCACTGTTTGCAATTTGGCTGACCTTTGTACGTCTGTGACCTCTGATGGTGTATTAATTGATGACACTCCTCCAACTAGAGGTCGCGTTAGAGATGGAAGTCCGGAAACTGGTGAATTGGACTTTCAGACCTCACGGTAATTACAGGGTAGCATACACATTTTTAAGTGGGTTTCGTTGTCACCGAAATGTCCTTTGTCTTATGTAGTATTAAAAAGATGATAATTCACTTTTGCCACTTGCACTCATGTATGTAGGCCTACACTATTTATCAGGGGTGTTCAGTGTACCGTACGTAACTATGTGATACCATTGACAATACGCCACTATGTAATACCACCAACTATATGTAACGGTGAAAATAATAATTACTACATGTTTTAAGTATTCCTATTTATTATTTATCGCCAGGATTTTCCTTTCCGCCCATTGGTGGGCATTTCATGACCCTCAATCTCAGTTATCGCACTACGAATGGCGGGCGGGAACGACGGAGGGCACAGACGATATACTTCCCGCTAAAAAGCTGCACTTATCGAAAAGCGCCCTCACAACACTGGAGAATAACATGCCAACTGATACCACTATATTCATCACGGTTCGTGCTTACAACCGAGCTGGTCTATGGAGCGAAGGAACGTCTAATGGCTTCAAAATTGATACAACACCTCCTGTAGTTAATATTATGCTAACCGTTGATCCATTTGGGGTTCTTGCACCTGATACACAGGTAATAGCCTTATCAAAAAAAATTCTCGTGTTATAGGTAGTGGTTTAATATACGAAATGATTAAGAAGATGGATTTTGATTGGATGCTGCGAATTATTTGCTACCTAAAACCAGGCCTGGGTGGAAAGCAAGGACGCTCTTTTTATCCGGGGTTGAAAGCATTTGCAGCATAACCAAACAATTGATGGGATCATTGTTGGAGCACTGATTTAAAAGAACTTGAACAATGCATGTGGGGCTATTACGGCTATTTCAGGAATATTTGTTGAAGGATGAACCCTTCCCTGATCTAAACTGCATTTCTGAATTCCTCTAGTTACAAGCTTTCCAAAAATGTATACTTTTGCTCTCATAGGTTGAAAACTTTATCTGTTATAGGCCTAGTTATTTTTATAAATCCGGTAAATTGAGGCTGATTATTCATGTTGACTGTGTAGCGAATAGGAAGAAAGCTGATGATCATGGTCTTATCCAGAATTAATTAGTTGTTACAAATAGTTGACAAGTCTGTTGAACCACATACTTAAAGACTACTAAATAACCTTTAAAATGGGACCAGAATGGTGTTTGTAACATTAGGGGATGACTAGTAGTTATTGTAAAAAGAACAAAACATGGGATTATCCCCATTAAGTTTGTACAGGCGGCACCCCTTCCGGCGGCACCCCTTCGTTCCAGCACCCCTGGTCCCCAAACTTCAAACAGCTGTATCTCCATTTATGTATTAGCTATACCAATGCCAATTTGCAGGCATATAGCTTGTTATAATGGCTTTAAAATGATACCAAACTTGTTGAGATAGCTTTTGTGGTTTTAAAAATATTTGAGGAATATGACAGAATGAGACTAAAAAATGTAACGGCACCACACTATTGGGAGGCGAGTTCATAACGCGTGACCCTAAGCAATTAAATAAACCCATTTTAGGGATCCCAAGCTACTTTCTTCATTTTTTTATCAAGGTAAACCATGTCATTTCCAAGGGGTTTTATAGATGGCGCACATATTTACGGTAGAGGCGGCATGTAATAAGTCACACATATGCTAATATACCGCCATTTTGTTATGAATAATCATTAATAAACAGGTCAAACCTCTCTACTACGCTTAACCTCTCTACGTCACGTTAAACCTCTCTACGTCACGTTAAACCCCTCCTATAGCCTTAATACTAACCATATATCTATTATACTATACTCAATATACGTGATATAGTCCTGTACCTACCTACCCCTGTGGATATCGTGCCTCAATGGATAATCATAACCACTATACTCACTGGCATCTATAGCCTCTGCATGCCCCTGTGGATATCGTGCCTCAGTGGATAATCATAACCACTATACTCACTAGCATCTATAGCCTCTCCTCTGCATACCCCTGTGAATATCGTGCCTCAATGGATAATCATAACCACCATACTCACTAGCATCTATAGCCTCTGCCTACCCCCGTGGATATCATGCCTCAATGGATAATCATAACCACTATACTCACTAGCATCTATAGCCTCTGACTACCCCTGTGGATATCATTCTTTACAATTATTCATACACGTAATATTTAATATTATATTTTGGCTAACTCTACATGTGCAGGTTTTACGATCAACTCTTGGTTTCAAGTGGAAATTTACAGATGCAGAGAGTGGGATTTTGTGGCACCAAATATCTGTTAGCACCCATCCCAATGGAGAGAGTGACCTGCCAAACACAAGGGTAAGGCAAAATGGGCGTCGTAACATTTTAAGCTTTGTGAGTCAACTGTCGAATCAGTTAGGCTCGTGAGTACGTCAGTAGTCGGGAAACCAGGAGATATAACGTATTTTGGCTTTCGTAGTTCTTTTAAATCCTAAATTACACGTCGGTGCTAATTCCTAGCTATTCTGGCGTGCATGACATCATTACAATGGTATTTTAATAGTCCTGGAATAACTTAAAATTTAGGAATAAGTCTGACTTCGAAGCATATTTTTATATTTGTTTTATTGCTAAAAAACAAACAAATTGTGTTTTACGTTCATATTGCATTTGGAAATTTATCAACAACTAGTAGGATTATTGCCAGGACTAAAGGTTAAGCCAGAAAAACTCGGACGACAGGGTTTATTATACTATCAGTAGTATTATGTCTATAACGTACTTATTTTAATACACATTAAAATGTGTTTTGTTTGCAGCTCAATGGTGGAGACACAAAGATTACATTTGCCGATATTACTTTGCATGATGGGAGTGTTTACGACGTTCGTGTTTTGGGGTGTAATGGCGCTCGTCACTGCACTGAATCCGTTTCAAGCGTGAAAGTAGGTGTTGAATCTTTTTTACCTAGCGCTATACATAATTACGGCATTCGTTATAATTAATATGATAGAAAGTGCCACCAACAACAAAAGTGAAATACTGTTAAAGTATCCTATGTTGGGAGAAGGAGGCCTAGGGCGCCACACTAGTTGTCAAATTTCAAAGGCTTATTTCCCTATATACATATTGCACTTCAAAGATCACTCACATACAGGGTGTCACGAAAGTCTATGCACGTTTTTGAAGAGTCATATTTCGTAAAATATAATGGTATAAATTTAACCATATTTTGATAGACGAGATTTGGGAAATTATTTTGATACCAAACACAACCCTATTGGCGAACGCATAACATTATAAAACTGATTGAAAGTTTTGACCGTGTGCCAGACCCACCCATACCAAGTACCACACATCGTTGCTAAAATCAGGTGCACATAAATAAACAGTATGAAAGCAACGTTGCGCATTAGTCAGAGTTCACTGCTTCACCTTGCAATATTAATGTTTTTACCAAACTCGGTCACTCACAACGTAAATAGGCGTAGTAGACAACATTGCACAGCAAAAGTCTTCATTCAAGATGGTTTACAGCATAGATAAGCGAATACAAATTGTATGGTTCTACGCTGAAACAAATTCAGTTCAACTTACTCAACAAAAGTTCAGAAAACATTTTAAAGTGAAACGCGCACCAGGAAGAATATCCATTCTGAAAAGTTGTTGGATACATTTTTAAACACAGGAATTGTGCATGATTTGTCTCGATGTGGTAGAAAGACTGGTAGATCAACAAGTCACATTGATGTCATAAGACATGCAGTAGCCAAAAGTCCAAAGAGATCTATTCGCCGACTTCCCGCAGAAAACAAGATTAAAAGATCAACTGTTCACAGTATTTTGCGTAAGGACTTGAAGAAGTTAGCATACAAGATTCAGATCAAACTAAACATTAAAGCAGCCGACAGATAAAGTTTGTTATTATGATGGGATCACTGTAATCTAAATTTTTTAATATTACAATTGACGGATCACTTTCCGTGTAACCAATCATCTACCCGCTACTCTACCCATCTTTTTGTTAATCTCAATAGGTATGGATTTATGAACTTTATTCCTCCGAAGTATAAAATTACAGTTTTGCAGTAATAACTTATTTTACTTCTAGGGTGTCATTACAAACAGTTGTTACTCCAATGTTTGGTATCAAAATTATTTCCTACATCTCCTCTTTCTAAATAATTGATGTATTCATATTTTCAATGCGACTTATATTTCGTGAAATACAAAGCTTCAAAGTCGTTCATAGACTTTAACTGGGACACTCTGTACATCATTAACTTTAAGAAACATATTTACGGTGACAAATCGTGTCACTATACAAGAGCCGAAATTAACGTGTTATAATCCTAATTGTACACGTACAAGTAAGGAAACATATTTACTGACGTGCATGACATGATTGTCGGTGTGCTTGTGTTGTGAAGAAGAATTCACCCTTTGGTATAGAACCATTCCTTCTTACCTGAGGTAATTGGATAGACCCTTTCAGAATGAAAATAGCAATTATGCTATTGATAAAGCCCGATTTCTCAGTGGTTTGCCACAAATATTGTGATCAAAATGAAGACCATTGTCTTTGACAGAATAGAATAGAAGGATGATACCACGTGTCCAGAAAATAGTGAGCTCTGCACCTATATCTTAATGTAGGCCTATGATAAGTCATACGAGTAGGCCTGCTTTCATCATGCTGAGAACTTAATTTAACCCTAGTCCTACCCTTAGGGTTTTCTCCGGTTGCACGTCTAGGTAATGGTTTTTACATATTTTGCCCTAATTACTGGGTCCATCCCAGTATTGAATTCGTCTTACGAGCTCTGAGTCATGGCTCAAGGACTGCAGTGTTGCCAACTCAGATTAGTTCAAAACCGCGGCCCAAGTGTCCTCTAAAACCGCGACCCGCGACAAAAATTGTTGTGTTCCCATAGAAAATACAGTGTAGCTTGACTTTTCCCTAAGACTAATATATAGTTATATTAGTCTCAGTTTTCCCAAACCGTGGCCCCCGTTTTTTTGCCCGCGGTGCAGGGGACAAAAGTAGCCCAATAGTGCGGCCAAACCGTGGTGTAGGCAACATGTCTCAAAAAAGTCTTAAAAAAGTCTCAAACAGTGTTGCCAACCGTGATGTTCCAAACCGCGGCCCAAGTGTGCTCTAAACCGCGGCTCACGACAATAAGTAGCCCAATTATATTACGATCCTGTGTACTAAGGTCATTATATCATGTGTTACGGTTGATTGGGGGAGAACCTTGTTGGTTACGGTCGAGTTTATTATCAAAGGCGCTAATCCGTATATAAGTTTGTCGTGGCCAGTATTTGGCTTTTGCATGTCTCAAGGATCTAATCCCCCTGTGCAAACGTCGGCGGTAATGTGTGACGCTTGGTCGAAGGTAGACTTTGGATTCTGTTGACGGTGAAATGACCAACCGGAAATCATAAATATTATGCTAATCATTAAACATGTTGATCCTCTCTGTGCTACGGTGCATCGTTCTTGGTTAGTCAGTCAAAGGGAAACTGTGGCTTCTAAAGCTCGCGATATTATCAACTTTGAAGCCAGGAATTCGCGCAGTCGCAATGACTCGAAAGACCGGGGGAAGGACCTATGTTTCAGTTGGGTGGCAAAGTGTTGTTGTTTTTGTATTTTCAAGTGGGCGAATGCCCGGGGAGGGAGGGCACTGACGTTGGAAAGGTGTTCAAAACACTGGAGGAAAATCGCGAACATTTTCATTACAAAGCCCCATTTTTTAAAGACATCGATAAAATCAGTTTAAAAATATTTGTTCGTCATAAAAAAATCTCTTGGTTCAGTTCGTACTCTACCCTGAGACTAATATAAGTCTCAGCTCTACCTCTGTACCTGATCCCCTTTTTGATACCGTGGTCAATTTTTTTATTTTTTTTATCAGTATTATAGGCGAAGTTTTTTGTGCTGGTATTTTATAACAAACTTCCTACAACCCTTACCCCTTGAAGTCTAATGGAATATTCAGCTTTAAACACAAATACATTACATGCTTACAAGAAATCAGGATATATGACAACAGTGTTGATGGAATTGTCGCTGTTCTGCTGACATACCGGCACATTACAACAGAAATAAGTAAAGAGATGTGCCGGTATGTCAGAACAGCGACGGAATGTTTAGAAGCCATAAAGCAAATATAACGCTTGTTGAAGACAATAGCGGCGTGTTAGCCCAAATACGTACTTGAGTGGTTTATTGGCTCATCAATTGACGGTACTTGAAATTAATGACTAGATTGTCATCGCGCACGGGAAGCTACAGCCATTCTTGCTGGGGGTGGGGGGGGGGGGGGGGGGGGCACTCATATGCCGTATCTACGTAGGCTTATATAAACTGCTCACAAAAAGTATCGTAACACTTAGAAATGATCCAATATATAACGGCTCAAAAAGGTATGCATTAATCGAAGCAAATAACCAAGTGCATAATTTTGTTCTGCGTATTTTGACAGCTCAATCGTTGAGATACGATGTTGCGGAGCGGAGTTATTGTCATTTTAATGACCGTGGGTCCAGTTTCCAAGGTGACACTCATCCCTATTGAAAATCACGAATCTGATCATTCTAAACAGTAATGCAAACCTCTTTCTATAGGGTGATTGTCACTTTTGAAACTGGACCCACGACCATTGCAATGACAATAACTCCGCTCTGCAACATCGTATCTCATCGATCGAGGTGTCAAAATACGCAGAACAAATTTATGCACTTGGTTATTTGCTTCGATTAATGCATACCTTTTTGAGCCGTTATATATTGGATCATTTTTAAGTGTTACGATACTTTTTGTGAGCAGTTTACAATGTATGTTAGCACAGCAAATATTTGAAGGCCTATAAGAATAGTCTTAGAAATTCGAAACTTAACTGGTATTTTTTATTGATTGGCAAAAAAATAATACAATATACGAAACCAGTCCCAACTGAATAGCAAAAATACTGGTTAAAAACTGTTTTTCTCGATAAGAATTGATTTTCTCAAGAAAAAAATAGGTCTCAAGAAATGTGTTTTTTCCTCCTCAATCCAGTCATTCATTGTTGTCAAGGCCTACTGCTTTCCAATAAATGTGTGTACACCGCCCGGGGTACACCGTACACGTCAGTGGCGTAGCTAGGATTTTTTTCAGGGGGGGGGGGGGGGGGGGGGGGGGGGGGAGGCAAGATTTCAAAAACCTTCGTAAATAAGGTCCACACATTTCGCACGGTCCAACAATTTCGCAGTCCAAAAGCAGCACAGTCAACAAATAATGGCCAATCCGCAGGATTTTAATCAATTTTTCAAAAAAAATGGCATTTATTTACAGTATTTAAAAAAAAGGGAAAATGTTATTTTTAAAACGTTAAGACGCATAAAAGCACTATCTCCAGAGAGTGGGGCGGGGCACAAAGGGAGGCGGGGCACACAACAAATTCTGTCGGGGGGGGGGGGAACTACCAGCCCAAATTTTAAATATCCTACCCATCAATTTTGCCTTAAAGACACAAAAAATCTGCCAAACCCTAACAATATGTAGAGCATATAATGTTAGTTAGGGTTAGTCTAAACACCAAACATGATTATTAAAACAATCTCAATACGTCAAGCATAAATATTTCCATTGTTGCATTAGTTGTTATTTATGCAATTGCAAGCCGGGCATGGCGGGGACCGTACACGAGTGTAGGCCTACACAAAATGGTGCCCGGCTAGGCCTATGCGGCCGGGGGAGTGTACGCGGACGTACAAACTGTGCCCCCGCTAGCCGAGGCGTGTAGCGGGGACGTACGCTAAGGTAACAAATGTACACCCGGACGTTTGCTATGAATAAGCTAGAGATGCGATGCGCTTGACGGAATAAGCCATATTGAACACATAGAAATGCATTCCGTTATGGTTGCAGAAAGAAGTAAGCGACCTTGGGACTGTAGTGAATACGTTGTCCTGGGAAATGGGTGGCCGTGTACACTTTGTCCCAGACAAGGGGCCGGGACTGTAGCAGGGACGTGTACAAGAAATGGTGCCCGGCCCTGCGGGGACACCCGGGACGTACGTCACATGGGCAATTTGTACGTCCCGGCCCTAATCCCCGCTATACCCGGGTCCCCCGGGGCAGGGGATGCAATCATGATAAGTGCATTAATAATTTTGAGTAACAAAATCCAATTCAATTTTGTTGTCTATTAAGCTGTATATGGATCAAAATGCTCCAAATTAGATGAATCAAGTTTGTGTGTACCGGTTCTGGCATGAGCCTGAGCACGGAGAGGCAGACGGGAGTATGCAGAACTGAATTATATCTTAACTATTTGGTAAAGATCATTTGTGTCAATTCCACGTGGTTTATAGAACAGGAGATATATCTTTAGTGACATTTTAGAACACTTTAGACCCCGTGCCGTACCGAGAAGGGGGGAGTATGCAGAACTTAATTCAACCGTAAATATTCAGTAAAGATCATTAGTGTCCGATTGAAACTTTCCACGCGGCATGCGTCTGTAGACGACATTCCAAAAGTTCACAAAATGTCTAAACACATGACATATTGTAGCAATTCCACGTACTAATGACATTTTAGAACATTGTAGACCCCGTGCCGTACCGAGAAGGGGGGGGGGGGGGGGGGGTGAGAGGGGGGGGGGGAGTATGCAGAACTTAATTCAACGTTAAATATTTAGTAAAGATCATTAGTGTCATTAACACTGTAGACGACATGTCAAAAGTTCACAAAATTTCTAAAAAATGACATATTGTAGTATCAATTCCACGTGGAGATGTATCTTTACTAATGACATGTTAGAACATTTCAGACCCCGTGTCGTACCGAGAGGGAGGGGGGGGGGGGGGGGGGGGGAGGGAGGGGCGGAAGTATGCAGAACTTAATTCAACGTTAAATATTTAGTAAAGATCATTAGTGTCATTAACACTTTCCACGCGGCATGCGTCTGTAGACGACATTCCAAAAGTTCACAAAATGTCTAAAAAGGACATATTGTATCAATTCCACGTGAAGATGCATCTTTACTAATGACATTTTAGAACATTGTAGACCCCGTGCCGTACCGAGAGGGGTGGGGGCTGAAGTATGCAGAATTTAATTCAACGCTAAATATTTAGTAAAGATCATTAGTGTCATTAACACTTTCCACGCGGCATGCGTCTGTAGACGACATTTCAAAAGTTCACAAAATTTCTAAAAAATGACATATTGTAGTATCAATGCCACGTGGAGATGTATCTTTACTAATGACATGTTAGAACATTTCAGACCCCGTGTCCTACCGAGAGGGAGGGGGGGGGGGGGGGGGCGGAAGTATGCAGAACTTAATTCAACGTTAAATATTTAGTAAAGATCATTAGTGTCAATTCTACGTGGTTAAGTACCGGTTCTGGCATTTTATTACAATGTAACAAAACCTCCTTTATGGAAACTGAAGTAATAAAAGATGACCATTTACAAATACAAACCAACATTCCATCTAAACAGTACTTACCTTTCAAACGGTGTTATGCATATGACTGTGGTCCATCGTGACAATTAGACTAAAATATAAACATTTGCTTTACTTGTAGCACACAAATTCCTTAAATTGCAATATTGTTCTTGTAAACAGATTTAGAATATAGTTATAAGCTATATAGTTTAATTAGTTCCATCATAGCAAGATACAGGGTGAGTCAAAAAACTGCAATAGTGGAAAGAAGCCATTTTGTTTCCAAAACCAAAATGAATTTTAAAATTTCTTTAAACGTTGCAAGAATGATGTATTTAATCCTAACTTTGTGTGAAAAAATGAAGTCGATCGCATTTTCGTTTGTCTTTGGCAGTGACCCTCTTTGCTGCACAACCAAATATACCTGTTTGTCCACGAGCACAGGGATTTTCATTTGAAATGGCACACATTGCATTTTCATATTTGAATATCCCGCCAAAAAAAAAGGAAAATGTCACTTTTTTATTAAAATTTAGAATATTATACGCTTTCATAGCATAGGTATGATTATAATTGATTATGCTAAGTTACATGTAAACAAGAAAGGATGCCATCAAATTCCAATAACATCACAAATGAACTTTAAGTTTCCAAATTTGACCGAGTGACACATTTTGCGATCTGATGCATATTTTGGGTATCTCGTGGACACACGTGTGAAATGGGTGCACTGATTAAAAGGTTCAAATTAATTTTGGTTTTGAAAACAAAATGGCTTCTTTCCACTATTGCAGTCTTTTTGACTCACCCTGTATATTCAGCTATTATCAATCCGCGCACACAATTTATCCAAGCCTATAAGAACGATTTTTGCAAACAAAACAAAAATGCAAGTGTTTTAATTGCCTACTCTTCCACAAATTAAATCATATGTAAACAGTTTCCGCCAATTTGGAACTAAGTAAACTATAGCACTAAAAATAATCGCAGAAGGAATATATCCTAGAAATTTCGTTTTTAATGAACAAACTACAACTATTTTTATAGTAAAGATGTTGTATGTGTGCATAATAAACATTGTTCGGCAAAGAAATCATACACTTGTCCCATTATTTTGAGTCCAATCAAACTAGATAGCACCCCCTTCTTGGCTAAATCGCTGCTTCCACTTTCACTTTACATAACCCACATCCACTAAATGCGCCAATTAAAATATATGTACAAAATTGAAAATAATATGATTAGCTTTGTAAATATGTCATGTCCATCAACTCAATTTTTTAATAACCATGTTTATGCACCAATTCAGTAAAACAGCATACCCCACGGTAACCTTAATATTTCAATGGGGACATTGTCACTCATCTCATTATATCAGTTCGTCTGAAATCTGATAAAGACTGTTCCCCTTACAAATATACAAAGGATGAGACCAACTCTATTCACTAACAGGACCCAGTCAGGTTTTGTTCAAAATCTCAAACCACAAACCCCGAGAACCGCAAAAACCGAGAACCGCGAAAGCCGAGAACCGCTCTAGTTTTATTCTTGAATCTGATAGTATATGCATTTGACAGCTTGTCTGGCGAATGCAAAATTTGCCTATTGTGACACCCTGTTTTCAGATGAACACGTTTTTTTGTTGTTGTGAATTGAGAGCATTGAAAATTAAATAAACTCCTTTATCATGTTTATCGATCATTCGCCACACGCGGTTGTTAGCCCACGCATGGCTGAGTGCCGAGGTGAAGTCAACTGGTTGTGACATCAGCCAATCACAGGCTCTCTATTCTTTCGCGGTTTATTTCGATTGCAAGGCTAGAGCGTGTTACTGCTGGGGAAGAAACCGCTAATAAACGCTAAGTTTGCCTAGTAGAAACAGGCAGAACCCGGCAATAATCGGTATTTTTGGTAATCCCAAAAACCTTCACAAACCAGGTTTGGAACCGGCAATAATCGGCAATAAACCCAATAGCAACAGAAAGGCGATTCTTAGCGGTTTGCGCCGTGAACCATGTCACGCTGGGTTATACACATTATTGTGAAGCAATTTTGTTTGCAGGTGCGGTTGCATTGTTTGGTATTATAAAAGGTCAAATGTCGTGGCCCATCGATAAACTTAGCGGTAACTTTTCGGGAGTAGAAAGAGGGGGGTGGGGGGATTAAAAACTGACCGATTGAAACTTAGCGTTTATTAGCGTTTACTTTTGCAGTGCCCAGCAGAAACACGCTCTCGGTCACATCTTCGGCTGAGACAGTCCGATCTAGTTGGTACATTTCGTACTCGGCGTTCTCCGGTCTATATACGTAATACAATGGATTGGGGTTCTTATGCGTCGAAAAAAAAAACCAGCTTAGAGTTTAACATATTTAACATAATCAACATAGTTAACATATTCAACATAGTTAACATATTTAATATACGAGGGTGATTCAATAAGTTCTACCTCCTCACTCATAACATCGCTAATATGAATGTCAGCCTCATTACATTTGTCATGATTATAGCTCTGAATCATAGCTATACATTTATAGTAAATGCTAATTGATTCCTATTTCACTTTTGTCATGATGCAATCAAAGCCAGAGAGAGATTTTGGACAACGGACACGGAAAATTACCCTAAAGATAAATACGGTCGTACATGTTTTTTTTCGTTTTCTCTCCGTATTGTATGATTAGGTATAACCACCCGATTTAGATACTGAAAATAGAAAACAATGGATGATTTATGAATAATAATAATGCTATACTATCATGTGTAAATCAGATTGTAGGCAATATTAACCTTTGTAGCTTGAAAATAGTATAATATCAACTCGAATGTATTAACACGCCTTTAGCATACTGGAATACTGATATTCAGTCAAATGTTCGTTGTTACAAGTCAAGCCACAGTGATGCCACGAATGATAAATCTTAACAGGATGTAACTTTATCAGTTTTCCTTATATGCAACATTTAGAATAGTTATTCAGGTCGCACAAAATAGTTGGGTTTTTACTGCATATCCAGAAAAGTACAATGAGCATTCAGACCAATCTACTATGATGTGGTAGCTATGATTCAAAGCTTTAATTGTGGAATATTTCATACGACTGGCTTGTATAATAGCAAAGTTATGAGGTAGGAGGTAGAACTTATTGAATGACCCTCGTATGTTAAAACAACAAACAACCGGGGCCAATATTCCGATATGTGGATCTTTTTTGGCGAACATTTTAATGTTGGCCTATATTTCACTGGAACATGACATTTTTTGGTCGGCCATGGATACAAACAATAAGAAGAGAGCTCTATACTCAATGTATCAATCAAAGTCAATTGCTAAGCTTACCCCCATCGGCGCCTTTTCTCGGCGATTGACACTATATTGATAAGCCTTCACCAATGAGTCTAAACTCCGTAAAAATTAGTCCTAACGGCAGCAAAATCGAAATAAACAATCTGACCAAAACGTGTCAAAGGTCAAATAAATTACCGCGATCGCGAGCGGGGGTGGTGGGAGGGGGGGGGGGGGGGGGGGGGTTAGGGATTCCCCTAAAAGGTATTATCACCCTCGTAGCTCCTCATCACAGGGAAATAGTACTTTTTTTCTGGGAAATATTGGGAAATAGTTTTAATCCACAATATTGTATGTCGTATGATGTAGTATGCACCAAACATTTGACATGAATATGTGTATGTATTATACAATACCAAATAAGCGTAACTCTGCATATCTGTATGGATTTAATTAGTTGGTGGTAGCGGATCTGGGTAATCGTTTTTGCATCCTTTGCGCTCATTTTGACCAAATCACTCGGTGTAGGGTAAGCCGTAAATGGCTGACCATACAATATTTAAAATCGCTAAACTTAACTATCTTAATAGTACAGTCTTGAATCTGATAGTACATATTGACTCATATTTTCCGACATGTATATTTAACAGGTGGATTCTAGCCCGCCAACAACAGGGACGTTTGCAATAGATACTGCGCACTCCCCCAACCTGCAGCGCCACCTAGCGGGCTGGATGTCATGGCATGCGCCTGCCGATGCAAGTGGAGATTATATCAAATTGGCATGGCTTGGCTTTACAGACTGTCATTCATACATTGTTAATTATTACGTCACCGTTGGAAGTAAATATGCTGCTTCTGATCTAACCTCGGTATGTATGTAGTACATATGTAGGGGTGTATTAATGTATGAATATGTTTATTTTTATGAATATGTTTATTTTAATAAACATATTCATAAAAATAAACATTTCCCATAATTTTCGAATTATAGTAGATTCATAAATCTTTGCGGATCGGTTCAGAATTTGGACTTATTCCATTTGGTTACAGATATGCCATTTGATTGGAATACAATGATGGTAGAGCGTCTATGTTAAGATGCGTATTGGTTTCACTGCGTGAAGCGTAACACTCACCAGACAATTGCCGCGCTATTCAAATGTGCCATCTTACCATGTGACATACATAATTTATATTGATCAATCGTGTCTCATTTCAAATCACCCTCATATAAATGCGTCCACATAGATGAAGTTATGCAGAAACCGATTTTGATGATAGTCCTCAATTTGTTGTCACTACTTTCCGGATATGAATACCAACGACGCGGCAAGTACAGAGACACGCGTTTCAATGTCCATATTTCCATTTCAATTCACTAGCTCTTATATAAGGGGGTGTGGACTCTCAGGTACAGCCTCCGTAAAACTGTCGTTACTTCTTCTTCAAAATTCATTTAATCTTTATAAACGTATACAGTTCAATGTATCCAACCATGATAATGAAATTGACCATTTTGAAAAAACACAAAAAAAAAACACGTTTTTTTACCCATTTTAGGTTTGGAAAAGATAACTCAAAATATATTTTGTTAAATTTTGTCATACTAGTTTTATGATAATCCTGATAACATTCCCCAGGAGCTTTTTTATTTTTAATATCTTATTTATTTTTTGAGTTAGAGAACAAAAAGTGCCAAAAAATGATTTTCATGATTTTGGTGGTAAAAAATCACAGTGACAATGGTCTCTCGTGCTGTCGTCCAAATTCTTATTTGATCATCATTTATACAAGAAGGATTAAAACTCTTAGAAGAAATGATGATCAATTTGTGTCACCTGTTCAGATGGCACATTTAAATAGCGCTATTTGCTCCACATTCATTAGAAGTATAAGTTGTGACCCATGCCATCATCGCCCATAATTTGTTTTCTGGATGTGTCCAAGAAATTGGATTGATCCCAAGGTTATATAACTAATTACCAACGACAAAGCAACGACTGTCACCCAGAGTTCACCTCTATGTTAATGAGTTGCTCACAGAGGTATTGATTCTGTAAGATTCTGTAAATAATTAACTTAGATAGCGCCTATAGGTTGTTTGGCCGCATTCAAACCAAGTATGTCCCTGTTAATCCCCTCATTATGTCGCAAGGGTGTTGCCCTAAATGTCTCCTAAAGCACAGCGATATGCCTCCTAGATCACAACTCAGGAAAATAAAGTAGCCCGATACATTGAAAAAACGACTGTTTGCAGGCGGGCAGCACCTATTTTTTTGGCCGCGAGGGCATAAAAATAGCCTAATTAAAAATAAGTAGTTTTTCGCTAATTGTCATGAAGTCGCACACCGTCGCACATAATGTTGAACTTGAACGGCCGTACAATACTTTTAGCTACAGTATGCTACAGTATGCTGACCGTATGACACCGTACGGCTGAGCAATAAATTAATTTATAATCGTCTTCGAAAATAAACTCTTGAGGGCAACCATGATGCTATCAAACTAAACTGGATCTCCACATCCCCATATATCGCCGATATTTAATATGTTTAAAAAAGAACGTGGGTAAAAAGTGAATACGGGAAGGATTTACTCTACATATAACCACCGCAATGAACTGTGAATAATATTGTGACGAACGCGAAAAGGAAATACCATTGTGCGATCGATATCGGGCTGTGCCCGCCAGTGGACAAAAGGACCATTAACACCAAGGACAGAGTTAGTTTAATTTATTCCTCCAAAACATTTGTTTAGCACAATCAGGGCATTGCCCACATACAATTATGTCATTGTGCCCTATGTTACTTTAGTAAGGTCACGTACACATGTTCATACACAGAGTGAACAAAGTTTGTGGAGGACAAATAAAACAAATCCGCGAAATTCAACAGACTAATGCATAACGTGTAAATCAATAGGCGACTGGAGACTCGTTGTCTGATCATCCATGTGTTGCATGGACCAGTTATAGTGGTTACTTAGCAACGCTAGTTCCGGTTGGTTCATTGTATATACTCTATTCATAGTCAACAATGTTATTGATACACCTATTCAAAACTCACGCCAGACATAAGACTATTTCCATGGCTATACAAAAGTGGCATTATCGCATTACGCTAAGCTAGGATAATAGTCTCTACACTGTTAGAAAAAGGGTGCTTCAGGGGTTCTTGGCTGTCCCGTATATGGAACCCTAAGGGTTAAAGGTTCTTGGATTTTAAAGGACCCATAAAGGTTCTGTAGACAACCTTTAGAGGTTCTAAAGACCCATTTTTGCCCATTCTTTGCCCATTTTGAACCTTAAAATGGTTCTTTTTTTGAACCTCTTAAGGTTCCATAAAGGGTTCCATGTACGGGACAGCCAAGAACCCCCGAAGCATCCTTTTTTCTAAGAGTGTAATAGGATTTAAATAACAATTATGTTAAAGATCGGCAATGTGATTAGTGCTTTAATCATGGATCATTGATATTCCTTCTGTATCTACTATTACTATGGTACATGCCATATTATAATGTAGTAAAGAAAGAATGCAGAAAAAAAATACCGAAGTAAATTGCTAGATTTCCCAAAAGATCCCAGCCGTAAAAACTAGAGTCACAAAGAAACCGTGCTCCGTGAACTCGATTTGAATAACCAAATCTAGCGAATCTGTTTTTTTTCGACACGATAACTCAGACAACATGGATGGCAAATAATCATGTAGTAATGCTATTACCACGATGGCATAACCTGCGTATTACTTTAATTTATAGAAATCTAACTTTTTAAATAATCTTACACTTTTTTGCAGAGTTCTAAAATAAGGACCCATGTTTATTTCCAATGCATATTTACATACAAATCCGAAAAAATTAGTGAGATCTATCGCTGTTATTGGCATTCTTTATCAAATGCGAAACTTTACCAGTAAACAAATAATTGTAAATACAACAATGATTGTAGGTGTAGGTGCGTAATAATATGCGTATCTTTGATAGACGTAACAATTCACTTGCGGTCGCATTGTAATAGAAAAGGACGACATCGCGTATATCCATGAGGTTTTAAATTTATAATAATTATTTCTCTTTATATGACACCATTGTGTCCGCCGAAAATTACTATGACGTGATATAACCGTTGTGTATAAGGTTCTGTAAATGTAGTTCTCCCCATCGTAGTCTTTCGGTATCCCTCCCTCACAAGTTTATTTTTCTTTCTTTTTTCTAGAATGAACCTGTTTCAGTGAATCATGATCCTGATGGCCCTGAATCAGAAACAAATGAGGGTCTTATTCAAAGAGCCACCATTCCAATCAGTGGGGCTATCTTGAACATTGAACACATATTTATAGCTTTATGGGCTATTAATGGGGTGAGTATCAAAAGTAATTATTTCATATTGTGTGTGACCAATCCCAATCTCCTTTTTTCCATACTTAAGTTTTGGTATCATATGAAAGACTGGCTATATACTATGAAAGTACAGCTAAAGTATATTATAAGGCATAGGTCAGTGTGGCGGAGAGCGTGATAACGATTTTACGTGAACTCAGTTACATGTTCTTTAATGTCCATTTGTGAGAGTGCGTCCTTAAAAGTAGAAATGTCTATTATTGACCGGATGTTTGGTGGCAGGAGATTCCATTCCGGGATTGTTTTGGGGTAAAAAGAATTCTAATAACAAATCTTGTTGAAGGGTGGCATCTCAAGTAGATAAGGTCCTGTGAGATGTCTTGTAGTGCGGGTTCCCTGGTTTCGAGGTGAGGGGCCTGTAAAGTTTTGACGTCGACCCTTACACCTTTAAAGTCATTTAAAGTATCCGTGAATCCCTCAAATGATTGACCCGACCCCTCCTACAAGCTGAAACTCCCTTTAAAGGCCCTGTCACACCATAACGTATCGCCTCAACGTATGCCAACGTATGCGAAATATCGAAAAATACGTTAGTGTACGTTGGTGTACGCTGATATAAGTTAGGGGTACGTTGGGGATACGTCGTTTACGTTAAGAGCACGCTGTGATACGCTGTGACAATTTGGACCACGAAAAAATATTAAGGCCCTGTCACACCATAACGTATCGCCTCAACGTATGCCAACGTATGCGAAATATCGAAAAATACGTTGGTGTACGTTGGTGTACGCTGATATAAGTTAGGGGTACGTTGGGGATACGTCGTTTACGTTAAGAGCACGCTGTGATACGCTGTGACAATTTGGACCACGAAAAAATATTGAGCATGCTCAAAATTTCTCGACGTACTCAACGTGTGCTTAATACGTCCTGCATAAGTTCCCGGTAAGTTTGTGGTACGTTAAATATACGTTGACATACGCTGACATACGTTAGTGGTACGTTACTCGTAAGTTGGTATACGTTGATGAACGTAGGCTGACGGGGAAACGCACAGCCAACGTAGTGATAACGAGTTGATAACGTATATGTGCCGTATGTCTAACGTATGCCTGACGTATTTCCAACGAGTTTCGACGTATTCTCACGTATTCACCTTATGCCGGGCGATCGTGTAAGGCCCTGTCACGTATCCATAGCGTATCCATAGCGTATTGAACGTATACATTGCGTATGACTAACGTATTGATAGCGTATCACTAACTTATAACATACTTATGACAGCGTATCACAGCGTATGCGAGCGTATGACTAACGTATGCTTAACGTATACTTAACGTAGCGTAGCGTATTCGTAGTGTATGATGATGGGTTGATGTGTTCAGCACGACAGACCATGAAGAAGTGAGGATGAGATACTCAAAGGACCCATTTATATACTCAAACCCTCCATAAGTTCCCAAAACGCCGAATGCGCGCTAGCTGTACGGTAGCCCTGTCACACCATGGCGTATCGCCTGAACGTATAACAACGTATGCGAAATATCGAAAAATACGTTGGCGTACGTTGGCGTACGTTGGCGTACGTTGGTGTACGCTGATACAAGTTAGGGGTAAGTTTGGGATACGTCGTATACGTTAAGAGCACGCTGTGATACGTTGTGAAAATTTGGAACACGGCGAGCCCGCGAAAAATTATTGAGCATGTTCAAAATTTCTCGACGTACTCAACGTGTGCTTAACTTACGTTCTGCATAAGTTCCCGATAGGTTCGTGGTACGTTAGACATACGTTTACAAACGCTGACATACGTTAGACATACGCTGACAAACGTTAGAGGTACGTTAATCGTCTTAAGTTATAGGTTGGACATATGGATTTACCCTTCTAGATATTTTAATAGTTATCATCTAGGCTGCGTTTACTTGAACTGGCAACACTTGTCCCGCCGTGTACGAAACTCAATGTCTGCAACGGCATAAGTAACGTGTTCGTTGTACGCCGAGGATACGCTGAGGATACGTCGAGCACGGCAGACATACGCTACGAATACGTTGATCATACGCTCGCCGATCGCATACGCTGTGATACGCTGTCATAAGTTTGTTATAAGTTAGTGATACGCTATCAATACGTTAGTCATACGCTATGTATGCGTTTAATACGCTATGGATACGTCCATTCCATCACCGATGTTGACGCAATTCGTTGGAAAGTTGGACGTTCTTGGACGTTCTCGGACTCTGACAATTTTCGAGCTATTTTTTGAATACGTCGGCATACGTTTAGGCCACGTTCAGGCCATACGCTATGGTGTGACAGCGCCTTTACGCATGCTCAAAATTTCTCGACGTACTCAACGTGTGCTTAATACGTTCTGCATAAGTTCCCGGTAAGTTTGTGGTACGTTAACAGGGTTAGCAGTAACTTTAAAAACCGGGAGTTCTCAAAGCTCCTGAACCCCCCCTGAATTTTAAAAAGTGGGAGCTCAATCCCAAAACCAGGAGTTCTTGAACATTCTTTGAAAATGTTATCAAATCCAGTAAATTTAGTGCCAGCGCGCCTATATTACCTTCTCGAATTCCCCCCCCCCCAAAAAAAAAAATAAAAAAAAAAATAAATAAAAAAAAAAAAAAATAAATAAAAATAAAAAAACTTTTTAAAAAAAATAAAAATAAGCTTACTTAAAAAAACACGTGGTCGGGTAATTCATGATTATTTGATGCAAATGTATAGCGGAGATGTATTTGAAATACATTTATTTAGTCAAATCTGAGGATTTTTTGTACTCATATGCTCGCAAAATGTGATTTTTACTTCATTATCGGCCGCGCTGCGCGTCGCAGGCCATCTTTAAACTTTGATTGACAGATCGAGTTTGTTATTGTTATAGCGCCATCTATTGACGAAATTGTGTAATTTCTAAATGTAGACTTCAATGCCGCACGAGCGAGCTTACGAAAAGTGTCATACGCGGTGAAATATCACATTTTAGTGAGCACAGGAGTACCAAAAATGAACTGATTTGACGAAATAAATCTATTTCAAATGAATCCCCGCTATATATTTGCATTAAATAATCACGATTTAGCCGACAAGGTGTTTTTTAAGTAAGCTTATTTTTTTTTTCATTCATAAATTTCTGGCGCGCGCCGCGCTCCCGAACTGATGGGAAAATATTATTTATGGCGCGCACTTGGAGAAAACGGCGCTGTGCGCGCCAAAACGCCATTTAGCGCGAAGCCTGACGTTAAATATACGTTGACATACGCTGACATACGTTAGTGGTACGTTACTCGTACGTTACTCGTAAGTTGGTATACGTTGATGAACGTAGGCTGGGGAAAACGTACAGCCAACGTAGTGATAACGAGTTGATAACGTATATGTGCCGTATGTCTAACGTATGCCTGACGTATTTCCAACGAGTTTCGACGTATTCTCACGTATTCACCTTATGCCGGGCGATCGTGTAAGGCCCTGTCACGTATCCATAGCGTATCCATAGCGTATTGAACGTATACATAGCGTATGACTAACGTATTGATAGCGTATCACTAACTTATAACATACTTATGACAGCGTATGACAGCGTATGCGAGCGTATGCGAGCGTATGACTAACGTATGCTTAACGTATACTTAACGTAGCGTAGCGTATTCGTAGCATATGATGATGGGTTGATGTGTTCAGCACGACAGACCATGAAGAAGTGAGGATGAGATACTCAAGGAACCCATTTATATGCTCAAACCCTCCATAAGTTCCCAAAACGCCGAATGCGCGCTAGCTGTACGGTAGCCCTGTCACACCATGGCGTATCGCCTGAACGTATAACAACGTATGCGAAATATCGAAAAATACGTTGGCGTACGTTGGCGTACGTTGGCGTACGTTGGTGTACGCTGATACAAGTTAGGGGTAAGTTTGGGATACGTCGTATACGTTAAGAGCACGCTGTGATACGTTGTGAACATTTGGAACACGTCGAGCCCGCGAAAAATTATTGAGCCTGTTCAAAATTTCTCGACGTACTCAACGTGTGCTTAACTTACGTTCTGCATAAGTTCCCGATAGGTCCGTGGTACGTTAGACATACGTTTACAAACGCTGACATACGTTAGACATACGCTGACATACGTTAGAGGTACGTTAATCGTCTTAAGTTATAGGTTGGACATGTAGATTTACCCTTCTAGATATTGTAATAGTTATCATCTAGGCTGCGTTTACTTGAACTGGCAACACTTGTCCCGCCGTGTACGAACTCAATTTCTGCAACGGCATAAGTCACGTGTTCGTTGTACGCCGAGGATACGCTGAGGATACGTCGAGCACGGCAGGTATACGCTACGAATAAGTTGGTCATCGCATACGCTGTGATACGCTGTCATAAGTTTGTTATAAGTTAGTGATACGCTATCAATACGTTAGTCATACGCTATGTATGCGTTTAATACGCTATGGATACGTCCATTCCATCACCGATGTTGACGCAATTCGTTGGGAAGTTGGACGTTCTTGGACGTTCTCGGACTCTGACAATTTTCGAGCTATTTTTTGAATACGTCGGCATACGTTCAGGCCACGTTCAGGCCATACGCTATGGTGTGACAGGGCCTTTACATATGATTTCCACATTGAGATATATATGCCACTACATAATGTACAAATATGGAATGCCTGGGAGTGTAAATACAATGTAGTTGACTTTACGAGATCAAAATAAAAGATCAAATTTGGACTCAATATATTTTTCCATTGTACGAACTAAAGGTATGCAATTATTTTATATTGATATGATATCACATAATTCACCTTAACCTTCCTCGGCACTAAAACACTACACAACTATAGTTTGATAAGTTCCAAATTGGCGAAGCCGTCTTATAGCAACGAATGAATACAGAAGGACAGAAACAACTACTCGTGGCTAGGGTACTCGTATTCCATGCAATTATGTTGGTTATATTAAATCACATGCCTGGAATCAGGCCTGTTATAATGATAATATTTCTTTATTAAATTATCCAGGTTGGTTTGCCTAGCCCACGTTTGCATGCAGCTTTTGAACGAGGTAGCTCTGGATCTCCAACTGATGAAGGTCATCTGATTTTGATTAGAGGAGATGACCGTTGTCTTATGGAAACTTGCGTAGGTCATTGCGTATGTGCACCCCTCAATGCATTCTGTATGCAGGGAGTATGCAATGACTTGTCTGAATCAGGTAAATTTGCTCGTAACCACTCGCCCCAAAGGACACGGTGTAGGCCTTATAGCAAACACAGTTTTGAGATATAGGCAAAATACAGTTGGCGAATGATAATAGTTCAAAAATATATTTTCTGGAAATCATATATTGTTGATCGAAAGTCTGTTTACCTTCCAAAGGCGTCATTTTGAAACGGTATTAAATTACATGAAAACTTTACCACTAATAACACCTGGGTAGATGTGACTTTTCACGTCGTAAAAGTAAATCAGATTCCTGTAGCATGCTAAAATCTCATAATAGTGCAATGTTTTGATGATGCAATGTTGAAGCGACCATTCATGAAGCGACGTAAGTCGTGTCATATTAGGCATGATACTACTTATTTTGTATTATTGTCATAGAAAAGGGAGGATATTCTTACAACATAAATTTTCCAAACACTAATAATTGTCACAAAATAACAGATGCGTTTTTAGGGAACGTATACCAACCAATCTAGCCTCGATTGTTATTTATAATCCTAAACACTAAAATGGTTATTTACAGCTAATCTGAACACTAAATGGTTATTTACAGCTACTCCGCACGCTGAAATTGCGGTCTTTGACGTTATGGATCTAAGTTTTCCAGACGATGTGTCAGAAGATGATGATATTGACTTTACACCATCACGATGTATGCTTGCCGCTCAGTGGATAGTAACTAACCAAATAGGGCTACCGATTGTCAGGTATTTTATTTTAAAACTTGAATATCGTTCAACGGGCCCATAGAGATTCCTCACACACATGACATTATTACGTTGCTTAAAAATATATGTAGAAACCCTGTCATGTATTATATAAATATCAGTACAAGACATTTTCTTAGCTTTTGTGTAGGTCACTTAATGCTTAAATCAGGGAGGTCACCATTTTGCTACAGGTAAAAAAATAAAGGCATGGTCGTCAAGGTCATTCATGCTAACTGTCACGACCCGAGTTAGCTCGGACTTTAAAATTAAACAATTCACTGTAATACCCAGACTTTGTAAACAACAATTTAATATAAATAAAACATAAATCATGACTAAACAACGCAACACATTTCACGCGCTCATTGATCACTGATTTGGTTGACTAAGTGCACTTATCGTATAAAATGTTCCACCAGAAGATCAGTAGTCGCGGGCTCGAGTCTTATTGAAGGTCTTCACTATTGGCGGCAAAATACCGAAGTCAGTTCTTCAGCAGTAAAGTTCCGTACTGGCCATAGACTACAGAAATACGGAGTGTCTTCGCGGAATGAGCTAGACTTATTATCGTCCTGCCATAGACAACCGCAGATCCTCGCAGTGCCGTATCTTTCTACGTTCTCCGACCTCATCCAACAGGGATGAGCTATAATTATAGTCTAGCCAAAGATACCAGAAGATTCACGCAGAGCCGTATCTTTCTTTTGAGTTTTCCGGCCTGACCTTCCTGGCCTTCAGGGCATCCGCCCTTCCGTTCCGTTTTCCAGCGTCCTATCTTCTGCCTTTTCTGTTTGTTTTGTTTTGCTTTCTCCCGCGTGGTTCCGTCGCCACGACCCCCGCGTATTGTCTCATTGCGTATAGTGTTGCTGCGTATTGTCGCATTGCGTATAGTGTTGCGTATTATAGCCTTGGACCCTGACACTACCCCCCTCTTTTGGCGAATGCTATTTTTAAGATAGCATTTGTCTATCCTAAGCGTATTTTATTCGTCATAAATATACAAAATAATATCTCACTGAACTAAAATATTGCGTCAATCGATAATCATTACAACCTCGTTATCGAAACCCTCGTGTTTTAAAATATTATAGAATATCTTTTAATTTTAATTGAGATCCCATAGCTTTTGGTGGTTAGAATATCGAGTTATTACGCCTTGCTTGGCATTTACTAATTACACATGGTATATTTACAAACTTTTTTCTGCGCCTCCAGTCGCATGGCATGCGCGCGCCAAATCCTAAGCGCCCCGGATACGCGCCCAATATACTTGTCCCCTTTCCTTCTATTCCATTGAGCCCAACGCCTTAATTTGGACTTCAGCTCGACTCGCCTGACAACCCTGACCTCTGAAACCATGACAGACTTCAATATTTTACCCACTCTTATCTGTAACCTATCACGTCCTGAAGGTTTCTTCTCCTCTAGTATCTGACTACCTATCCAATGAACTACATTTACCACCGCCCTTTCCGAACCATATCCAAACCTCACGCAACCGTCCCTCACAACTGTATTACCCCGACATTTCACCACTGGAATTCCACACAAAGCGTTTCTAATAGTTTCGCTTTCTTCGTCAGTCTCTGCCAACACATAAGACACTTCATTTCTGTCAATCTTTACACCTATTTCAGAACAATGAAACTTCGTACTTACACTCCCAGAATCCACAACATCTTCCAGAATCCCTACTTGGTTTATTTGACTTTCAGTCTTCCCGTTCACGGAAATATGACTAAAAGCAACCACGGATTTCTCCGCATTTCCAGATTCCTGCCCAGCAACATCATGACACCCCATGACATTATCCAACTGTGACTCTGGAAAATGCACCTTGACATCCACATCATGCTGTTTCCCACTTGCATCACCATCACCATCAATTATTCCCAAGTCATTCAAACAAGTCATTTCCTCCAATACATTTACCTGAGACTCTCCAATTGTCCCATTAACCACCTTACGTTCCCGACTGTTCACATTCACCTGAATATCCATGGCCAAACTTTCACTCACAACCTTTTCCGAACACACACTCTCCGATAACTCACTACTCAAATATTCTTCCTTAACAACATCAACAATATCCTTACCATCAATTCTCCCGGTTTTAGGATCTTCTTCATGTACAATTTGTACATTAAACCCATTACATAAAGTAACATACCTATCATCATCCATCACATTTGTATTAGCTTTCCGACCTTTCGTCATTCTACAACAATTCGTGGCGTTTGCCTGACTATTCACCACAATTTCTCTTGTATCAAAATTGAAATCAGCACGACTTGTATTCACGGAAACCCCTGCGTTTGTGGAGCGCTTTCCACATTTCGTTGGCCTTATTTTATTCGGCCGCTGTTTGCCAATATTATTTCTGTCTGCTCGAAATCTTTCACACAACGCAATTTTCAGCGCAGAATAAGTTACTTTCTCGTCAGTATTGAACTGAGCATAAATATCAAAAGCCTCGCCGTTTAGACATTCCACTAGCTTTGGCAAATACGCTTCTTGCGGCCATTTGCGATACTGCGCTAGGCGTTCAAATCTGATCAAGTATGCCACAATATCATCGCGATTATCATCAAAACTCGGCGTTGTAATAATGCATTCCGGTATTTTAAGTTGACGCTTAATATTGGCTAATTCGAACCTAGCCGCCTCGATAGCTTTATCCAATTCCACCAAATGCTCAACTGATCTCATCGTTCCGAATATTTCAACCAAAATTAATAATACAAATATATTTCACTACAAAAATTAATCTCTTCCAAATAAAGAGATTTTCCCGGACGAGCCCCCAATTGTCACGACCCGAGTTAGCTCGGACTTTAAAATTAAACAATTCACTGTAATACCCAGACTTTGTAAACAACAATTTAATATAAATAAAACATAAATCATGACTAAACAACGCAACACATTTCACGCGCTCAGTGATCACTGATTTGGTTGACTAAGTGCACTTATCGTATAAAATGTTCCACCAGAAGATCAGTTGTCGCGGGCTCGAGTCTTATTGAAGGTCTTCACTATCGGCGGCAAAATACCGAAGTCAGTTCTTCAGCAGTAAAGTTCCGTACTGGCAATAGACCACAGAACTTCGCAGTGTCGTATCTTTTATGTTCTCCAATCTCATTTTAAACCGGAATGAGCTAGACTTATTATCGTCCTGCCATAGACAACCGCAGATCCTCGCAGTGCCGTATCTTTCTACGTTCTCCGACCTCATCCAACAGGGATGAGCTATAATTATAGTCTAGCCAAAGATACCAGAAGATTCACGCAGAGCCGTATCTTTCTTTTGAGTTTTCCGGCCTGACCTTCCTGGCCTTCAGGGCATCCGCCCTTCCGTTCCGTTTTCCAGCGTCCTATCTTCTGCCCTTTCTGTTTGTTTTGTTTTGCTTTCTCCCGCGTGGTTCCGTCGCCACGACCCCCGCGTATTGTCGCATTGCGTATAGTGTTGCTGCGTATTGTCGCATTGCGTATAGTGTTGCGTATTATAGCCTTGGACCCTGACACTAACCCAAAATGAGGAAAAGCCATATGTGGCGATATAAATGAATTTGATATGAATCTGTAGAAAATTCATGACATTTTCGTGAACAATTGCACATTACGCTCTTTGATTTCAGATGGTAGTACTTGTGTAAGCATTACGTTTTTGTAAAAAATCTAACTTCTGAAATAATTGAAGGCTCCCTTTGATATTTGATGTTTTAAGGCAATGGTACATTCATTCTATACTTGAATTGATGATATTTACTGCTATTAATGGGTTGGTTTCCAACTGATATTGAATTATTTGATGGATATAGCAAGTACACTATTATTGGTACGGAGATTTAGCAGCGATTGAGCTAACTTGGTAATTTTTTCAGAATCAATCAACATTTATTCACTATTCACATTTATTTCATTTATTCACTTTTGAATTTTTACAGATATGAATGGAGTGCTGGTGCTAGTACAAGTGCATTCAGTTATCCCTTAGGTATTTTTGACCCATCCGTGGATAGGGTATGGTATGATTCAGAGTTAGATACACATGCTGTGCTTATGCTGGAGAAAGGTAAGTTCAGTTGCCGTTATAATAGTTTGGGAAGCATTCCAACGAAATATTCATGCGTATGCTTCGTGAACCAGGAAGTCATTCGTAAACTTTGGCCGCAGTACCATTTCAGTAAATAATGTACTACTTTACATGAGGGGGCGACAGTGATTCAAAATCTTAATTTGTTCATTGACACATGGGTATGCTTAACTACGTTATAAATCACATCGTAGGCAGTTCATATCCAAAAAAGTGACAAAGGTCTCTCGCCCTGTCGTTCAAATTGATTTCTTTCTTATTTGATGCTCATTTATACAAGATGTATCACGCTAATGTATCTACATTTATGTATTATACATTCTAAGGACGCGCCGAAACGGCTAAGGAACCAGCGTGAGAGGTTGTTCGAATATTGTCTATAGAATCATAACTTACACACATAACGATTCAGAAAAATCAGCACTCTTTTACAATAAAATGTCGACGCAAACATTATTTCCTACGGAGACACGAAATTATTCCACGCTATAGAGTGTCAAGCTAAAATACGCTGAGCATAAAGGTTATTGTTTTTAGACTATTCTCGGATTCTGTATTATATAGGAATACATTTGTTTGAGCCAAATGTGTACAAATACTCTTTGAATGAAGCATTATCAATAATTTTTATATTTTAAGTATTAAGTTATTGTTTATTTGAAAAATAAAACCAAACCGCCACCAGCCAGTCATACATGTATAAACAGAACTCCTTCTGGGAGAGAGTGTGCGGATTTGTTTATCACCATGATCACGCGTCACCTACGACAATTATGGCTATGTTTAAAACCAATCTATTGTAATGCAACATCGTCCACCACTGAACAGGTGCAAACTCACATGTTCATGGTGTGATCCATTCAGTTATTTCCAGTTTGTCATTGATTTTGACCAAAATAGACCCAAGTGGTTTTGCGACTACTTTACACTATTGGCCACATATCCGTTATACCAACGATTTGAACGAAAATAACTAATGAAATGAGGTATATATTACGAGAACAAACAAGGTTTTTACATTCGTATAACAATTTTTGTAACACTCTGTACTGTAATTCCGCCAGAAAATAGTATTGACCCCTCCACAATTATACACCAACCTTTCCATGTTGCACACTACAATCCTTTATTCAGAACGAGAGTTGACCGTTGGTTTGGCATACGACTTTTTCGTCCGCGCTTGGTACGGTGATAGTTCATTCGCTGTTTTCAGATCAGACGGTGTCACACCAGATATTTCTCCTCCGAGATCAATTAGGATACTCGGAGTCAAGGTAAATTGGAATGTATCCCCTTGTACACTATGGTCGGTGTGTGCATAGCACAAGTTCGACAAGGTCTAACCGTATATCTGATCTATGAATAATAATCCTTGAAGAATCATCAAAACTCTTTCGTTTAGATCAGTCTAAAGTTATACCTGGTCAAAGTTGTTTTGTGCATAAGGACATTTATAGGTATTCTCATCTTGAACTTACGTAGCCACCACATACCGATTGCTTCATCATGACTATAAAAACCTGGTTGGTAGTGCTTTTGGTTAGTGTTCATATCATTTCTGTTATGGGTTTTGTCAGCGAGAGATTTAAGCAGCAACGCCCAAATAATTCGTATGCAGCTTGACTTTTCTGCATGATTAAAATTCGAGGGCATTTATATAACACCTTTTTCCACTGCTAACGATTTATATTTCTACTTCTGATAGGTAAAAGATTTACTCTTCACGAGTGACACTATAGATATAGATTTCGCCAGTGTCTCGGATATTTCAACTGGAATCGCAGCAAATTGGAACAGCCTGTTCGTCGATGATAGTGAAATTAGTTATTTCGAGATTGCAGTCGGAACACAGCCAGGTGGTAGGTTTATTGATTATATAAAATATTTTGGTGCGATCCAGAATTTCAGCTAATGGTACATGTTGTAGGAAAATAAGAGTAAAACATCAA
Organism: Ophiura sarsii; assembly: GCA_035610835.1. Lineage (NCBI taxonomy): Eukaryota > Metazoa > Echinodermata > Ophiuroidea > Amphilepidida > Ophiuridae > Ophiura > Ophiura sarsii. The sequence goes on along the minus strand of CM069441.1, from coordinate 90,252,743 downwards.
TATTTCAATCAAAACACTAAAAAGAATATAAGTATGTTACTTAGAAGAATCTCTCTCTTTTTTCCTTCATCATTATGGTGTATGTTGTTGAAACATTTAAACATATCTTAACACAAAATGTGCAGAGAGAGAATGCGAATAGAAAATAAGAACATGATGGCACACCACATTGCGTGATGTTCTTAGAGGTAATAAATAAAGATGTTGAAAGAGAGAAATTGTTTCTTATCGATAGACAAGGTTGGTTCTACTGTCCATGAAGCAGTGAAGTGTTGACGTTCAGCAGTAATTATTCAACCACGCCATTCTTGATGCCATGTCTTGTTGTCGTGTACCAACTTTATCATATTCATTACGTTTTCATTTATTAAGTTTGCATCTTCATTCTTAGGTGATGATACTCGGAATTTTGGACATTTATCAGACGGTCCGTTCTCTAAGAGTATGACAGATACTATGACTGGACTCACTCTGCTGATTGGAGTTCGTTATTTCATTAGTGTTCGTGCCATAAATCCAGCTGGTCTGTACACTACTCGGAGTAGTGATGGGTTTCTTGTCGATGATACTGCGCCAATGGAAGGTGTAGTCAGGGATGGTTTAGGTATGTTGTTGCTTATCATTGTACGAGGGTCGGTCAATAAATAATGAAAGTGATCATAGTATCGATCTTTGTCTTTCAAACAATACACTTTGGGATGTCTATGTAGGAACTATGACGTCATAGCATTAGCTTAACGGTAAGTACACTTTGGACACTGCCTGAAATTTGTTAATAATTGGCTGGATATAGGTTGAAATATGGGTTGATTGGTACATTTGCGTATATCTCGACAATGCAAGCATAGAAACAAATGCAACTTAATTGGTGAAAAGTAAGAACACACAATAATCTTTGTTTGATACTCTTATTTAGATCTGAATTACTTAATACAAACAAGAAGGGACCATCTCAAATACGTTTTTATTAAGGAAAATCCGCAACGATACACCATGGAAATACACAAAAGATAAAGAACAATGAAAGGATTATAATTGAATAAATTGTCGTGGGATGTAAAGCAGTAATAGTGGGGATTTCAAAAGGAGCTGATCATAAAATGTCTTCAAGCCGTTGGAATTATGTGACGATTACATTAACAATACACATGTATAGCTTCATTTTAATTATTAAAAAAATATACACATTGATTTAAACATTTTTCAATGTTTCTGATTACATTTTGAAGGCACAGTAAGCTTTTATTTGGCAAATTTCATGATTTCAGCCATTTTCTTCAAAATTATCTGCTGTCTGCGCATGCGCATATTTTCTATATGTTTCATACGAATAAGTTTAAATAATTAGTTACCTATCCAGTGGAATCGCCAAAACTGGTTAATTTCTTGGACTTTTCCTAATTTATTTGATTTCCCGCAACATAAGTCATTTCCTGACTGGGATTTCTCCATTGAAAATGGGCTATTTTAAATACTGATATTTGTATACTTTTTATTTAATTGCTTTTCCTTACTTTTCCCTCTTATACTACACATTTCAAATTACACGGGGATTAAAGTTATTGTCTAGGTATCATAATTATGCAAAAAAATTAATCGGGATTTACCTGCTTCTGGTGTCACATTATACAATCTTTTTAACACGTGTTTCATACAATCAATTCAAATTTCCTACCAGATAACTAATTTAGCAGTGTTTCAAGTGTACTTACTTTAATTTAAGCTAATGCTATGACGTCATAGTTCATACTTAGAAATTCAAAAGTGAATTGTTTGAAAGACAAAGGTTCATATTTTGTATTGATCAGACTATCCCTCGATAGAATCCCTCATGCATACCATACTATGATCACTTATTGACGGAACCCTCGTACTTAGAACTGATATCGGTGGATGATGTCGGAGACGCGAACTGTTCGACCCGGCCCCGTGAACAGCTCTCGAGTGACCGATTCCAGTTGTAATTGTACTTTACTTATAGCGATTCTGCAGAGATACAGTGAAAGTGATAACGATTTGTACTTCTTAGGCTTAGTATGCTTATTGTATGATTTTAAACTTAAATTAAACATCTGTTATATTTCTACATCATTAAATGTCCATTTATGAATGTGTATGATAGTTTCACCCTCGTGCTACTAGGGGTCCACCCCCTAAGGTCTGTCGCCGGTGACACCAGAACGCAAAAGACATTGACCTAGAACATCTAGGTATTAACTCTTTTACACCCTTTACGCTCATTTTGATGAAAAGAATTGAGGGTAGCAACTCACCCGGGATATGGAAAGCCGTTAAAGTGTCAGGATCGGATGGGGGGGGGGGGGGGGGGGGGGATGTGGTTGCCATCTAATACGATATTTAAAAATTCGCCATTTTGAAAAAAATCTTAATAGGGACGCCTTGCGTGGGATGCTTGTATTAGTAGGTATGACAATAATAACTGTATATTACGCTACGAAGAACATATTGATACTTATTTTTTTATTATAGGTATTCATGACATCGAATATCAGAATTCGACGACACTTGTATCTGCTTCATGGCACGGTTTTCTCGATTTGGAGTCATTTATCGATTATTACATGTGGTGTGTAGGAACAGACAGAGCAAACTCGGCAGAAGCCAGTCTAGTGGCATGTGTCTCCGTAGGAGCGAGGCGGAGTGCATTCAATTATCTGATGACACCGCTAAGCAATGGTACTGGTACAAGTATTTTAAATCGTGTAGTAAAAAGCCTGTAAACCTAATTAAAACCTTGAAAACGCCCCTACACCATCACAACCGAAATAGCCCAGTAGTGACCGCTATGAAATTATGAATTGCTTGATATTTTGATAAACAATATTTTTACATTATATTACAGGAGACGTATTCTATTCGAAAGTGTATGCAGTTGATGCTGCCAATCAGGTATCGCAAGTGATCATCTCTGATGGGGTCAGAGTTGACACAACACCGCCTCTGCCACAACTTTACACCGTTAGCCCTGGTAACGAGCTCACAAACCCATCTTTCGAGAATGTCATAACTGGAGATGAAGTCCTTACTGACCTGGAGGGTATCTTGTCGGAGGATTCTAGTGCGAGACCCGATTCATGGTCGGTGGACGAGAACAGCCGCTGTGTAGTAGTAACACCCGATGCCGAGCTGGCTCAGGAAGGATTGTCATTTGGCGCGCTTAAAGGTCGAATTTGGCAATCTTTTAGCACGACACCTGGAAACAGGTATCAAATAACCATTTTCGTCAGCCATATTGATCCAGTCAATGATCCTCTTCTGACGCAAGAAGGGTGCATTGAGGTTTACGATGATACTAATAACTTTGTCGTGCAGGAGGTTTTTAAATTATATAATCGTCAACGTTTCCAGCCGGATATGCCGAGTGTTTCTTGGATGTTTCATCAATACACGTTCAAAGCTGAACAGAATAGTTATGTATTGGCGCTGAGCTCTGCGGGAGAAACCAACGGGATTCTTATTGATAATATACAGGTATGTTTTATGAATAAATAATATCGCCCCGTATTCTCGTATACGTAAGCTTTTAAAAACACGCGTGTAACTTTGATTTTTTACACATCGTGTAACTAAGCGCAATTCTCGAAAATGTGTTTAACTTAAACACACGTCCAAGTTACTGACAAGTGTCTAACTTAGAACATGGGTATTAGGGTATTTAAACGCGCGATTGAATAAAACCATACACCAACTGTATGCCTTGAATGATTACTCAACCGTGTCCGGTGTAAGCTGAGTGTAGATCGTGTAGTCTTACGATCCATGTGCATTTGAGGAATTCGGTTGATATGTAATTGATATATATAATTGTAACCAATTTGAGCCCTAATAAAATTATAACCTGCATAAAGGTAAACGCACGACCACTCTGGGGACGAGATTCGCGGGTTTTGTTATACACGTCGTTTAAAAGTGAACTCGCGTTTAAATTCAGACACGAGTTTAGTTAGTCACGTCACGGGTTTTAGTTAAAACCGTGTTTAGTACGATAATATGACCCATTGTGTTTCGTACCTGTTATTACACTAGTATTATAATTACGCCTGTCCATTAGGAAAGATCACAATAATTGTTTATTTAGATATTTCTAAAAGTAACTTGTGATTTCATAACATTTGATCTTATTTTGATATTCTGCATAGGTAAATTCCATGTCATATGAAACGCCGCCTGATCTCTCTGTCCCAGTTGTAAATGTTGGAAATCAGTTTGTCCACGATTGGTCGTCTGTACATGCACATTGGCATTTCGTTGACGAAGAGAGTCCAATACTTGAATACCAATGGGCTATTGGTAGGTAATTGTAATCTTAGATTGAAATAGTGATGATATACATGAACCAAAATGTCAATAGTATAAACTTATGTTCCCACTCCCATAACACTTTTCGGCCTGTAATTTGACATTTCAACGGTAATAAACCATCTAAGGATGTGTCTATTGCCACTATGTGGTCCAATTAAAAGACTGCAAAGGACATAATTGTGTCCTAAAGGTATACACTAACCTTGAGAACCCTGTACCTTTACATATTAAACGGGTGTTACAAAAAGTCCATTGTCTCGCTTATAAAAGCGACTGGATTTTTCTATTCGACATTTTCCTTAAATTTCATGGCATCTTTGATCATTTAATCAAAACAATTATATATGGTAACCCCGAAAGGCCCGAGAAAAAGCCCCTTGAGTTGGACAACTGGTGTAGCGCCCTTATTTATCATAACCCGTTTATAAAAATGACCACGCATCAATCGTGAAATTTTCACCCGCATGCATACATGACAAACCTAGTTGTTCACGCATTTCATTCATCTGGACGCAACTCTGGAAACAACAACAACAATTTCGCCCGTAGCATTATGACAGTGACTATAAAATATAGCTTCAAATGTAACTTAGATTAAATTTAATGATGAATCGTGACAAATGTATGTTATTGGTTTAATTAAATAACACTACTCCTTATCAATCAGATTTGTTCAAAACATACATAAGGCCATGTGTTTTAAACTCACATTACTCACCATCCAAAAAGGGCGATGGCGTTGCATTTTTTGTGACGATTCATCCATTTATCTCTTTCATGTCTATTAACTCAACAACCAAATGTAGGTGTCATTCGAAAGCCTATTTATCTAGCTACATTGTGTGAATAAATCAGGTATTTCTATAACTGTTTGGCTAATATATGATTATATATCGAATGTCAGGGGTGGCGGCGGTGGCGGCGGCGCTGTGTACATTCTGCATGGGGAATATAGAAAATGTTCCCAGTTTTGACAATAATTCTTCATCCCTGTATGGTACAAACATGATTTTGCTCTCATTTGATAGAATATCTTATATTCTAGGAGTTTCTGTTTCAACAGATGTGTCAACTATTATGTAACAATTGTAATCATGAAACGATTGCATTGTCCTTGTTCGCTACACATTGAACTTGCCCTAATTCGACGGTTTTACATACATGACTATAATAAAAAAAGTATTCAACCGATGATAGCAAAATCATACATTTTTGGAAAGCTCCCAAACAGGGGAATTCAAAAATAGCGTTTAAATCAGGATAGGGTGCATACCCCAACAAATATATGTGTAGACTCTAATAAATACGAAATTCAAACGCTTGCGCTCATTCACTTCCCGGTACATTCACTGACCCCTGCCCTCTATCGCCCTTAAAAAGTTATTGGAAGTCTCCAACATATTGGATTGACACCAAGGTTATATAACTACTTGCCAACAACATAGCAACCGTAGTCACCAAAGATTCACCTCTATGTTAATGAGTTGCTCACGGAGGTATTGATTCTGTAAGATTGTGTACATGCTATTGTAAATATCAGCAAATCGATATGACAATTGGAACTTTGCGCGCGCTATTAAATCCTGCTGCTTAGCAGACTAAATATGCGCGCCAAATACAAATACATATGGAGTGCATAGGAATGTACATGCCCCTATAGTTTACCGTGAGACTGTGCATAGCTGTGCATCCACCTACCTTTTTATATCTAAGGTCAATTCAAAAGGTATACTTTGGTGTACATTTTTAACACATTGTTAGGCTGTTAAATACCACAGATTTGATATAAATGAAAAGCTTAAAGCACATTTCATCAGCTATCACAACTTATTCTGTAATTAAAAGTACTCTCTTTGAGAAATTTAGCCTGAAAGTACGAAGTTTCACTTATTTAGTATGTCATCGCTGTTCTCCTGCTCACTGTCTTTCATTGCAAATCTATGTGTTTCCACAAATTACGCCAGCCGGTAGCCTGTATCCCACTCTTCAAAGAATTGTGTACTTTTATGGATGAAGTATACTTTATTCATTCATAAATTTGCCACCAACAAAATTGTAAGTTCCTTATAGCCTTACACTTACAGTCCCAGATGTGGCCCTCATCGGCTATTATTACCGCTAATATTTGCCGCTTCTCTACCAAAGAGGGCAGTACGTATAAATATAGTAATATAATTAACCTGTAATGCATATGGGTATTATAGTAGGCCTATATTTCAACAAGTTACCCTTGACAACAATTAGGTTCTGATGGGTAATTGCATGAGGATGTTTTGATTAACATTCTTAATCACAACATGTTAGCATTAGGTCATATCTAAATTCCAATATCATATTTGGATTCCTTGTGCGATTTCCTTTTCAGCAAATGGGGTAGAGCAAGTAGTTACTGCGATATGCTAATTCGCTAAAACGGTGGCGAGTTCAAAACCCATGGCCATAAACTAAACCCGTGATTTGATTTCCCATTAGGCACTGTAAAAGGAGGAACCCAAGTACAGTCGTTTATTTCTGTTGGAACTAGATCACACGCGTACAATAGCAAACTGTATCTTCAACACGGATCCACTCTATATGTAACGGTTGCTGCTACAAATGCAGCAGAACTAACAGCATTGGCATATTCAGCACCAATTAAGATTGATACGACACCACCGATCATCAAATATGTATATGACGGTGATAAACCAGGAGTTGGTAAGATATAACATGGATATAATAACTGTTTGACTTTAAGGCGAAGATAGAAAAGAAACCCTGTTCTACTGGCAAACGGACCTCTCGATCGGTCGGGTGTTTGGTATTTTAAAACCGATTAACTCAATATAACCTCCTACCCACATTTTCCAAGGGAATTTTTGTCAACGACAAAAAGCGTGGACAAAAAGAGTGGCCACGCCCCCGGGGCTTGAACCCAGGACGAGAGACGAACGCCCTACCAGTGCGCCACGGGGGTCAACCATTCGTGGCCGAGTATACTCGGCCAACTATGTACCCTGGGACCATTCTTTTATCGAAAAAAGTGCCACGACAGCTTACACAGACAGACTGCACCGTGGCCATTTGTGGCACTGGGGATGGTTAGGGTTAATGAAACCATATAAAGAAAAATTTGAAGGAAAAAAAAATCGGTTAACCCTAACCTCCTACCCACATTTTCCAAGGGAATTTTTTTCAACGACAAAAAGCGCGAAAAAGAGTGTTCAAGCCCCGGGGCATGAACCCGAGACCTCTCGGTTTAGAGATGAACGCCCTACCAGTGCGCCACGGGGGTCAACCATACTTGGCCGAGTATACTCGGTTACTACAGGGTGTCCCAAAAGTCTATGCACGTTTATGAAGAGTCATATCTCATAAAATATAAATCATATGGTATACATTTAACCATATTTTGATAGACGAGATTTGGGAAATTAATTTGATACCAAACACAACCCTATTGGTGCACACACAACATTATAAAACTGGTTAAAAGTCATTGGCCGTGTGCCAGACCAACCCATACCAAGTACCACACATTGTTGCTAAAGGTGCGCATAAATTAACGATATGAAAACAACGTTGCGCATTAGTGACAGTTTACTGCTTACCTTGCAACATTAATAATGTTATTTAATACCAAACTCGGTCACTCACAACATAAATAAGCGTAGTAGACAACTTTGCACAGCAAAAGTCTTCATTCAAGATGGTTTACAGCATAGATAAGCGAATACAAATTGTATGGTTCTACGCTGAAACACATTCAGTTCAACTTACTCAACAAAAGTTCAGAAAACATTTCAAAGTGAAACGCGCGCACCAGGAAGAATATCCATTCTGAAGTTGGTGGATACATTTTTGAACACAGGAACATATTCTTAATGTGTAAAACAACCTTCGATGAGGCCTTCAAGCAGCATTAAAATAATCCGCTAAGTTTAAATCTTAACATGTTTGACAGCTGTGTGATGTGTGTTCACTTTTCTGTTATGTTATTAAATTGTTTAGGTCTGTGTTTTTGCATTAGCACACGTCTCTGTATACATGGAAAACATTTCAATTAGATTTCACTATAGAAACGAAAATTATGTGTGATATAGTTTGTTATTATGATGATATCACTGTAATGTAAAATTTTAAATATTACAATTGACGGATCACTTTCCGTTTAACCAACTCTACCCGAATTTTTGTTAATCTCAATAGGTATGGATTTATGAACTTTATTCCTCCGAAGTATAAAATTACATTTTTGCAGTAATACATATTTTACTTCTAGGGTGGCATTACAAACAGATGTTACTCCAATGTTTGGTATCAAAATTATTTCCCACATCTCCTCTTTCTAAATATGTATTCATATTTTCAATACGACTTATATTTTGTGAAATACAAAGCTTCAAAGTCGTGCATAGACTTTTGGGACACCCTGTATGTAGCCTGGGGCCATTATTTCATCGAAAAAGTGCCACGACAGCTTACATAGATGGACTGCACTATGGTCATTTGTGGCACTGGGGTGATTAGGGTTAATACTATTTAATGTAAAGATAGTGCAAAAAAAAAATCAACAGTATATGTATGTACCAGTATGATAAAGTTTGCATTCGTGGAACATGTTAAAACGCGCCGACACCGTTTCCTTATTGATGTGGCTTGCGCACCGTTTTATAGGCAAGTATAGGGCAAGTACTCATATGCTCATAACGTAGGTGTTTTGCCATGTTGATGAATACCTTAATATCCCGTGTTGTTTCTGCTGATTATAGACCTTCAATTCCAGTCTACGCAGACAATTAGCGCCTCCTGGATGAGTGATGATCAAGACAGTGGAATTGACAACTGCGTCTGGTTTGTGGGTAAGTTTTTGTTTCGTTGTTGACGGGGATTTTTATTAGGCAACATCAAAGTATTGTTCGCAGATTGTATACTTATAATTTGCCCTAAGATGCCAACCCCCATCCCGTAAAACACCAATAAGACTATATAACACAAGATAGGAATTTGAAGGACTGGCTGAGACCATATTGGAATGGTTTTATTGTAGAACATACCCAATTTATATGGGTGACGATGACAGACTCATCAAATTTCACCACGACATTTATACATTAATTCATATTATCAGGAAAGTTGAGAATAGAAGGAGGCTGTTCGAAATTATAATCCCATCCCCCACAATTAGCTCTTTTCACAACTCTACTATATAGGCCGCTATAAGCCCTCTTCAAGTACCTTTTGGAATCTCTTTCCTCAAGCTGGTCATCCGACCACGCTTCGTTGATTGCCTAGTGGAGACACGTATCACACACGGAAGAAACGGAAGTAATTTCTTCCGAGATAACCGTGTAATGCGCCGGATTGGGGACCTGTGCGAAATCGTAGCTTGTTGTTCTGATCTAACTTGAGTAACCTTTGACGATCGACTTTTTCTTGATTTAAATAATAATAATAATAATAATAATAATAATTATAATAATAATAACGCTAATAACAACCATAAGGGGAAAAATTACATGAGATTAACTAACAATAACATTCATTTACATAAATTAATTAATTATGCAAATTTATTCAAATATTCACAAAATTTGCATAATTTGTACGACGGGCTGTCTTTAGTCACTTGTTAGAGACAGCCCGTCGTACAAATTATGCAAATTTATTGAATATTTGAATAAATTTGCATAATTAATTAGCTCATGAATAGTAATTTACTTTGTTATTTATAACGGAATAAAGCGCATTATTATTTATGAAAGAAATTACGTTGAGGGGAAACATTATTTTCGACCTAACGTAATAATGAACGAATAACAAAAACCTCTTTCCCCCTAACGTACCTTTAAAGGTAATAATAATAATGATAATGATGATGATGATGATGATGATGATGATGATGATGATGATGAAGATGAAGATGAAGATGATGATGATGATGATGATGATGATGATGATGATGATGATGATGATGATGATGATGATGATGATGATGATGATGATGATGATGATGATGATGATGATGATGATGATGATGATGATGATGATGATGATAATGCTAATGCTAATGCTAATGCTAATGCTAATGCTAATGCTAATGCTAATGCTACTGATAATGATAATGATAATGATAATGATAATGATAATGATAATGCTAATGCTAATGCTAATGCATTTATAATGTCTATCTAGACAACCTATTCCGAGGCGCAAACATCAAAACAAATAAAAACAAACAGTTAAAATATAAAAACAGTTACATAGAAGTCAGATGATTAATGTAACATTCAAAACACCATTTCAAATATTTCTTAACAATTGAATATACCATATCTATATACCATGTTAAATTAAAAAAATATGGTAAAATCATATTGCATTAAGCTAAAATAACCTAGTGAAATTGGTCATTTTTACCAGTTTTACTGACCGCAATCAAAAAATGACTAGGTCCAGCTTATTAATATGCGTAAATGTTATACATCCAGATATGAATGGTGTATTGCAATCAAACTTGGTATACTGGCGCACTGTATGATACCCAATCTTTTAAACTATAATTGAGTTTCATAAGCTCATTAAATATGCAAATTAGCTAATTATCTATTCAAGTCATTAATATGCAAATGAGCAATGTCCGACAATTTTTTCCCATCATAAGAGTGATCGGTAATAGATATATAACATACCCAATTTGATTGACAACTATTGCTGCATTTAGGAATTATAAGCTTTTTCATTTCTTAAATACCCATAATTTCAATTCTCAGTCTTTTACTCACACTGTGCACTCAGAGGATGCAAAATCGGATTATATTACTAAATGCACTGAAGTGTTTAGTACAATATCTCAGGTTAGGTTTATTTAAATCGGCCGGATATATACAAGTTAAAAGCAAATTTCGAAAATTGGTAAAACAGTCCTAACTAAAAAACCAGATGATAACTATTCATACCTGAATCAAGGTTATATAGTGTAATGTCATGCCTACCATATATGGCAAGTTCACTGCCATATAGGGAGTGCACAGTGTGAGGATAATCAATTTTATATAGGGGTGTTTTTCAAAGTAGAGCTGCATACATTATATGAAGAGCTTTTTTGCATAAGGGCTTACAGACCACTCCTACATGTTACTCATTTTGCATAATTGAGTTAATCAAATTATTGTATGGCTGTCTTCATGACTTTGATTAGTGCATCCATGCACGCCAATTGAGGCACCAACAATACAAACCACATTCCACATATGAATAGCCATCCATTCAATAATGCAAAATGATTAACAGGTAGAAGTGGACGTAGGCCCTTTTGCAACACAGCTCTTCATGTTGTTGTGTGGCAGACTCTGTGTGTGTGCGTTGTGTTATGCCTACTAATATAGAAGAGCGAATGTCTAACAGGATATACGAACACGTCAAAGACATGACATATGCAAGGAACACAACTGTGGACACGACGAACATAACGTGGACATGACAGAAACGGAACGCAAGGCTCATGACGCAGAGAAACAGGACAAACTACCAAAATAGGACATGAGGGATACCTCCCAATTCCCCTTAACCTAAACCGCACCAGGTGCCCCGACTGGTACATGTGGCGACCTCCTCCACCCCCGGAGGCAAGCACAAATGATGAATGGGAGGGGAATATACCAACTAGATCTGATGATCTTAGCCGACGATGTGACTAAATCGCGAAAGAATAGAGAGCCTGTGATTGGATGGTGTCAAAACCAGTTGACTTTACCTCGGCACACATCAACCGCGTATGGCGAATGGTCGATAAAGGGGTTAATTTAAATTACAATGCTCTTAATTCACCCCCAAAAAGCGTGACCATCCGAAAAACGGGGTGTCACAAAAGGCAAATTTTGCATTCGCCAGACAAGCTGTCAAATGCATACACAATTATATGTGTAACGCAATTAATCATAAAAAACCTCGGTATAGGCCTATTCAAGTATCTCGAAATGGTCAAATATGTTTTTGCATAAGCTATGAGACTTCAAAATTGCAAGAGTTAATTGTAGTCATTGTTGTTGTTATATATTGGTGTCGTCGTCGTCGTCGTCGTGGTCGTCGTTATTTTGTTATACATGTATTGTTGTATGTAACTTCAGGAAATAACAAAGTATTTATTTGAATGAAAAATTCATAAGATTGCTTCAAAATAATAGTACCAAATCTCCAACATTATCACAATTTAGTGTGTTCAATCTTTATATTTTAGGTCGAGCACCCGGCATAAGTGATCTGAAAGACCCTGTAACATCTTCAAATCCGATGTCAGATAATGTGCTCGCGAATCCAAATGACTTGAAGGAGTCATTGAGTAACAGTGACGTCGTGTACGTCACTGTCCGATGCATAAATAATGCTGGTTTGATTCTTGAGACATCCTCCGATGGTGTTGCCATCCTAATAGCTGGTCCCAATAACCAAGCTGCCGTTGTTCGTGTCGTTATTCCTTCCGAAACACAATATTCTACACGTGATTCAACGCAATCTCGCAATACGACAACGCATGTATCTTGGGAAGGTTTCTACGATCCACTCGGAGTTATCGAATACCAAGTAGGTTTACTATTTATTATTTTGTTGAACATTTACCAAAAAAGCCACACAAAATGACCAACCGACCCTACCTGAGATATGTATTAGCCCCTAACACAGGTTTTCGTTTTCGTCGCTCTTATCATTATTAATACTACTAAGTTATTCAAAACGATCTTGCTACGTACGGGTATACACCTAACACAAAAAGTTATAGACCAGGCGCTTTGATGTTGGCTAACCCAAAATCAATAATCGGTACCAGAAATCTGAGATAAACATTAAATGATCAAATTAATTCTTCGTATCATTAAAATCGAATGGACACTTCGAAAGTTATGATGATTTTTAATAACCACGAACAACGTCAACAAAGTTGCCGCAGAATTGGTTTCCTATGGGATATCAGTGATTTGTATTGTCCACTGTGGCTGGATGAATGGGTAACAGGCGTCGACAGGGAGTCTGTACACTCACAATTTCACTGCGCGATCACACAAAAGCAACATTATGATACCCCCATAGAAACCCAAGTTTAGTGCAATTATTTTCTGCTAGTTGTGGTCATTGAAACAATCATAACTTCATAATTATCCACTCGATTTTTATGAAAGAGGTATTAAACTATGGAGAGAGAAGAAATTTGCTCATTAAATGCTTATCTAACATTTGTCGTACTGACTATAAGCCAACATCAAAGCACCTGGTCCGGGACTGTTTGTATTAGGTGTATGTGTGGGCGTGGGGAGGGGGGGGGGGGGGGGGGGGGGGGGGGGCGTTGTGAGTAATGAAATCAACATATAATCAACATATACGAGGGCGTAACATCGGATGTATGTCACAGTTAAAAATGGCTATAGATTTAGGTACTTGAAAAAAAGAAGAAAACAATCAAATTCGATTTTTTTGGTTTCAAGTACCTAAATCTATAGCAATTTAACAGACACATTTGATTTACCTGTGTACTGGTTATCTTCGAATTAGAATTTACACTGACATAGTCACATATCTAGATTTGTATAGAAATGTTTAGAGAAATAATTATTCATGAATGTAAAATTAGCAGTTTGTTAATTATAAGACCTCAAGACGGTCAATTTTGGGCTTACCTTTTAAAAAACACCATTAGCTTTACAAAGGCGTTGAAAAAGCCAGGCTATTCATTCAATCGTATACAAATGATAAACTCTTTATATAGTGCAAGCTTGCTGCAGAGAATGAGGATGGAGTTTGGTCTGACTGTGGTAGTGGTAATGACACTGCTGTCAAATGGGTTGGGCTGGACTTTCTTGATGATACTACGTACGTCTTCAGCATCAGGGCTGTAAACTACGCCGAACTTGTTAGCGAGGAAATCAGTGGGATATTTTCCATTGAAACAACGAGACCTAGTGTTGCAGTTCTCCAGGGTAGGTATACGATGCTGATGACTTAATACAATCTTGGAAAAAGGTCCTTGGAATGATTTACACGTTTTGAGCATTATATGCAGATTTGTTACTGATCTTTAAATTATGTTTATTTTGTGCTGAACATTACTATTAAACAACAATTTTCCCCACTCCCCTTCGATCAATGTTGGGACATCTTGAACAACTACTGAAGACATTAAAATTCTTCAACATTGCACGGGGGAAAAGAGGTGTTAGTTTCCCGTTGTTAACGAGTAAGCATTCCAAGGTTTTTTTCCAGGATTGTAGGTATGTTTGCCGCATGAGGATTGGGGAAAACTCACATTGCATGTGTAGGGCCGGTGTGAAAGGAGCCATGGCTCCCTGAAGCCATAGTCCTGCCTCCATAGACATTCACAGAATGAAGCGTGAAACTTGCGTGTAGAGATGATGAGTGCCTTATACCAAACTATACTTTAATGGATCCTGAGTTACCATGGCTCCTTCTACACCGGCAATTATACTTTAGAGTCCATTGTACTTGATGGGGACCATTCACATATGAAATAGATACTGTATAACAGGTGTCGGACGTTTGCTGACAGAGAACATGCAAAAAAGCAGGGGTCATTGGGTGAGAGCCTCCAAAATAACCCGAAAGAAGGAGGTCTTTGGGGAACAGATTTTCGAACCATTCAAAAAGGGCTTTGAAGTGACTTTACAATATCAAACCAAAAAGCAAAAATAACTCGAATTGTTCTTTATTCTGTAATTTGATTATGATCGGAATAGCCCAATACCTCGTACAGAATTACCAACTATTGCACAGACCAAGGAAAAATCCAATACCGATCAATGTGGCAGTTAATTTGATTGATCAATTAAAAAAAAAATTAACGGTTTTCCGCCTTGCTCTTACTCAATAATCAATATACGTTGAGCATGTCACCAATAATAAAAAAACATGATTTGTCCATAATATTTAACAGATTATACCCAAGACTCCTATTTTAGGACAAGTTTGAGAGATTTCGTCATTCTGGAAAATGTTAATATATATTACAATGTTTTATCTCATAGACCCACTTTATTTAAGGGGTCCTGCATGTACAACAAGTTATTTAAGGGGTCCTGCACATACAACAAGTTATTAAAGCCCAACACTGTCATACAGCGCTCAAAAAGTGAATGACCTGGTTTGTTAATTGTGATGACGGGAAAGATTCGGTTTGAGTAAAGTAACTTTTGCGATCGTAGTTATGCCATAGCTTGAATGTTATCACGTCATTCAGCTAATGTCTACTGTAGAATAATCGACATTCAGATTGTAGGATACTGAGTGAAATATAAGGATGATAATTGTGTCACAATGTACATACTTCAATACATGTTGTAACTGTTGTAACTTTAAAAAAGCCCATATAACTTATATCAAGTCGCTACGTTATTTGAAGTAACCTTTGTATGTGTAAACCGTTGTTTGTCACCAATTAAACATTAATTGACTTTTGCTTTGTTCATTTTATATCATACGACTCTCACAGGCAATATCCCTTCAATACGATTTGTTTGGTTGTCAAATATAAGACGTTGCAACAGGCCGACTACTACTGTGTGTAGGAGTGACGTTCACTTTATCTGGGAAGGTGCTTTCATATCGGATTCGGAACTGATTTACGTCATTTCAATGGGCACAACGGAGGGCGGAACCAATGTACTGAATTGGGTGGAGACTACCAATACTTACATGATGGTGACTGGTGTAGTAGTTCAGGACATGTATATGTCCGTTACTGCTATTAATCCAGCGGGGTTGTACCGTACAATTACTAAAAGTGTGATGGTTTGACCTGGTAGGAAACCTGGTCAATACGAGCAAAAATCGAGGAAAACAAATCTTGAGCACTATAATTTGTTCAGATTGTTTACAGCTAATACATGTTATAGGGTACATTTAAAAATGGTTATAAAAGAATAATGGTAATTGTACAGGGTGTTTCAAACGTTTTATATAGCAACATGTATTAAAAATGAATGTAGTTGTTTCCCACAAATTTGATGTTTATCCAGAAATACAATAAATCGTTAAAACTAAGTTTAAACAAGGTATTTACAAAAAACTGGTCAACATCCTAAAATGAAATTAACAGATGACAAAGGAAATATGATGTATATGGTGTATGATGTATTTTAACAAAAACTCTTTGTTTTTATGCTGGGCCCACTTTTCTCTCTGGAACCCTCCATCGTCTGACTCATATATCCTCTGACCTCTGTGCTTGTTCACCCTAACTTCTATCCCATGAGGCCCCACCTGTGTATCACAACTGTACCAACATTTGATGGGGTATGGTTGAAAATTAACCCAACTAAAAACACGTTACGCAGCAGAATCAAGGTTTATTTAACACATTTGCATCCCAGCTATCATCGCCAGCTTCGGAAAATAGTATAGCAGCTTCCAAGAAATCCATCTCATAATCGCGGCTCTCCACCGTAAGACGATAATTTCCACTCGATAGAATGACGTTATAATTGCTGGTTCCCAATTTTAAATACGAATCGTATTTAAAATTGGGAGCTATATTTAAAACTGAGAACCAGCGTCCTTCTATCGGGTGGAAATCATCGTCTTTTTTTCCACCACGTTGTTATCCCATAATAATCACTCTTGGACCCCGGTAATTAGTTAGTGTCGGACAGTGTGTGGGAAGACCATCAGCGCAGGGAACCAGCGTAACCGTCAGCTCGCAAAATTGTATATAGTTGCCGTTCTATTTGCAATTCCACTAAATTCAGTTAAACACGACGAATGTCGCAGCTTTTACAAAACTCTATCATTTGTTTTATATTATTTAAACCATTTCTCCACAATTGTAACAACATATGTGTTCATATTTTCATATCCAGATCTAATATACATTTTAAAGCCATCTGGGTACAAATACTGATTAAAGATACATGAAAGCAATTCATAGACTCTACCACAAGACCTAAATCTGAATTCAAATGTCAACATCCCAGGATGTTGACAAAAAATTATTTCTGAAAAAAAGAATCAACTTGAATAACTAATTTTGTAAATAGATGTAGTCGAATTAGTTAAAGAATGTATCAAGTAGTAATAAACCTAAGAATGTTAACATAGATTTTTAAAATGATAAAATGGTAATGAGATCTTTCAAAACTAGAGTGATAATCAATATTAAAAAGAGCAGTTCAATTCTACTTTCTTATATGGATAGGCCTATTATTATGATTATTATTATTATTATTATATGGATTTATATACCGCATTTCCCAACAGACCAATGCGCTGTACAATATACACATTAACATACAAATATGTTGAAAAACAAGCAGTAAATTAAGAATTATTTATACAAAGTAACTGACAGTTGCATGCGACCTACCACACAGGGCGGTGGCAATCTTCAGACAATATAAAAATACATCCAAAAACCCAATACAGGATAAAATACACAAATGCAGCACTGAAATAAACATCACAATGTTCTGGTAACATTGCACATAATATACCAAAACAGTTCACCTTGAAAATACATTTTATTCAATTCCCTAGCTCAAGCTACTTGCAGTCTGGTTAAAACACACACTTCGCCCATACCTGATTATTGCAGGACGTCAACTGTTGTACATTTTCTCTCATCATCTAATTTGGCATGGTTTTATATTCTGTTGTGAAAAGTTACAAATAAATATAATGACTTGTAGTATATTACTTGCCACGCTTATAGTTTGTTAAATACAGTATTGTATCCCTCTTAATCAGGGTAAGATTACACAAACAAACTCACATGTAAACAGTCTGCTCCGGAACGGGAGCGCGTTCGGCTTGAGGGCGTGCTATTTAGTGACGCACTGCCGTCAATGTTTATACATGGACGCATCAAGTGACGGGAGACCGTATTTCGCTGAGTGACGAATAAGTTTGATATTTTAATAGAGGGCGGCCTTGGGAACGGGACTGCGTTTCCAGGGAAACGATCTCCCGTCACAGATTGAAAGAACATCCTATTTTGCCGATTTTCAACCATAAAATAAGTCTCTTATCGCTGAAATAATGTTAAAAACATCATCACTATATAATACTACAAGGATTATTTTCAATGTAAAAATGATCACACTTAACCTAAGAATTCATTTAAAATGGTATAAACTCACCTAGAAAAAGGTAGTCTCATCACGATTAAAAGGTATATTTCGACCTGTATTGCGAGATATTGGTGTCAGAGGTAAGATCAATTATCGGACTAGCTGCCGCGAGGATTCTAGTAGCTAGGCTGCACTCAATTTGTTGAATTGTTAATTTGTATGCAAATATTAAGGGTTGAATTGCGAAAATGCAATGATTGCACAAATTGACGGGTACACGTTACCACGGTGACGCACAACAGTCAATTTGTAGCGCCCTCACGTGAAACGGGCTCTCGTTCCGCAGCTGACTGGTAAAGGGTAATTTTAGTTTTGCTACTTCATGATGTGTGTCTTGTTTGTGTGGTGATGCAAAATAGTACTACACTATTCCTTTTGAAAATGTATATTCACTTGTAGGCCTATTTTACATGTAATGGACTGTTTTCATAAGCTTGATACCTGAGAGTACCCCGTAAAATAATACCTTTTTCAATAGTCCTAGAGTTACCACTGTCATTACTGGAACCAACCCAGTTCGTCGGACGCGACCGTTATGGTTAATTCAGAATAATGTATGCAATGTCGCGGCATCGTTGACAGCCGCAAAGGGAAAGTAACAACAATCTGATATCATATATTATATGTATTGCACAATTTATGTATTCAAACCAAATACGGTATGTCAAAAAGATGTTAAGAAATTGAGGGTATCAAATTATTATTTTCTTGATATTTCAATGATGGATATTACCATAGATCCTATAATGTAGGATGACATTGGCAAAAAGTTAATTGTTCATAGCTATTTGAATAGTGTATTACCCTATCGAGGTGTTCTCGACAGAAATTTGAAACAACTGTCGATTATCTCGGCGGCCTTGATTAAATAATATGGATCTAGTTCATCCCAATAATTACCAAAAAGTAGGACAACATTCATGTAAACTCGCTTATTTTAAAAACTCAAATAAATATTCATTATGGTTTCGACGGCGATTAGTGAAATTAGAATTATTGAATATTCATGAGTTTGACATTCTCAGATCCACGTCAGTTCAATATTACTATTAAACAGTGGCGTATCCAGGGGGCAGCAGTCCATGCCCGCCCTTGACAAAAGAGTACAAAAAGGAGGAAGAGGCGAAGGAGAAAGAGGAAAAGGAGGAGGAAGGAAGGATTGGGGCATAGGCGACGCAAATGATTCCACACCAGTAAATAATTTCAGTCCTTGTAGACGACAATCAAAACTTTTTTTGTCGCTGGGCAGCCTGTGGCCCATGATTATAGAATTAATCAGAAATGGTACTTATTGCTCCCAAATGATTAAAGTTGTAGTTTAATCCTGAGTTTAGAACTATTACCTATACCACAGTGGAAAAAGATATATTTTCAATGCATTTTGTAGGTTTTGTGGATGTATTTTGATTGTAAATGATCTGGCAACATTTCTCAACTTTTTCTGATAAATGAGGGCGCTACACCAATTGTACAACTTTGGGGGCTTATTTCCCAGAACTTTCGGGGATACCATATATATTTGTTTGATTCAATGATCAAATATATCCTGAAATTTAAGGAAAGTGTCAAATTGAAAATTCCAGTCGCTTTATAAGCAAGAAAAATGGCTTTTTGTAACCACCATTTTACATGCAAACGCATAGGGAAACCATTTGGTGGTGTGAATTCTGAAGGTATTGGCCTTTGCTGGAGTGCTATGATATCGTCTACTAAAAATCGGCTGTTCTAATGATATTTTGACTGAGTCTTCTACCAAAAAAGTTCAAATTGTTTGAAATTCACTGCGATCGGGTTCAATTTGACATTGACACTACTAAACAATGGTAAGATAGGGCAAAACATTTAATTTCATAAGCAAATTATACAGGCAAATTACTCAATGAAAAAATAACCCACCGCCGAATTCAACAGTCTTGCCATCATTCATCATGCATGTCATGAACAACGATGTAAAAAAGTGAAATAATTGATAAGCTTACTACATCATGCCATTAACCTACTATGTTACGGTCATATTAGAAGCTCAAATTATAATATATAGCTGCCTTGAAGTACAATCGCCTTGCAAACAAGGTCAATCTGAGTGTTGGTGGAAAGTGAAATAAAACCAAAGCTTCATAAATTACAATATGAATGATGAAAACCAGTCTTAATTAGGCCTAGTCAAGCAAGATCCCAATGCCAGAGACCTGAGATCAATTCTACCTCAAAGCAGCTATTTCATGATAGTAATGTGTACTTTATATACCCGAGGCAGCTATTTGTTTAAATGATACTATATAGTATCAGATGCCTGTATTGACCAATTTTGTACTCATCAGCAGTGTCAAACCAATCAGGCCTAGGCTACACTACACTACACTATACTACAGAGCTACGACGTCAATTAAAGAGCTACGACGTCAACGCGATGATAGTAATTTGTCGCTCTGTTTTTATTTACAAATATTAGGAGGGAGCTATGATGACCAAGGTCAAGGACGAGGAAGTGGTGCAACCTGATTTCTATGAAATGCTACGAAAAAGGGTGGAAGGAAAGGTCATAGACTTTACAGCGTTTTCAAGTAAGGCATGCTGGAAATGGGGAGGTGCTCTCAAGAAGGGGAGAGAACAATATGGAAAGGTCCATTTTCTGAAGGACAATGAACATCATAATATCAGTGCGCATCGTGCCATGTTTGTTGTTGTTCATCAGCATGTGTTTAAAAAAAAACTAATAAAAAAATGAATTTTCTAATTTTCTTACCCCCCTCCCCCCCCCCCCCCCCCCCCCCCCCCATACAGTAGCAAAGAGAGACAAGAGAAATCAAAGATTCATTATTTCCAATCAATTTAATGAGATAACACTTCTATCATATTATAATATGTATCATTTTAAGCTGTAGTCAGCAATGGTATATCAATAAATCTAATACAAAATGCTGAAACACACTGTTTGACTGTTGAGCAAAGACGAAGTACGTGTCCTTCAACCAGACGCAAGTACCTGTAATTACCACAAGTGAAGGCATGCGCCTTGATAAAGTGGATATCTGGAACGGTTTTAAATTTTACGCTTTTTGAGGTTTTGAGATATCGGGGTTTAAAAATCACATAACGTAGAGGGCGCTTTTCACTCGTAAACTAACCTTAATGTAAAATGGATTGATACAGATTCAGTCTAATAGAATTTACCATATTTAAAAATTAAAAAAGGTCTTTAGATTCCACGCAAGTAAATAATTTCAGTCCTTGTATGTAGACGACAATCAAAACTCTTTTTGTCGCTGGGCAGCCTGTAGCTCTGCTGGCATCGCCTAGTAGTACTGTATTTTAATACAATTTCTAGAAACACTTCAGCAGGTCAATTAGCTACCAACACTGTCTCTATGCAGTTTACCATATGGTCTATACCGCTGTGTGTGATGTGTTCTCATAAGCAGCAGGCGTAAATCCTCGCTGGTCGGTGACTCATAGCAATTAGTAATATGAGCAGTTTGTCTTTGGTCTGATCACTGCAGTCAGTATGGTACTGTTGGTCAGTACAGTACTACCAGTGATACACATGATTCATGCACTATAATAGTAGTAAAAGCACATACACAGCCAATCCAGAATTCCACAAATTTCACTTATTGTACAGCTTCAGAATGCTGTAAATTTGACATCGTAAATAACCTGATTAATTACAGCGCTGTAATTATTAGCCAACTTGGTGTGTGTGTGTTTAATAGTAGATGATTGTCTAAGTCTGGGTGAGTGAGAGGTGTCCTACTGTGAAAGTGGTGTGTATCTGGTGTGTAGGGTATATATAGTAGAGCTCTGTCATATAAATCATCACTAAAATGGTCACTGTCGATGAGTGCTTTTAATTCCTTATAGCTCTCGGCAGCTACGCTGCCTCGTGCTATAAGTCATACTACTAGTCTATACATGCTGTTAGGCAGTGGTGCAGGCAAGGCAGTATAATATGGTTGGTGAGGGGAGGGTTGATGAAGGGGTGGGACTAAGAGGGCTCTGTAGCAGAGCTAGGCAGCCTGTGGCCCATTGATTATAGAATTAATCAGAAATAGTACTTATTGCTCCCAAATGATTAAAATTGTTGTTTAATCCTGAGTTTAGAACTATTACCTAATACCACAGTGGAAAAAGATATATTGTCAATGCATTTTGTAGGTTTTCCCCCATGCTTTCAAGCATGGGGTATTAGTTTGGCTTTCACTCAGGGGGGTGGTCTGATAAGGAAGATAAGGGCAAATAAGATTTTTTGAGCAACACCAGCATGCATCATTTTCATTACATGACCCACTGATTTCTGCCACTAGTGTCTACTGGTTCCCATTGACATTACAGTACAATGAAAGGCAATATAATATGGTCAAACGAGGGCCTTTAAGAAAATCCTTCTGCAAGTAATACAATTGATGTGACTTCAATTCAGTCCTCTCATGTGAGTGAAAACATATTTGTGTATGAAATAACACACCTTTTGTTGATTTCAGCAATTTAAGTGCAACAAATGAAAATAAAGTGCCAAGTTGGTTTAGTTTCATGTTTGAATAGAGGAATTCCATTCAATATTACCAAACTTATGATTTTTAGTGAAAAAATAACATATTCTCACTTCTAACAAAAGATAATGTAACTTGCCTAGGGTAATGGACCACGTGTACGTTCAAGGTTATGATTTCAGCTCTAGAGACACTTTGTTTACAGTGGAAATGTGAATCACTGCTCTGGTAAATCAGTGTATTGTAAGTTCATATTCGTCTCTTTTCGGTCGATCTTTGATTAAATTGTGTGCTTTGTAATCTAATTTACGGAAGTTCATTATATGGTTTTATCATTGAGATTACAAGAAATGCCAGGCAAATTCGTTGAAAGAGTGTTTTGGCATAGTGGAATATTGTAAGGTATCCTTGAACGGGTCCTGTAGCTTAGGCCTTTGCCACAATAATGTCTTGTAATTTTTTGTATACCTTTTTTAAAAATTATTGTCATTCTTAAAGTTTTCATTGTATTATTAGGAGTTCCTTTATTATACCCTACCACTGCATGTCTTCAATGGGGAATTTTAAAGAACGACCCATACACTTACACAGTGAGGAATACAAATGGTAGGGTATTCTAAATAGTAGATAACCACCAGACTAGTCAAGCAAGAGTCGGGTTAGGAAACAATTTGTAAAAGACAATTAGAATCCTTTTAAGTCTAAGTTCTGTATAAAGCAATGGCATTGCTTCCCAAGAGAGATTGTTAACCCTGAAACTTGCTAAATAGATGGCCTACCTTCTTCACCAAATAAGTAATTTTATTGAAAATATCCGAAGATTAAGATTTAAATGGTTATCTGGTCAAACTTGAACGATGGGTATACCGTCTTGGCTCATAACAAACCAAAATAAACATCAATTGCTAGAAAGATTTCTGTTTTTCACACTGAACATGGCAGTCGGTTTTCCAGAAAAGAAAAGAAAAAGTCCAATTTAATATAAATATGTAACTGAATTTAAAGATTCAATTATGGAGAGGCTGGTTTATTTCACTATTATCAGCAAAGTTATTGAGAAAGTACACTTTCACAGTATGGATTGTTATTATTTTGGTTCAATAATTTCAATGCAAAATATGTTTCACGCAAAATCATAAGTTAAAAATTGACATCATGAAATAAGTTTTGAAAGAGGAATAAGAACATCAATTATCAGTAATGACAATTGTGTGTGCTTGGCATAATAAAAAGAGGTTTTTTGTTTCATTTCAATTTTGGAATAGCTGGCAGTATGTAGTTTTGATTGCAATTAAAAATTCTTTTGAGCTTAGGATACACTTTAACCTTAAATAGCGTTATCTCAGTTGTAAACATGGAATTAAACATCCAAAGCAGGGTCGGAATTGGATTAATCTGGAAATCAAGCTAAATATAATGTAGGCTAATGCATCCTTTAGGCCTATAACTTTTTTTTCGCACCGAGTAATGACACAGTGAAAATAAGCTATAGGTATTTATTCTCCAACTTTGACCAACCTAAAGAGCAATTTCATCTTTAAAAAATGAAATGATTAAAATCGGTGCCTTCCATTTATTTTATTTTTTATCTTAATAAATGGAATCATCTTGGGCATGGGTTATCCCTTTTAAAGCGAATTTTTATTTGGATGTATTTTGATTGTAAATGATCTGGCAACATTTCTCGGCTTTTTCTGATAAATGAGGGCGCTACACCAATTGTCCAACTTTGGGGGGCTTATTTCCCAGAACTTTCGGGGATACTATATATATTTGTTTTGATTAAATGATCAAAGATATCCTGAAGTTTAAGGAAAATGTCAAATTGAAAATTCCAGTCGCTTTATAAGCGAGAAAATTGGCTTTTTGTAACCACCATTTTACATGTAAACGCATAGGGAAACCATTTGGTGGTGTGAATTCAAATGGGGGTGGGGTGGGGTGTTTACAGGGCCATGTCCACATGATTTTAATGTGATGGGAATGTTAAAAACGTCATACTGGACATTTAGTGTTAAAAATGCCATTTTTTTGCGCTTCACGCGTATTAGCTTCCAATGTAAATTTTTGCGCGCTTCGCATTTTTTTCCCTACAGATTTCAATATTGTAGTAGTGCTGATAAGATTGTGCACTGTTGGCCGGTAGCCGCCTTAGTGTAGCGACCAAAGGATTCTGATATCTAAACTGGCAGCGATTATAATTAGCCAAAAGCACTTTGGGACTGCGCTTGCATTGTGGAAAGCGCTATATAAGAACGGTAATATTATTATTGTTACTATTATTATAATGGGTCTCGAAACAGCCTTCCGCCGTCTTTGGTAGGGGTACGAATAAAAGAAGACAATGAAAAGTAAAATAATTTGGATTTGAGCATACACTTATGTTTTTGGTTGGATGTTGTTTAAGTTAGAATTTTAAATGTGCTCACTTTTTGCTTCGATTTTGCTCCTGTTACCTGCTTACTTGCTTAACTGTTACCTATCTATGTAGAAACATTGTTTTTTAGTTAGTAGGCATGTGAGAAAATAATTACTGCTTCAGAATGCTAAATGTTTGCCTTAAAATGCCTAAAACGAAGGAGCTTCACCACCCACTTGGTGTGGATGTTGTTTAAATTAGAATTTGAATGTGCACGTTGTGTTTGGATTTTACCCCTGTTGCCTAATAGTAATACCCGATGTAGGAATAATTGATTTAATTTAAGCATTATACAGGGTGTATACAAAATTGGACAGTTTCATAATTATTTTTATACTTGTCAAAATCACTGAACCATGACCAATGTAGTTTCAATGTGAAGCCAAATTAATACATTTATAGCTTATAACACTCCCTGAATCATGATCTATTATAATAGACGATGATCCAGATATAATTCAATTATATATAGCACAACGTTCACTGTTTTTAGATGAAGAGCCCTTTATGGATACATACACCTGTATTATAACCCATACAATATTATGTGACTTTATAGTAAGTTAAAATGTTTCAACATTCATGGCAACACCTCCCAGACAACATGTTACATATGAAGAGGTATTTTGCAAAAGGGCCTACATCCACTTTGGCTCTTTTTGAGAAAAAGTCAAAAAATTGTTTCTAATTATTCAAGTTGAGCAATTGAAAAATTGAATGGATTATGAAAGAGGTACACCCCTGAAAGCCCTTTTGAAACAAAACTCTATCTGTTTGTACATAGAGAAAATACCACACAAAACAAATCATTTATTTTAATCATTTTTCAAAAATGAGTTTTATTTAGAAATGTATAGGGCACAATCATATTATGTTTCAAGGAAACAAAGTCATTTTTTTCTTCAAAAAAGACTTACATCTCATTGTATACAGCCATTGAAGTTGTTTTGTTGCAAAAGGGCTTGTATCCAGAATTAATTATGGATACAAGCACTTTTGCAACAAAACAACAACTTCAATGGCTGTATACAATGAGATGTAGGTCTTTTTGAGAAAAAAAATGACTTTATTTCCTTGAAACATATGATTGTGCCCTATACATTTCTATATCAAACTCATTTTTGAAAAAAAAATGCACCATAGCCCTTTTGCAACAAAGCTCTTCATATATTGGCCCAATATTGGCTCAACATTGGCAATATTGGCATTGGCATTATCTTGTTGACCAATATTTGGCCAATATTGGGTTCCCATTGGCAATGTTGGCATCGGCACTTTTGGCAACCAATATTGGACCAATATTGGTGACCATGAATAGCACAATATACCAATGGCGGAAAATGACACCATTGCTTTGATGTACACATTCTGACGTGGTTTAAACATTGCGGCCGCTGTTCAAAGTTATCGCTTCCCGGCCTTTTGGCTAGGATCTTGTGCCTTGTCCTTCCCTTGAAGATTTTCCCCCTTTTCCCCTTGTCCTTGGGTTCCCCTTTGCCAAAGTTGGTCCTGGTCACGGGTTGGCTCGGGATCCGCTCACTCCTCTTTACGGGAAATAAAACAATATAAAGAGAGAATTCTTCTTACAAAACATTTCTCCAAGATCGCCCAATATTGGCGCCAAGCTTGGGCCAATGAGGAAATAATATTGCGCCAATATTGTAAGCCAATATTGGGCCAATGAAACATTAATATTGGGCCAATATTGTAATGTAAAATAGCATAATATCAACCGAATTGTATGATGAAAATATAATTTTAACAGTGGGATGTATGTGTTAGACCACTAGTAACTCATATCCAGTATTTTTGCTTTGTTAACATAGTTAAAATCCAAAATGGCTGCCAAAATAGGTCCCAAAGTAATCTAACTAATCTAACTAGCAGCCTTATCTAAATATGAAGATATACAACTTACAATAAGCTCTATTCTTGTATTTGTAACAATAATGGGTTGAGACGATTGTTGAGACCTTATGTACCATGTACGGATGGAAAGAGTGTATTCCAATTAGCAAATGATTCAAAACATGTTCAATAATGACTGAAATAGTATAGCATATAATTATATTATACTAGTAAGTCTATTCTGATGGTTATTTGACCCATCAGGCCATACCTTAGATCAGGCCATACCTTTTCCTATTACATGCTAAAACCAAGTAAAAGATTATACTAGCGTTACAGTCACCACTATTAAGAATGCCTTATACACACATCTTTGTGGCGCTGTATCGAGAAATGTATGCGGGACCTGCCTGGATGGATAACATGGCTATGCGTATTCATGGATTAGATATTTCTCATTCAATAAATACAAAACAATATACAAGTTGTCATGTTTATAAGCTGGCTTATGAAAGTATAGCTTAGATGACTACACAATTTGTTTAAACAATCAAATATGACAAATTGTTTTCCTGTCCTATTGAAGCCTGTCCCTGGTCAGGGAAGAAACACAACTCATTTTTCCCGTTTTAGGTATGTATCCCATCAGTGCTGTATACTAATATCTAAAAGTATGGGTTGGCTCGCTGCCTGTCATAGCCACTAGCTCCATCAGCTATGCTTCCAGCTCCACTATCCGCATGACCTCCACTATTCTCCAGTCGATGCTGCAGAAAAAGACATTTTTGTATTAGATTATTAAAATTTAGTTTATTGACATTTCCTTCAAGCATAAGTTATAAGCAGATTAATATGCATGCAATATCTAAATATATTTCTGCCAGGACTTTTATATACAGCTCCATAAAAAAACTAAAACATATTTCTTGCAGCAACTTATTAACAAAGCTAGTATAGCTTAATGGAGTACATGTGCCACTGTGCAAAAAAAGGGAAAAAGCATATTTTCTCTTTGCTTGGCATTTATTTATTAGCCAGACTAAGTGTCACTTCAGGTGGGGGTTGAAGTGTGATGTAATTGATTACTTACCAAGTGCATCATATGTAGGATTGTTATATAAACAACTTTCCTACATGTTATAAAATAGCTACTATAGATAATTGATAGAATTTAGGGCTGCACACATACAAATAATTAGGCGACTGTCATAGAGTTGTGCCACAGGAAGGTAGAACTTGCATTACAAATAAGTCAATATATTTTTGGTAATTTGTTACACAGCCAAGTAGTAACCTACCATAAGTATAAAGTTATCCATGGTCATCAATACCTGTTCATCTGTTGGAGCCTCCCATGACTGTATTGTGAGGAAAAAATACAATAATACTATTTATAAATCAAAGTTGTAGAAGCATGATAAATAAATGGGCACACCATTGAACAGTAGTAAGGGGTCTACTGCCACTCTCATCAATTTTTTGGGTGAAATGTGCCCAAGTAACTGCACAATGATAGCGACGCGCAGTGCCAGCTGATTTTCTTTTTTTGGCCCATCTTGCTGTAATTTGCTTTATGCCTGCAGTGTGAGTGTGACCATGTCAGAAAAACATAGTAAATTCGCACAGGCCATTACATATTTTTGATCATCTTGCTATTTTATTCCATAACCCTGGTAGACTTGAGAAACTTACCAGTGTGGCCACTTTCTCTCGGCGATTCTTGATGACATATATAACTGATGTTAAAGTAAGAGCCACAAGTATTCCCCCGACAACACCAGCTATGATTCCTATGACAGGACCACTGATGGTGTTTGCTGGGGATACGTCGCTATCATCTGATTCACCATCACCTTGACCTGGAAGTAGTTATCATCGATTATGTCACAAATCATTCAAAAAGTGTGAAAATATTTTTCAATTGCCTATATTTTGAATATTTTGGGACATCTTCATATATTGTTTTACATATCTTTGGCAACCCGATGTGTTCATCTTTTCAACGATATACCCAATCGCAATCAAGTGCTCAACTACTTGCTTGGGAATGTGGAGAGGTTTCAATAGTGCAACAATGTGTAGCATTGGCATCCACAGTACAGAGATCTCTATTGAGTTGTTCTTTAAACCACAATTATAGAGGTGATTCTGGCACTTTCAGATTGAGAGCGCACCACATTCTCAAGCAAGTGGCTGAGCACTGATACAAGTGAGACCTCACCACATTCTCAAGCAAGTGGCTGAGCACTGAAACACGTGTTTGCTATAAATTAGAAAGACTAGCACATCATCTTTCTTTTATATGTATAAGAAACAAACAAAATACAGGTGTTTGAAGGGAAAATCTGAATTCTTTTGGAAGGGTTTAGTTGCCACCTGTGGAAAAATGAATTGCAGTAGGGTAAAATATTGTGGGTTCCAACTTCTCAGGGGCAGGGGTAACTAGAGCATATACCTGTTTTCTGAATGTCAAAGAGCTTCACATTCTTAAGCAGAAATAGTTCACTCAATGTTACTTAGATCATTTTTGTGGACACCCATGACGGCTCTCCATGTTGATAGATGCAACAAACTACCGTTATGCATTTAGTTGAATTTGCAAAAATTAACTATGTAGTTGTGTTGACACTTCTCTCTACAGTATGATGATTTATCTTTCAAAAGTTGTGCTAGAAATTATCTCAAAAGAGGACTTGTTGAAGGAGAAGAACTATGAAGCCACAACTGCTGTATTGTGACTTTATCTGAAACATCACATTTTGCTCCTTTATGACTAGAAGAGTCCCAAATGGGAATTCCGAGTCATTCTTGTAAGATTTGATAAATTGGCAAAACCTGATTTAGGTTTATATATCACTGATACGCTCTCTTTCTTTTGAGACCTAAAATGTAAAAAAAAATCGCTTCTGATTTTGATGCATCCAATTTAATTCATTGGCTGTTTATGAATTATCTTGGGTAAAAATATAGATCGTGCCTCTTACCATCATCATCTTCCAGCAAGATTCTGGTTGAATGTGGAATGCCCAGCTCAGTGCCTCTTGGATTAGAAAGCAGACATTTGATGGCTTCTGTTGGCTCTATTACATCATCATCTAATATCGTTATGGAAACTGTCTTTCTGCTATCTCCATGTTCAAAAGTAACGGTGGTTGGGGTAAATACAAAGTCGCTTCCTAATATAGCGCCATCACCCACTGCCAATATTTCTGTAAATATAGGAAATTAGATCAACATGAAGTGCAACGTATATTTGATGGGGAGGGGGGGGGGGGGGGGGGGGGGGGGGAGGGGGTTATAGGCTGGGTCCCTATATAGCAGTAGGACTCAAACTCACAACCTTCCGATTATGAGTGCTCATTCCACTGGACCACTTGTGGCTGAAACAATAGAGGGGGAAAAGGTGGAAACAGACCTTCTTCAACCATTGCATGTTTGGTGGTCGAATATAAATGGTCACACATACTTTGCTACTTACCTACACTAGCGGATCCCTTTGTGTCTCCTTTTCTTAACACTACTATATCGACACTACCGACACCTTCATTGGTAGTATAGTGCGAATACTCAAACACAAATGCAGCTGTGCACAAGCAAAGAAAAAAGTTATACAAAAATTAGTTACGCTGGCCAATTGAAACAAATGTAGGGGTGTGTGTATACGTCACCTGGTAGTTTTATTGCATTCATAAGTGCTGCCAGTTGGTATATATGGGATTAATGAACAATTGGCATAAACTACCTGTAACTCAGAAAGCTATTGCAGATATGGTCTTTTTGTTCAGATACCCAGTGATGTTAAAATCTAATATCTATAGTAATAGCTACCACATATAAACTTCTGGAGCTATAAGGTGCCCCTTGTGAAAATGCAATCTTACACATGTCAGCCATTTTAGATAGGGCCTTGTGCATGGCTCCAAACCCTCGATTTGGTGAACAACTTTTTATGAGTTCAATCCAAAAAGTAATAGACGATAACATTATGGTGCGTATATAAAAGGTTACAATGAACTATAATTTTGCTGCTATTCATAAAGAATTCATAGGAATCGTGTCAGGGGCGACCTTTCTATCAGAACGTCTGGGGGGGGGGGGGGGGGGGGGGTTGTTAAACTCAAAACACTATGAAAAATCAAGCAACTTTTGAACTATTAAGTATACATTTTTAGATCGGAGAATCCATTTTTGGTATTAAATATCACTACAAATGGTGATTTGATGAATTTTGACCAGAACAAATAGCCGAAATTGCACCAAAATCATCGAAAGACCCTTCTCTTTTTTAACATAAAACATTTTTAGTTTTTAAATTTTTGACCCAAAAAGCATTTTAAAAACTAAAAATAGGGACAGCGGTCCCAAATAGGTCGTCCGTTTATATTGGTAGATTAAAAACAAGGTGGCTCTTAAACCACAGGCATCAGGCAACTAGAAAGAAAGAGGTTAGACCACTGACGGATCCAGGATATCAACAATAAATAAATAAACATCCTGGAGTTTGGTATGTAACCTTTGACCTCATTAACATATGAAGGTTTCCATGTTGCATCTATGAACCAAGTTTGGTTGCAATTAGTCATTGTATGGAAAAGAAATGGACAAGACAAAAGGTGTGTACCAAAATTGTGTACCAATTGTTGACACACATATGACAGACACACCCCACACAGACGAAGGATGCAGCCATAAGGTCTCTCTCCTACGGACGACCTAAAAATGTGTATGTTAAAAAAAATCCCTAGAGAAGTGTCTTTAGATGATTTTGGTGTATATATAGTGTAAATCGGTGTTTTGTATGTTGACACTGACTTTTATGTAAACATTTATTTTGAAGTAAAAATATGGGGTTGAGGGCTGGTTAAAGATACTGAATAGTATGTAAATGGTTTATTCTTTTGAAAAATAGGAGGGTCATTTTCATTTGCAGGATGAGTGGGAGGGAATGGCTGTAATTAGGGACAGCACAGTACTTTTGTTACTGCTATCTGGATCCAGCCTGACTACTTACAGTCGTCATCAATGATTGAGATCCGAGCGATATTTGTAGGACCCTGCACATTACCAGCCTCAGGATCAGAGAGTATCACCATAAATGTTTCCACAAACTCAGCTTCATCGTCATCAGTGATTTCAACTTCAACCATCTCAGTCATCTGACTGGGAGCAAAGTTTACTCGTTTATCCACTCTTGGGAAGTCTTCGTTGACCTGAGCTTCGCCGTTCACAGTATTAAATCCTGTCAAAATTGTGGATAAAAAGGAAACGATTTAGAGAGTGACATCATCATAATGAGCAATGGCAGAGAGGGAGCTCATCAATATCATCGGTTGTCTACACTTGATAGATACCGGAAAATGAGGACTTGAGACAAGCCTACACTTAGTATGTAAATACCAGAAAATGAGAACTTGAGACCAGACTCAAGCTGCGCCCTGGACTGAATTTCTTCAGCATTGTACTCAACAAACATTAGGAGCTCTGTGACTAATGTCGCCGCTCATATGTTATGGTTTATTGAGGTTGAACCGTGCGATAAAATAAGTTGCTGTGACACAAACTGGGGTCTATTCACCAACAGGACCCAGTCAGGTATGGTTCAAAATCTAAATTCTAAGACCCTGAGAACTGTGAAACCCGAAAACAGCTCTAGTTAAGATTTGATATTTGAAATCACGTTACAATGATTACTTACTGACGGACCCCGCAACGGATGTGTCTCCTGTCCTTGTAATAATGACAGTTGCTTTCAAATCAGGCTCATAGACTCTATATTCAGTTGGTATAAATGCAAATCTAGAACCTGTGGTAAGATATGAGATTATTAGACAGAAATATGAAGAAACAGAAACAAAATATACAGGTAAATTCTGAAACACTAAATATAAAGGTTGTTCCAAAGTTAAGCAGCAGCTTGTCTAAGATGAAGAGTGGAGTCCTTTGTAAAGTGGGGTTAATTTCATTCATACACTTGAAAACATACCAGAACAAGTGCATTTCAAATATGTCTTTCCCAATTCATTTATTTTGTTCATCTTTTAGATTTTTTTTAAACATTGTGAAAATGTTTAAAAACTTGATTTTCTTTTTAAATGTTGAGAAATTTTAAAAATCTTGTTTTAAATGTTTGGATATTTACAAAACACCAAAGAAGACAAACAACACAAACATCAAACATCAACAAATCGACTGACACTACCCAGTCTGACAAATGACATTTACTTTTGTCAACTAATGGCCTTTCGAGCAAGACCTGTTCTCCTTCTTAGGATGTTATATAAGTGAATCGGTATTAATGATTTAGAGAATAAATAGCGTCACTACTGAATCATCAATGCTTATGCTTGTCAATGTCCTTCTAAGTATTCTCTAAATATGCATTCAAGGGTACTTTCTTGAAATCATGTATCAACTATCAAGGGTTCATTCTTTAAATCATGTAATAACAAAATAACAACAAATCTCACTGAAAAAGCAAGTGATCAACCAGGAAGATATGTCTAA
The DNA here is from genome assembly GCA_035610835.1 of Ophiura sarsii. NCBI lineage: Eukaryota > Metazoa > Echinodermata > Ophiuroidea > Amphilepidida > Ophiuridae > Ophiura > Ophiura sarsii. The sequence goes on along the minus strand of CM069441.1, from coordinate 90,219,051 downwards.
AACAATTCTGATGCCGTATTCAAAGAAAAAAGGGCAGCAAAGTAAAGATGTAACAAGATACTTACTTGTTACAGTACCACCACCGCCACCTGTGGATTATATAATATATGTACTATTACAAGATGATATACGAACATGGAAACGATAACAAGAAACACACCACTTATGTGGTTTTGATCTGTAAAAGTAAAAATTCTCAAGTTACGAAATAAACTTTGTTCATCCCAAATCGATGCTTTACATTACAAGAAATATGGCTGATTATATATCTTAAATGGTATACTCTGTGTCACCTAGTTGGGACATGACATGATGTCATAATCACATCAGTTCTGCCCAAAGGCTAACATTCTTCTTTGATCGCCCTGTAACAATTGGTGTACACGTATGACATTATTATGCAATCACTATTAGTTCAATCAGTTCTAAATTGGCGAGAAATACTCGGTTTTTATCTATCCGCGGGTAAAAGTAATCCAAGTGTATAAGTGTGATTTTGGCTTACGCAAGCGTCACGCATACAATGTAACTGCGACATTGGGTGCCATATTGCGCTATGTGAGTGTTTTGCGCGTGACGCTCTTCTGAATTCATTCGCTGCTGTAAACAAGTTTTGCTAATTTGGAACTGACTGAACTATAGTACATGTGATGATGTCAAAGTCCCAACTTGAGATGATATGGAGTACCGTAGAACCTGTGCCATGTCAGCAGTATCTTATTGTACATGTATTATGCTTTCTGACAGGTACATAGACATTATATGATAAAGCATATACCATATAACGGTGGTTTTGATTACAATGGGTATGGAACACACACATTGATACAAATCTCAAGTATCATTTTGAGTTGCTACTTCAGGTCAAAGGTCATGTAGAGCTGAATATTAGAGCGTGTAAGAATTAGGCTGTAAAAATAACTCGCACGTTTTGTCCTCAGATAGTCACATGAACATCTACATAATTTTACAAAACTTACTCTGTATTGGAAGCCATAACAGCTGCCCTGCAATCACACTTAGAGATCCTAACTGACCACTGTCTACTACCTCCTGAAGAACAGTGAATAACGCTTCCTCATTGTAAAACTCTGCAGAGCCAAGGTCAAACAAAACCTCAATGTCCCCGGAATCAGTTTGCCTGCAAAAGAAATAGTGTATGATTTTACGTTGTGTGTGCATCAATGCTCCATGTTGCTGTTATATTCTTTGCCTTTCCTTTTATGTGTATTTTTGAGTACAGCGCAGAGGTTTTTATACATGTTGCGATTTGTAAATACGTTATTATTATTATATTATTATATTTCTGTAGGTATCCCGAATAAGTATGTTGACAGAATACAGTGCACACCTCATGAATAATTGATGCATATGCATCCATATGAATAATTGATGCATATATGAAACCTCAAGTACAGTTTATCTGTGACAATCCATGGAATCTTTTAAATTGCACTATATTTTACTGGATAACTGAAATTTCTTTTCAAGAGAGTCAGAAATAATATGTACATCCAATTCTTTTTCTAAATAAGTTAATATTAGGAATAAAAATACATTTATATGCATCACCCTCTTGTATCGCATGTGATTTTCCAATATGCCCACACATGATGTGTGGGCCGTTGACATTTGTATGGATTTTAATATAAATCATGCTTACATGAATTGTATGTTTGTAACAAATTGATGACCTGGTAAACCGGCATAAAGTAATTGTATTTCCTCTCTGACTTGTTCCATTAAGGCTTGGTATTCAGATGAAGTAGGATCAGAGAGAGCAGGAGTATACTGCATATCGGTCAGTGTGATGGATGTACGTTGTAGCTCAACTGTATATATGAAAAAACCCATCAAAACGATTAGTTTCGTATCAATCTAAATATTAAGTTCATTGCTGACAAGATCTTTAAGTGAAATAGATTCACAATTATATATAGGCGCACAAGCAATGTCATATACCTATTACACATAATCTACCGATTCAAGTTCAAATAACTACAGACCAGTGTCACTCACTAGTTTATAAAGAGATTTCCTCCCTAGCCGATTGAGACATACTACAAAAGACCTGAATGCCCTTTCTGCCTGGTCATTCTCGATTTCAACGCCAACAAATGTGTGGTTCTTCGCATCAAGGCTGCACTCGAGTACCAGTACTCCCTGAATGGAGTTTACCTACAGGAAGTGGATAGTCAGAAAGTCGTAGGTATTACTGTAAGTAATACTCTTACGCCGACAATAACCAAGATAACCAAGAAGGCCCGCCTAAAGACAGCGATGATCCGACGCTGCTTTTACTGGACTCGACGAGATAAAAATATCAACTCTCTACAAGTCCCTAGTTCTACTGCGTGGAGCCCTCTAACAAAAGATAACATTACCAAATTAGAAAAGGCGCAGAAAAAACTGCCTTCGCCTGTGCAAAGACAACAAGATCATCATGGAATCTTTGGAGGAGAGAAGGAGAAATACAGAGCTGGTTGATACTTACAAATGCATTAATGGTCACTACAAAACTGCATCTAACAAGTACTTCTCTCTACCCAATAGAGGCCTCAGGGGTCATTCTAAAAACTGTTTGTCAGGCGCACTAGGACCAAACTTGCCGGCTCTATCAGAGTGGTCGGTCGATGGAACAACCTCCTGAATCAGTTATTTTAAGAGCAATTTGAGAGTCCTTCCCATTGGAGTAAAGGACTAATCGACCAAGTATCCAAGTATCTTTTTCTCTTGGATATAAATTCCAATCAGATGACATTAAAATCAGCTTTCTATCAAATTCATTCATGTCAGAATCTTTACCATCCGAACGTGACTATGAGTAATTTTTTCCAGACGGTTAAAAAGATAGGTAATTCACCAACCAAGTAAACCGACTGATTGACTAACTGAATAAAAAGAATGAAAACAAAAATCATATCCTTACCTTCTACTTGTCCACCTATTTCAAATTCCGGCATCTCTTCAACAACATTAAAGGAACCAATCTGCCCAGAACTTACAGCTGTACTTAAAACTTCTAATAGTTGGTTGTTATCGTAGAAATCTATGGTGCCTAAATCAAACAGTACTTGAACATCACCAGACTCCGTTTCACTGAAAATCAAGGTAATAGGAATGTGGCATCAATTGAAATGTTATGTAATTGTCATATTCAAAGCCTGACACTTCACTTGCATGAATTGCATTTGAAAATATCATGTATTTTGCTTTGCCCCTTCCTATATTTGTGTGATCATTGTATATCGTATATTATATATATATGCAGCAATGGAAATACCCACATTTATAACCCTACTAACGTTTACTTAAGGACATAAATCAGTTGAAAAAATGGTCCTAGTGGGAATCGATCCATGGACCTCTGCATTGCAAAGCATATCTCTCAACCACTAGACTAACGAGGGGTGAACTGGCAAGGACATGAATTTAATCCCTCCTACACATTACGGAATAAAGCAATACTACTATTATGATCATTACACACACTATTATGAATAGCTAGAGCTCGCGACACACATGATCATCCACCCTGAGTCGACAGTCATGTGGGTATTTCCATTACTGGGTATATACCTAATTATTAAAAGTGGAATAAAATACAAGCTTCGATGTATAGTGCACTTACACAAATTCCAGAATATTGATAAATTGTTCTCCTGGTATGTCAATATACAGTTGCTCCAATGCTGCTGTGATTTGATCAGCTAGCTGTGAGTAGACTTCTGAATTAGGGTTAGATAGAGCTGCTGTGTAGGGCGTATCCAACAGACTCAATGATGAATGGTAGTATTGAGCTGCAGGGAGATTGACAACATTTTATACAAATACATTAACACTAATGATAAAAAAGCCCGGCAAAAATAAGATGAAATTGAGATCAGGACACAGAAGCAAACCTTGAATAGGGATGCTGTGATTTTATTTAAGATTTATTTCAAATTACTGTCTATAAGACAGTCACCTGATCAGAGAGGGGTAAAAATGCAAATTTGTGATGACCACACAAGAAGATATCCAATAAGATATCTTAACTTCACGTATCTACATGGATGCAAACAATTGATCCTGAGACTGTTCTAGTTAAATTCAAATCAATTGTAATTTTGCAATTTAATTAACTAAATGTTAAATACTGTTTGGGTTATTTTTTGCTTAGTGCTTCCACTTTCTACACATACATGATTGCTGTTTTAACCTAGAGCCAATGACATCAATATTCGTAAATACAATATATCTTCATTATGCAAATACAAATAACAATGATAGTTTCTACACTCAGTCAATAACATAAATATTCGTAAATTCAATATATCTTCATTATTGTTTGAAACGCCGTTTTGGTTTTAAAAGCATCAAGCCATTGCCTTTTAACAAAAGAAAGTAATAAATAAGTTATTAATTGTAACTAAATGAGGAGAGTAAGATATTTAATTTTTGCTGCGATGTGCTTTTGAACAAAGAACAGTTTATAAGACCTCATAATTTAAATACAAAATAAGTAAAAACTAAATAACTCAAATAGAAAAAACTAGAGCACAATATAATATATAATTAATTATCAGATTTATAATTATCATATATATATATACTTGTTTGATCAGTTCCACTACCATTGCCACCGCTACCACCACTTCCACCCGATCCTGAAATTAAACATGGAAAATGGTATTAATCTTATAATATTTGTAGAGTGTTTTTGTGATAAAACATGCAATCCTTTACAAAGTACTTGTGATAAACCCAAAAATCTTGACAACACTCTCAGCATAAAGTGACACTAAATTTGGATGGTGGTATATGTATTTACTTTCCTGATTGAGACCCCCCAAAAAGGTTATCTTCCTCTCTCCCTTCCTCTAGCATGGGTGGAAATAAACAGGGTATGTTTCTAGAATATCATTTGACATGACCTTACCTTCCACAGGTTCAAACATAACTTCACCAGGCTCCACTACAAACTCTCCAAGTTGGCCGCTATTGACTGTGTCTTGTATAACCATCTGCAATGTTTCCAGATCTACATTATCCACTGACACCAAATCAAAGATTACGTCTATACCACCCGAGTCATTTGGTCTATAGAAATAAATATCATACAGATATTTATTAGTCAAGTGCCTGTGCTTGGGCTATAGTATTTTCAGATGTTTTAGAATTTTGGGGACGGATGTCTGTAATACTTCAGTCATCGAGAGATTTCATACATCACAATTGGCCTTTTTAAAATAGAAATACTCACACAAATTGAATATTTGAAACATGTTGATCCCCTGGGATATCAATGAAAAGTTGCTCTAACTCTTGTTGTATTTGCTCTGCTAATTGCATGTATTCTGGTGACTCTGGATCCATCAAGGCTGGGTTATACTCAACATTTGGTAAAGTTATCATGGTTTGTTGTACAGATACTGCAGAAACAGAATGAATACAATAAACGTGGTGATATTTCTTGTTTTACTATTGTTTTATTATTAATCTTATGCAAATACAAATAACAATGATGGTTTCTACACTCTGTATTACAGCTTTGCAGTATAAGTAACGTGGTTTCGGGAGGTAGGGGTTTAAGTTATGTAGTATAACCCATGAGAGGGCCATGAGGTAATGCAATAATGTGGTTCCTTATTAGATAAACCATGCGATATAGCTAGGGGTAGGGTGATAATAAAGTACTATGGTATAAGCCACAGGAGGGCTAATGAGGGTAGATGGCTTTGGGTAAGTAATGTGGTTTAAGCTATGGATTGCCAGGGGAATAAAAAAGGTTATCTTCCTCTCTACCTTCATCTAACATGAGTGGAAATAAACAGGGTATGTTTCTAGAATATCAGTTGACATGACCTTACCTTCCAACGGTTCAAACATAACTTGCCCAGGCTCCACTACAAACTCTCCAAGTTGGCCGCTATTGACTGTGTCTTGTATTATCATCTGCAATGTTTCCATATCTCCATTATTCAATGACATTAAATCATAGATTACGTCTATACCACCCGAGTCATTTGGTCTATAGAAATAAATATCATACATAATTATATTTATTAGTCAAGTGCCTGTGTTGGGCTATAGTGTTTTCAGATGTTTTAGAATTTTTGGGAAGGATGTCTGTAATTCTTCAGTCATCGAGAGATTTCATACATCACAAATGGCCTTTTTTAAAATACTCACACAAACTGAATATTTGAAACATGTTGATCCCCTGGGATATCATTGAAAAGTTGCTCTAACTCTTGTTGTATTTGCTCTGCTAATTGCATGTATTCTGGTGACTCTGGATCCATCAAGGCTGGGTTATATTCAACATTTGGTAAAGTTATCATGGTTCGTTGTACAGATACTGCAGAAACAGAATGAATACAATAAACATGGTGATATTTCTTGTTTAACTATTGTTTTATTATTAATCTTATGCAAATACAAATAACAATGATGGTTTCTACACTCTGTTTTACAGCTGTGCAGTATAAGTCACGGTAGTAGTAGAGGAAAAATCAGTCTCGGGAGGCCTTATTTTAAAAGTAACCTGACCATAAAAATAAACAGCATGAATTATATATCAAATTAAAGCTACAACCCTCAGGAATCTCACTATGGGGATGCATTTGTTGATATAGGGGGTGCATCTATGAGTTTTTGGGCCGTTTCCATGGCAACCATCAAATAGATTAATAGCATTGAAACAAATCGCGTACATTTCTAAAATCATTTTGTATCAATATAAAACCATACAAAGTACCTTTTCCTTCATGATCTTAACTTATGAGTATCAACCTTTTCTGAAAATGATAAATAAATGTTCTATTGATTATTATTTTTGTTACCATGGCAACCAAAAACCTTTTTTTGATTATTTTTGATAGAAATTTAAGATTTTCAAATTTGGTCGTTTATTATATTTCTGAAAGTTTTTGGTCTTTTATCTTTTGGTGTTACTAATCACCGAAAGCAAATGTTTTTTTTGCTATAAAATACCTTTTTTTACCAAAATAGCCCTTTTTCCACGATTTTACACATTTTTAAACAAAATTGCCAATTTCCCAATTTTTCATCAAAAAAATATGAAATGCTCAATCTATTGTTGTTCATCTAGTAAACATCAAATTACGCCAATCAAATCACAGGCAAAGAAAATATTACAGAAATTTGGTTTCAAATTTGTATGTCTTACCACAGGAATTTGGTTTTTAGTTTGTTCATATCTCATGATATAAGCTTTTCTACAGGGTAAGGCCAATGTGTAAAAATCTTGACCAAGTATCGTAATGGCTCATGTTCAAATTGCCTTAGAAGTCCCTTACCATGGAAAAACAGTGCAAATAGCACATCAAATTAAAGCTACAACTGTCAAAAATCTTACTCTGGGTTGCACAGGTCATATGTGGGGGCATGCCTCCGTTTTAGTGTCGTTTCCATGGTAACCTTAAAAATTTAATAACAATGTTTGGGAAAATCAAGAACAAATTTCAAATCAATTTTAGTTACCATTTACTATTTCAGATCAAATTTTCCTCTACATATATTACTAATAGTTCTTTAATTGTTCTAAAAATTGCAAGCATACGATCTTTTGTTATTTATTTTTGTTACCATGGCAACCAAAATTCCAATTTTAGTCAATACAACCGAATTGTTCTTGTTTTATTCTGATTTAATCATTTTACATAAATCAGAATAAAATATTTGGACTTGTATTATTTTTAACTAAATAATTAAAATGGTTTTCATCTAGAATATTCAAATGTGACCAAAATTGGCACTTTTTTAATGATTTTACCCCAATTTTATCAAAAAGTGCCAATCTAAAAAAAAAATCAAAGAAAAATATGAAATGCTTATTTGTAGATGTGCTATCATATGAAACTTAAAATTAGTCAATTTTATCAATACCAGACAAAATAATCATGGAATAAATGTATAAATTGCATAGCAGGCCATATAAAGTTGGTCATTATTTCATCGAAATCTTGAGAAATAAGCACTTATACACTATTTTGTCATTCTGGTGAACTGGGAGTATCAAATTATACTTGGGGTTTTTCAAATCTCATTTTAGGTACCTTATCATGAAAAACAGCACAAATGACACATCATATGAAAGCTACACCTCTCGGGATTATTACCAAGGGGGTGCACAGTTTACATAGGACATGAAGCTGGGGAGAATCTATGAGTATTTGAACAGTTTCCGTGGCAACGGAAAAACGAATGGAATTTTGCAGGGGTCCAGGTGATCAAGATCAAGTTATCATAACCACAAGGGAGTGATTATGCTACATTCAAGAATCCAGAGTTATCATTTTACAACAATGTATCATTAATAATGATTTTTTTCCCGTTTTCAGACATGCGCAGAAAGGATCACATGTGAAAATCCGAAATGTTGAATTTCTTTTACTCGGGTAGTTACTGTTCGGACACAAATTGTGGTTTTCGGGATGAGTGATGACATATGGTCTTCACCCAAAATATTATCTTCAGGGATATAGCTACATTTCTGTATATGCGGCTGTTTGTTATTCTTAAAGAACGCATAGTAACAAGCATTTATATGTCCAACAAATTAAAATATTTTACGAAATTTTCTAAATGTAAACAAAAACTCTTACGCAGATCTTAAAGTGACACTTCACATTAATAACATAGATGAACGCGGAGTTTGCTAACGATAAAGAAACTGGCGGTACCATACCAACAGTTTCTATGTTATTGCTGCGCGACCGCGTTTAACATGGTGCACGCGATTCGGCGCACACGTAATGACGCAGACAATGTGTACGCGTTTGTGGCGCAAACTGTGCATTGTAAACGGGGCATGCAGTGAAAGCAGGCAGTCTGTACGGTTGCTCCGCGGTGCATACCATGGTACCGTACAGTACAATAAAATGTATACCATGTTACCGTACAGTACAATAAAATGTAACGAGAGAAAGACACAAACAAAACATTAATCATAAAGCCAAGACCTTTATTTTAATAAAGAAACTGGGAGCAAGGCGCAAACCGTATCAAGGATAACATGTATTAAAGTGACTGAAGTGGCTAAAGGAAAATACATTTGATGGACTCACTCATGCAGTTGTAACCCCATGGCCATGATGGCTGGTCATGAAGCTACGGGTTGGTGGATCATGGTCGACCCCCCCCCCCCCCCCCACCACAGACACACCCCCATCCCCCACACACACCCCTTTTATTTTCTTTGTGCGACTTATTATACAGCGGTGCGGCTTCCTGTATACGATGAGGTCTGAATCTTAATTTAAGGTGCTGCGGCTTATTCGCCGTGCGGCTTATTCGCCGTGCGGCTTATTCGCCGTGCGGCTTATTCGCCGTGCGGCTTATTCGCCGTGCGGCTTATTCGCCGTGCGGCTTATTCGCCGTGCGGCTTATTCGCCGTGCGGCTTATTCGCCGTGCGGCTTATTCGCCGTGCGGCTTATTCGCCGTGCGGCTTATTCGCCGTGCGGCTTATTCGCCGTGCGGCAAACTGTGCATTGTAAACGGGGCATGCAGTGAAAGCAGGCAGTCTGTACGGTTGCTCCGCGGTGCATACCATGTTACCGTACAGTACAATAAAATGTATACCATGTTACCGTACAGTACAATAAAATGTAACGAGAGAAAGACACAAACAAAACATTAATCATAAAGCCAAGACCTTTATTTTAATAAAGAAACTGGGAGCAAGGCGCAAACCGTATAACGGATAACATGTATTAAAGTGACTGAAGTGGCTAAAGGAAAATACATTTGATGGACTCACTCATGCAGTTGTAACCCCATGGCCATGATGGCTGGTCATGAAGCTACGGGTTGGTGGATCATGGTCGACCCCCCCACCCCCACAGACACACCCCCCCCCCCCCATCCCCCACACACACCCCTTTTATTTTCTTTGTGCGACTTATTATACAGCGGTGCGGCTTACTGTATACGATGAGGTCTGAATCTTAATTTGAGGTGCTGCGGCTTATTCGCCGTGCGGCTTATTCGCCGTGCGGCTTATTCGCCGTGCGGCTTATTCGCCGTGCGGCTTATTCGCCGTGCGGCTTATTCGCCGTGCGGCTTATAGCACGTACATTACGGGATCGTCACATCATACCCTAAGGTCTAAGCTTCCTTCCCCCGCACTTCCCTTACTTGATAATATGGATATAGTAAGGTGGCCTTACTAAGGCCACATGGGTGTCTGGATAAACGGAATGTGCGGTATTGCCCCATCATACCCTAAAAGGGCACCAGTGGTGGATTACAGGGTTCAATTAAAACGCAGATAGTCTTAAATTACCTGGATACTATGCGCAGGTGTGCCACCAGTGATAACTGGATTTTAAGGGTGTATTAGGTAGTATCTCGGGAGGCCTTATTTAGAACACAACAAACATGACAAAGGGACTACATATGTTTAGGCCCTACATGCCTATTTTGGAGGAATAATGTATTTAAGTAAATAGGCCGAACAAAACCCGGATGGCACACATAGTGGTTAAGTACAAGCATAGAATGGTACAAGTGATCTTGATGATAGACTAAACGACCGACTATAAAACTATAGAACCCATAACGCTCAGAACGTAGGCCTATTACCTGGAGACAGTATGTGCATGGGCAGCCTATTACCTGGATAGTGCATAGGCAGTGGCGGCACCAGCATCAACATTTTAAAGGAGGAAAACGGGGTGGCGGGGCAATAAAAGAATCGGGGGAGACATTTTAAAGCTAATTTTAAGTTACTTTCAGTTTTGACATTAAAATACAACTTTTGCATTATTTGGGGGTACAAAATGGGTAGGGACATGAGCTGACAGGGGGTAACTGGGGGAGGGGATATTAAGGCAATCCAGATACTCTGAATATGTTAAGTATGAATACACCTGAATAGCCATTTAGGTGTCCTTATTAATCCACGTAGGCCCTAATAGCCGCATACACAGTTATCACGGGTGCCCTTAATATTCGATTCAAGATAAACCACATAGTCCATGGAGGTCCTATATTGTATCACTAATACACAATCTTGAAGTACATGGGGTGGTACCTGAATAATCAAGGGTACCATGTGTTATACATGCATGGCATACATGGATTTATTAAGGGCACATGGTATATATGGATTATTAAGGGCACTGTGGTACCAATGTCAGTATTAAGGGCACCTAGGATACATGGAGTATCAACGACATACTCTTGCTGTTTTCACAATACCCTCATCTTTATACGTTTTGACGTGACTAACCACCCGCTATTATAGCTTCGGCACCTATACCTGCGCTTTCCATTATAAACTGGATATAATACGGGTACATTGGTATGGATATAATGCAGTACCTGGGTTATTAAGGCCATCTGTGAGGGGTAGGGCCTAGGCCTATGGGCAACCGGTGTATTAAGAACATGTGGAGTACTTGGATTAGGAACATGGGTATCTGTATTATTTAAGAGCCCATTGGGCCTAGGCGCATGGTGTATTAAGAGTACCATGTCACTTACATTATATCAAGGGCACTTTAGGTACCTACCCTGGGTACCTGAATAAGGACATACTCTTGATATTTATATAAACATTTATAACGCTTTGATATTACTCACCTCTGCCTATTGTGATGGACTATTACTGCCCGCTATCTTCGGCACCCGCGATTAATTCAAGTTACTTGAATGATAAAGTAAGGGCACCTCGGTATCTCGATATAATGGCACAATGCAGTACCTGAATTATGTGGTATCCGGTGCCATTAAGGGCACCTGTAGTAACTGGATTAGGGGTAAGGCTTAGGCCTATGGGGTCCCTGGATATAATGGGACAACGGGTACCTGCATATCAGGTCACATGAGAGGCCTACATAGGTATCTGGAAAGACAAAGGTAGGCCTACCTACTTTAAGGCACATGTATACCTGGATTATCAAAAGCATCTGCGATATTCGGATTATGGATTATGTATACACGTAGGACATGTTCTTGATATTGTATCAAATTTTCTTACGCTTTGTTTACTTACCTCCCCGTGAAATCTTCTAGCGGGTCCGCGCGAAGCGCGGATGCCCGCTAGTATAGTTAATTTGCTGACCCGAACAAACCATCAAATAAACTGAAGTGATCATGTTGACGTCAAACAATGACCAAAAGTAATCAATAAATTACCTCAAGTGGCAGTTAAAAAGTGGTAGAGTAATGACCCAAAACGATAATTTAATGATCCAACAGGATATCATTTAACGACCCCAACTGATCATTTCATGACCCCAAGTGATCATTCCATGTCCCCAAATGATCATTTCACGACCCCAAGTGATCATTTCATGACCCTCATCATCATCATTGGTCGTCCGTGGACGAAATGCAGGAAGCATCCGCAAAATACTGGGCCCAGACTTTACTGTCGTTCATGAGTTGGCGGATCTCTGGTGGATCTAAACCCATATCTTTCTTGACGGTATCAGGATACTGGAAGGGTCTTCTGCCTCTGTTAGCTTTCCCACCAGGAGGATTGTAGAATTGTTGGTTGTTCGCATGCAGTTGCCAGCGAAACATAAACGGTGTTGTCTGACTATTATGTTATAAGCATGATAAGGGGATATCGCCATGTACCATGTGTACCAGGCCGTTTGGGATGTGATCCCCCCAACTGACGTAAAATATTCATGTAACAGTTGAGTATAGCATCCGTTGATTCGGTCTTCAATTTTCCTGCAGATGGTCCATGTTTCAGAGCCGTACAACAAAATGCTTTCCACGCAGGCTTTGGAAAATGTGATTTTGTTGTACTCTTGAGATCTGACTTCCAGATATTCTGCAGTTTAATGCAGGCAACTCATGTTTGTGCTTTCCTGTATCTTAATTCCTGAGATGTGTCTAGAACATAGGCCCCCAAGTATTTGAAATTGGAGACGTTTTCCAGCTCTACTCCTTTGATGGTCTTACACTGGCTGATAGGGATAGGAATAATGGCACTCACTGACCACTGATGACTAGGCATTTTATGGTGAATCAGTGCTCTGTAGCAGATTTCCAGTAGGTGAGATCGGAATTGCTTTGACTTCACAAGAAGAATGTTGTCTAGTCGGATATGGCCCCTCCTAGTTTAGCTTGATTGAGAGCAGACAGCAGTTCATCATTGGCATTGATTGGGAGAGTGCCTTCCTCTGGTGTAATGTCAAAGACAGTGTCTGGAACAGACGGTGGTTTTCCAAGAAGGTTTTGAAAGTGGTGCAGCCAGGTTGTGATCCTCTCAACTGGTGAGCCTGCTAATATTGCTGGTTTTCTTACTTTCCTCCCAGTAATTTCATTGATGACTCTCCATGCTTCCGTGTGTTTGTTGGAATGGGATACAAGCTACATTTGGGAGATCTTCTCATTTAGCAAGTTTTCCTCTTCTGAGAGATGCTTTCTTGAGCTCGTGACGGGGTTGAATAGTAGCATCACCCTGATCAATTACATTTTGAAGTCTACTCCTTGCCGCTCATGAACCTAAGTGCCGGGCCTAAGTGACTTTAAAATGACCTAATGTGATCATAGTTAATTTATTGACCCGAACAAACCATCAAATAAACTGAAGCGATTATGTTTACATCAAACAATGACCAAAAGCAATCAATAAATGACCTCAAGTGGTAGTTTAATGCCCCAAAGTGGTCAATGTGATCATTCAATTACCCCCAAATAATCATTTCACGACCCCAAGTGATCATTTCATGACCCCAAGTGACTTTAAAATGTCCTGATGTGATCATAGATATGATCATGTTGATGTCAAACAATGACCAAAGGGATCCATTTATTGAACTGAATTGCCATTTAATAACACCAGGATATCATTTAACGACCCCCAAATCATCATTTCATGACCCAAGAGACCATTTCATGACCCCAAGAGACCATTTCATGACCCCAAGAGACCATTTCATGACCACAAGTGACCATTCCATGACCCAAAGTGACTTTAACATGTGATCATAGTTAATTTACTGAAGTGATCGTGTTGACGTCAAACAATGACCAAAAGTAATCAATAAATGACCCAAGTGTTAGTTTAATGCTCTTAATTGGTAGAGTAATGACTCATATTGGTGTGACCCAAATGGTGTTTTAATAATCACAGGATATAATTTAACGACCCAAGCAATCATTTCAAGACCCAAGTGATAAGATACCTAAGTGGTCATGTAACAATCCAGGTATTCCTTTAATTTCCCTATGTACATGTAAATATAACATGACTTAAAGAATGATCTAAGCGATTATTTAATCACTGGAGTGACCCGAAAGGTCAATTAATAACCCCGGGGGATCATTTAATGACGCTAAGTGACTATTCATTGATCCAATGTGATATGACTCAAAGAAACTATTTAATGATCCAACGTGATAGTGTGATGAATCCAGGTGATCATTTAATGACCCCAAGTGATAGTGTTATGACTTCAGGCAATCATTTAATGATCCAAATGGTCATTTCATAACCCAGGTAATCATATAATGGCCCACGTAACTACATGTATGTATTGGCTCCAAGTGATATTGTAATGACCCCATGCAATCATTGAATGACGTGACCCGGTCAACGTCAGTCATGTAATATTCACGAGTGATCATTTAATGACCTAGGTGACTATTTATTGACCTCAAGGGAAATTGTAAAGCCCCAAGTGATCCAAAGTGATAGTGTAATGTTACAAAGCAATTTTTAATGATCAGGGCGATCATTTTAATAACCACAGGTGATCATTTAATGACCCTAAGTGAATATTTATCGACCTTAAGTAATATCAAAATGAACACAAGAGACCATTTGATAATCCAAAGTGATAGTGTAATGACCCCTTAGTAACTGAATGAGTGGTCATTTGACAACCCCTGGCGAGCATTTAAGGACCCCAAGTGATAAGTGATAGTGTAATGACCCGAAGAAATCAATGACCCCTAAGCCATTATTTAATAACAAAAGGGGATAATTTAATAACCCAATTGATAGGGTAATGTCACGAAGCAACCATTTAATGGCCCGAAAGGCAATCATTTAATGACCCAAGCAGTCATTTTATAATCTCAGGTGATCATTTAAAGACTACAAAGGACATATGTATTGACCCCATGATTACATATATTGTAATTACCCTAAGTGTTCATTTAATTCAAGCGATAGCGTAATAACTCAAATCAATCCTTTAATCATATTAATTAACCCAAGGTGATCATTTAATGACCACAGGTACTATTTATCAACCTCAAATATTATATTGACCCAAAAGATTGGTCAGTTAGTAGACAAACCTTTTCGTTTGATACGAGGGTCAGTCAGTAATTAAAGGTATATTATGTGATCTTTCCAGGGAACGCCCTCAACATCGAAAAAAAAATTAAAAGAAGATTTTCTTGCAGATTTACATTTCTGATCATAAATCGTACATACATTTCAAGTTACAGGACGATACGATTCTTAATTACTTCAAAATCATGATTTTAGAGTGAAAATAAACTGTCGGATAACACCGACAGTTTATATTTTCACTCTAAATTCACTCTAAAACCATGATTTTGAGGTAATTAGGAATCGTATCGCTCTGTAACTTGGAATGTATGTATGATTTATGATCAGAAATGCAAATCTGCAAGAAAATCTACTTTCTAAAAAAAATAATGAATAGAGGGCGCTCTCTGGAAAAGATCACATAATATGCCTTTAATGAAAGTGATCATGGTATGGAATGCTTGGGTGATTCTATTGAGGGATAATGTAATCAATACAAAGTATGAACCCTTTGTCTTTCAAACAATACACTTTTGGATTTCTAAGTATTAACTATGACGTCATAGCATTAGAGTAAACTAAGTACACTTGGGACACTGCCTGAAATTGGTCAATATTTGGCTGGTAATAATAAGTTGAAATATGGGTTGTTTGAAACATTTGTGATGTGTATCTCAGCAATGCAAGCATAGAAACAGATAACAAGTGGTGCATAGTTAGAACACACAATAATCTCTATTTCACACTTTATTTTAGATCCAAATTCCTTAATACAAACAAGAAGGGACAATCTCAAATACGCTTTTATTAAGCACAATCTGCAACAATAAACCTTAGAAAACCACAAAGGATAAAGAACAATGAAGGGATTATAATTGAGTAAATTGTTGTGGGATGTAAAGCAATAAAATAGTGGGCATTTCAAAAGGAGCTGATCATAACATTTCCTCAAACGATTGAAATTATGTAACGGTTATTTTAACAGTACACATCTAGTAGCTCCAATGATAGCAGTAACAAGAGACGTTGTGGCAGCCATCTTTGATTGATATATTCATGTATATCTTCATTTTGACTAGCACAATAATTATACACATTGATAAATGCATTTGTCAATATTTCTGATTAGAATTTTGAAGGCACACTAAGCTTTTATCTGGTAAATTTCACGATTTTAGCCATTTTTGGCCCAGTTCAAAATTATCCGCCGTCTTTTCTGAAAATTTCATGTGAATAAGTTCAGATAATTAGTTAACTATCCTATGAAATCTCCCTAATGGGTTTATTGCTTGTTTTCCCCCTAAATTGTTTGATTTTCCGCAATACTAGTGCTAGTGACTGGGCATTTTTCAATGAAAATGGGCTATTTGAAATACTGATATTTGTATACCTTTTATTCAATTGCTTCTCCTTACTTTTTTCTTATACTACACATTTCAAATTACACAGGGATTAAAGTTATTGTCTTTTGTATCATAATTATGCGAAAGAAATTGGAATTTACCTGCTTCTGATGTCATGTTATACATTCTTGTTACCACGTGTTTCATTTAAACAATTCAAATTTCCCGCCAAATAATTGATTTAGCAGTGTCTCAAGTGTACAATTTTAAGCTAATGCTATAACGTCATAGTTCATACTTCAAAATCCAAAAGTGTATTGTTTGAAAGACAAAGGTTCATACTTTGTATTGATCACACACACTCAATAGAATCGTTCATGCATTCCATACCATGATCACTTTCATTACCTAATGACTGACCCTCGTACATGTTAAAATATTAAATACTGAACAATCCAATAAATATTAGAAGCAAACCACTTCAAAAACCATGTCCTGGTAAAATTAGTAAAAACATGAATTCTGGTTGCCATGGTAACCACTATAAGAATAGAAGAACATTATATCACAATTTCTGAACACTATACAATATTTACCAAAATAAAAAAGAACACAGGAACAGGGGGGACTTAAGGAAGTTTTTTGTTGAATTTTGTTAGTGCTGTAATTATTGAACTATGACTCAAATATATATAAAAGTATACTTTTTTGGAAAGGAAATGGATCAGAGAATCCAAATTTGGCATCAATTGTGACATAAAATGTTGATTTCTTTGAGAAAATCACAAAAAAAAATCACTTTTTGGACCCAATTTTTTTTTGAACAAAGCTAACAATTATAATTTTGAGTTAAAAATGCCCAATTACTTGATGATGATGTAAAAACACTAATGAAGGGAAGATTTCTTTTTTTAACCTAATACAATATTTTTTGAGATTTTGATATAATAATTAGGTTTTAAAAAAAAGTCGTCCCTTCATTAGTGTCTTTACATCATCATCAAGTGATTTGGCGATTTTTTACTCAAAATTATTTTTGTTAGCTTTGTTCAAAAAAATGTGGGTCAAAAAAGTGAATTTTGTGATTTTCTCAACAAATCAAATAAAAAAGTCCCCCCTTAAATGATGTGTGCAATTTCTCAAAACCTTGTTTTTGTTTTGCCGTTGCGATGGAAACTGGTCAAATACTCATAGATTCTCCAAAGCTTAATGCCCCATATAAACTGGTAATAATCCCGAGAGGTGTAGCTTTCATATGATGTGTCATTTGTGCTTTTTCATGATAAGGTACCTAAAATGAGACTTCCAGTTCACCAGAATGACAGAAAAGTATATAAGTGCTTATTTCTCAAGATTTCGATGAAATAACAACCAACTTTATATGGCCTGCTTTACAATTTATACATTTATTACATGATTATTTTGTCTGGTATTGATAAAATTGACTAATTTTAAGTTTCACATGATAGCACATCTACAAATAAGCATTTCATATTTTTCTTTGATTTTTTTTTAATTGGCACTTTTTGATGAAAATTAGGGTAAAATCATTAAAAAAAAGGTGCCAATTTTGGTCACATTTGAATATTCTAGATGAAAACCATTTTAATTATTTAGTTAATAATAATAAAAGTCCAAATATTTTATTCTGATTTGTGTAAAATGATTAAATCATCATAAAACAAGAGCAATTCGGTTGTATTGACTAAAATTGGAATTTTGGTTGCCATGGTAACAAAAATAAATAACAAAAGATCATATGCTTGCAATTTTTAGAACAACTAAATAACTATTAGTAATATATGTAGAGGAAAATTAGATCTGAAATAGTAAATGGTAACTAAAATTGATTTAAATTTGTTCTTGATTTTCCCAAACATTGTTATTACATTTTTAAGGTTACCATGGAAACGACCCTAAAACGGAGGCATGCCCCCACATATGACCTGTGCATAGCCCAGAGTAAGATTTTTGACAGTTGTAGCTTTAATTTGATGTGCTATTTGCACTGTTTTTCCATGGTAAGGTACTTCTAAGGCAATTTGAACATGAGCCATTACAATTTTTGGTCGAGATTTTTACACATTGGCGTTTTCCTGTAGAAAAGCTTATATCATGAGATATGAACAAACTAAAAACCAAATTCCTGTAGTAAGACATACAAATTTGAAACCAAATTTCTATAATATTTTCTTTGCCTGTGATTCAATTGGCGTAATTTGATGTTTACTAGATGAACAACAGTAAATTGAGCATTTCATATTTTTTTGATGAAAAATTGAGAAATTGGCATTTTTGTTAAAAAATGTGTAAAATCGTGGAAAAACGGCTATTTTGGTAAAAAAAGCTATTTTATAGCAAAAAAACATTTGCTTTCGGTGATTAGTAACACTAAAAGATAAAAGACCAACAACTTTCTGAAATATATTAACGACCAAATTTGAAAATCTTAAATTTCTATTAAAAATAACCAAAAAAAGGTTTTTGGTTGCCATGGTAACAAAAATAATAATCAAAAGAACATTTATTTATCATTTTCAGAAAAGGTTAATACTCATAAGTTAAGATCATGAAGGAGAAGGTACTTTGTATGGTTTTATATTGATAAAAAATGATTTTAGAAATGTACACAATTTTTTTAAATGCTATTAATTTATTTGATGGTTGCCATGGAAACGGCCCAAAAACTCATAGATGCACCCCCTATATCAACAAATGCATCCCCATAGTGAGATTCCTGAGGGTTGTAGCTTTAATTTGATATATAATTCATGCTGTTTATTTTTATGGTCAGGTTCCAAAAATATATTGGCCAAATTTTCCTCTACTATAGGTAGTTAATGGAGTAATGTGGATTTGGGAGGTAGCGATTAAAATAAAGTAATATACAGTCATCAAAAAAAGTAACTATACAGGTAACACATTGGCTTTTAACTCAAAAAATATATATCCTACCTATTATAACATAATATGTTACAGTTGTTGAGAAATTCATTTTCTTTAATATGGGATATTGCACGTTAGGATTGGTAGAATATTGAAGAGGTGACATTCCAAAATGTAAGGCTATGTCACAATTTCATTTTCATATTTTGCTTGTCAACACGGGGGAGAGTATGACAGCATTGACATGTAGCGTGTGTGTGGCGTATTGATCCATCGGAACAATACGGCCGACTCTCCAACCTGCGCATGCATCCCCAATTGAGCTACAACCGGTAATCGATATGTATCCGTAGCTGGGTCCGCGTGTAGAAAAGAAAAATGTGAAAATTAAAATCAGACCCTACCTTACATTTTGGAGTGTCACTAGCCTCAATAATCACCCAATCCTAGCGTGCAATATCTCATATCAAAGAAGATCATTTTCCCAACAACTTTATAGTTTAATATTTTTAGGTAGGATATATATTTTTAGAGTTAAAAGTCCATTTATTACCTGTATAGTTACTTATTTTGATGACTGTAGTATAACCCATAGGAGGGCCATGAGGTAATGCAATACTGTGGTTTCTTATAAGAATAAACCATGCGATATAGCTTGGGGTAGGGTGTTTATAATGAAGTTATATGGTATAAGCAACAGGAGGGCTAATGAGGGTAGATGGTATTGGGTAAGTAATGTGGTTTAAGTCATGGGTTGGCCAGGGGAATGCAATTATAAAGTTTCTTAAGTACTATTAGCCACAGGATATGGCATGGGGTAGGGTGTTAATGAAGTAATATGAGTTAAGCCATGGGAGGACTAATAACAGGAGATGGTTTTGGGTGTATACACCACCGGAGGGACCGGGGAATGAAATTATGTGGTATCTTAATAAGTATAAGCCACGAGATATGTCTTGAGGGTAGGGTGTTAATGAAATAATGTGGTATGAGCCACAGAAGGGGCTAATTACAGGAGATGGTTTTGGATACGCAATGTGGTATAAGCTTGGGATAATGAAGTAATGTGGTTTCTTATTGGGTGGATCTTATTGGGTTGAGAGGCGAAGTAGGCCTAATGGTGTACGCTTACGGGAAGGGTTTGATGAGGTAATTTGGTTTCTTATCAGTATAAGCCACGCAGGGAAGGGAGTTCATGAAATTGGTAAGATATGAGTAAATATAACGTATATGCCTATTTTATATATATTTTACATCAATAATTCGAAGTATACTGACCATCGGTGGTAGCCCCCGTAGCAGACCACTAGGTAACTTATCATTTTGGAGAACAAAATCAACTCCCAAGCCTCCATTTTTAGGTATGCTAAAAAGGTGTTGAGTGTCACCCTGCCCCAAAGTTTAAGCTTACCTGAATGATCACCTCCATCTCCATCTCCACCACTAGAAGGAACTGAAGAGAAAGAAAAAAATCAGCATTCATGAAATATTTCTCCAATGACAGATACTATCCGTAATGTGCATGGTATTATGTAGTAAAATCTAGAGCTGTTATTTTGTTGCTATATGTTGGAAACAATAGTGTTAGCTTCCATAAACCCTAAGGTACAACATTTAAACATGTGTCAAGGGGTCTCCCACTGATTTTAAAATGGCTATTCCTCTACAGAGGTCAACAAATTCAAACTAGCAAAATATCTCAAATTGTTGTCTCATCAAAGATTCGAGAATAGATCATTTCGGCAGGGTCAAAAGGTCAAATGTCACTAGGCCTATCACAAAGTGGGACATAACCCCTAGAGCAACAGGTACCAATGGATGGAAATTACATTTTGGTATCCCTTTTCGCAAACAATTTGAGAAATTACTTCAATTTTTGACCCAATATGCAAAATGTCAACAAACCTTTATTATGAGATTTACACACAAAAAATCTGTGTCACTCTGTAGCAAAACTTCGGATAAAGGGCAGATTATACATTAAAATATCCTTGTGCTCCGACAACCATTTTTGTATGCTTTTCAGCTTATATGAAGTCATTGTCAATTTTGCCGCTGTAGAGGGGTATCAATTTTGAATTCAGTGGAGAACCCCCATGCCACATGTTACAATGGAAACAACTCAATAATGGTAGCTTAAGGTTTAAGGATTCTAAAATAAATTACTTCCAAGAATAAATAAATACATTCATTCTAACACAACACCATGCACGAGCAGCTAGGTTCTGATGCATTCCATTGGAAAAAAGGAAGCATGATATGACTACCCATACTTATGCAATTTAAAAAGAGAACACCAAAAAAGCAATGACAAAATCATGTTTGTGGATGTTCACTAAATATTGGTTGCAAGTGAGTTAGTTGTATTTGAGAACATTGGTATTACATTGATCAATTTGACAACACTATAACTTATGCAAATTTAGACTCTAACGAAACGAAGCAACCTCCCCATGTATCTTTGTCTTAAGCGTTTCTCTGGTATAATCTCATTTGAAATGACCTTACCTTCTCCCGGTTCAAACATAACTTCCCCATGCTCCACTTCAAACTCTCCAAGTTGGCCGCTATTCACTGCGTCTTGTATAACCATCTGCAATGTTTCCATATCTACATTATCCACTGACACCAAATCAAAGATAACGTCTATACCACCCGCGTCATTTGGTCTATAGAAATAAATTTGGAAAAGGGTATATTCAATAAATGCGTATGTGTTGTTTAGAGAAATATTAGAGAAATCAATGCATGCACGCTGATATTGATGTGTAAATAATAAGGAGTGCTATTGTGAGCATATCAACATCAAAATAAAACATACACATGTATTGACCTAATTCATACACGACAATACTATCAAAATTAATAATTTTGTGCACTAATTTTATGAGTTTTATTCTAATAATTATTATTTCAAACAGATAAAAACATGTTACAAGCTTAATGAAACCCAAAGTTAAAATCAGCGAACCTGTGCTGTATGAACAACATAACAAATAATATCATGTGGTGCGTGCATATACGACGTACACATCAATTATACATTTTCAATGCACTCTGCTTATTTTAGTTTCCTGTTTTGATACAAAGAGTGTACGAATATTACTGCATGGTACATAAAGGACAACGTTATAACACATCCCACAGAGCTGCTAAGAAAAATGTTTAAGAAGCTTACAAATAAAAAGTGTACAACTCTTGAAACGGAAACCCCCATAAAAACGCCAAAGAGTTATCAGCAATTAAAACAAAATTAATCATACAAATCTTAAGTGTACATCTCAGTCAAAACACTATCTTACGAGATTTATATACATTTAAAAACCTGACACACTTTTATATCTTTAAATGCAATTAGGTCGTTTCATGTTACTCACATACATCATAAAAAGGAATAAAAACATAGAAAACCAAGTCATATCAAATGTCAAATGAAACATGAAAGTGCACCCTTGCAAAATCACCATGATGACATCTCTAGTAAATGATTTGAAATATCAGACACATTGTTCACTGTTATTCCTTTTTTTGCATACATGCCTTTGAAGCACAACTGACTCTGTACAAATGTTCCGTGGGTAGAAAGACATGTCCAGTAAGGTCAGTCAGTTAATTAAGCATTCAAAACATATTCAGATGTTTCAAAATTTAACAAAAGTACCAGAAATTAGAACCACTATGATACCTCAGTCATTGGGTAATGTCATCCGTTGGCCAAAATTATAAATACTCACACAAACTGAATATTTGAGATATGTTGATCCCCTGGGATATCCATGAAAAGTAGCTCTAATTCTTGTTGTATTTGCTCTGCTAATTGCATGTATTCTGGCGAGTCTGGATCCATCAAGGCTGGGTTATACTCAACTGTTGGTAGAGTTATCATGGTTTGTTGAATAGATACTGCAGGGACAGAATGAACAAAATAAACATTGTGATATTTCTTATTTTACTATTGTTAATGATTATATCTTGATCCATTTTGATGACACGTTTCCACAACCAATCACTCGGATCTAAATATTTGTAGTTGAACGACCGTATAGTGAATTATCATATATTTTGTTTTCTTTTTTGTCACATCATCGTGAATGACGATGAGTGTGAGATCCGTGGTGGTCACTTCAGGTCAGTTTGTCAACCAGTAAATACCTTGTGTAAATTGCATTTAATATGATTGATATGATTTTGAATTTTGAATTATATTGTTCCATATATTGCTGGTTATCCTCTGGTCGGATTTTAACTCACATTGGTTGGTTAAGAATTCAACACCGGATCGGCATGGGATAGTTTAGTCGGGCAATGAAGTGGATAATAATATCCACATTGTTGAACCAGGGGCCTCATTTTCTCACTGGGTTTTTTAGCTTGACGCACTGGCTACTATCAAGTTGAATTCTTATTGTTTATCCCATACATGTGTAGATATCCCAGGATCTGCAATGTTTGTATTAGTCCCAATTATGATATAACATAATTGTATGTGCACGCCTCGGTAATGTGCATTTGTGTCATGGTGCGGAAATACACTGACATATATCATACATGGCTTGTGTTTTGTGTGGTTATTTCATGAGTACTTAGTGAAGTAATCTGGGGTGCATGTGGATGGATTACTGTATTCTTCATCATTGATAATCTCTAATTAGTTTTACATGTTTAGAAGATATACACATTACCATACCTGGTTGATCGTCCATTGGTTCTAATACAACTGGGTCTGGTTCAACAGTTAAAGTTCCCAGTTGACCAGTTGCTAAAGCATCGTTGATGATCTGTAAAATGGCTGCTTCATCATTGTTTCCAATGGATGCAATGTTAAAGTTCACTTCTATGGCTCCTGTGTCACCGGGACTGAAACAAACATTACAATATACAAGGTGTATAAATTGATCATAGATCTTTCTTATATTTTCAGGATTTCATCTTTATTGGTTGTACTTTGCAATGAAATAATTGATCACAGTTCAGAGGATTTTAACAAGAATTAAAACCATCTTGAAAGAGATCCATATTTTGTTGATAGAACCTGTATTTGTGAACTTTAGTATGAATCACTGTGCATAAAGTTGCAACACTGTATAGTCCATACCCAGTTAATGCCATTCAATTATACCAAATAAGGTAATCAGTCCTGGTGTTCCTAACCTACAAACACATACGTAAGACTAAACATCTATACGAAGGTATAAGAAGGTATTCATTACAGGCTACATCATGCGCTATATTTGCAAATCTATGGCACATTTGCAGCAATCAAAGACAGACACGGGGGAAAAAACCTCTAAAAAGTATACTATTTCATCTGGTCAAGTATTTGTTAATCATCTTACAGTTAAATGTATCAATCCTTGGGGCATAATTCAAACAAACGAGTACATTAATTACGTTGTATTCAACTTTGATGGGCGAGCCAAACACAAGCTCGCCATCTATTGCACTCCAACCAACCATGCGTGTTGTTTGAAGAAAATAAGACTTTTATGACAAAAATTGAGAAATTTTCAGAGTTGGCAATCAATCATGACTTGCGAACTCCAATCATGGGATTCAAGTTCTCTTGCTAACTAAATTGATTGGTTTCGCAGCACTTTAATAAATTAGCCATATATACTCACGAAAAACCTGCAATAGTTACAAGCTGCTGACCTGGTACTTGTTCAAACAAGGGAGCTAGTGCAGCCTCAATTTGTTCTGCTAACTGAGAGAATGATGGTGAATTCTCATCCAACAACTCAGAGAAGAACACAGTGTTGGTCGTTGTTATTGTCCCACTAAAACTTGAAGCTGTAAATGAAGAAGCCATTTTAAAGGTTATAATATTTAGTGGAGTCACAATTTTCAAAATAAATCAGTACATATGTATTCCCTTTAATTTGATTTCGAACATTAACAACAATGATATAATTGATATACAATTCCTTTGCATTTAATTTGGTTCAGAAATTTCATATCTGCTACAGTATTGCCTTAACATTTTAAGAGCATCTAGATTTCATTCACTGTGTAAATGATATCCTCGACCTTTACACAAACATTTTAAGAGCATCTAGATTTCATTCACTGTGTAAATGATATCCTTGACCTTTACACAAACATTTTAAGAGCATTTAGATTTCATTTACTGTGTAAATGATATCCTTGACCTTAACACAAACATTTTAAGAGCATCTAGATTTTATTCACTGTGTAAATGATATCCTCGACCTTTACACAAACATTTTAAAAGCATCTAGATTTCATTCACTGTGTAAATGATATCCTTGACCTTTACACAAACATTTTAAGAGCATCTAGATTTCATTCACTGTGTAAATGATATCCTTGACCTTTACACAAACATTTTAAGAGCATCTAGATTTCATTCACTGTGTAAATGATATCCTTGACCTTTACACAGACATTTTAAGAGCATTTAGATTTCATTCACTGTGTAAATGATATCCTTGACCTTTACACAAACATTTTAAGAGCATCTAGATTTCATTCACTTTGTAAATGATATCCTTGACCTTTACACAAACATTTTAAGAGCATCTAGATTTCATTCACTGTGTAAATGATATCCTCGACCTTTACACAAACATTTTAAGAGCATCTATATTTCATTCACTGTGTAAATGATATCCTTGACCTTAACACAAACATTTTAAGAGCATCTAGATTTCATTCACTTTGTAAATGATATCCTTGACCTTTACACAAACATTTTAAGAGCATCTATATTTCATTCACTGTGTAAATGATATCCTCGACCTTTACACAAACATTTTAAGAGCATCTATATTTCATTCACTGTGTAAATGATATCCTTGACCTTTACACAAACATTTTAAGAGCATCTAGATTTCAGTCACTGTGTAAATGATATCCTCGACCTTTACACAAACATTTTAAGGGCATCTAGATTTCATTCACTGTGTAAATGATATCATTGACCTTTACACAAATTCAATTCTTTCTAATAGAGATAAGGTGACGGAAAACCCTCTGTTCTACGGGCCTAACCGACCCATTTTCTTTTAACACGAGAATTTGATATTTTTACAAATGTATTGAAATTTTGTTGACAACTCTTGAAACATTTGTTTTTTTTATTGTTGATTGAGGACATTTTTGGATTTTTGTTGTTGAAAAATTAGAAAATGTTGAATTTGTACAAAAACAACAACAAGCGCCTGATTTTCTTGTTGCCTAAAGGTTTCACAATACAATGCCCTCCATTTTGTCTACATACATTTGTCCACTCTCTATGTCTATGAGTCATTATTCTATTTTAAAAGTCTCTTTTGGAAAACTTGTAGTGGAAGCTATACTAGAGTTGACTGCAAAATAAATATCTACCTGTTCCTTGACCAGAAGTATCAGGTACTGAAACAGAAGTGAAAAAGAAAAAGAAGATAACGGTAAACATTCATTTTAATGCTAAAACTCTTCATAACTTGACCATCCATCCATGGATATATCACTTATGTGGTTTGACATCAATAACCCAGTCCACGGAGTTCAATATGGTCATCACAAATCACAAAGGAGGTATTTTGTGCATCTAAAAACTTTCAAAAAGCACCCTATAAACAAGTACTGTTGTACAATAAGTGTTTACTATAATATAAGCCCTAGTTTGCTAGAAAGATAAAACACCTGATAAATAATATGCTAAAAAACAACAAGCTACATCTCTTTTTCAAATTTGAGCAGTTTCAGTGATATTTTGGTGGAAAAACATTTGCTTGATAAGTCAACCTTTTATTCCTTTCCATTTTTTTTAAAGTCAAGTGAAAGGGGAAAATATGGTATTCTTGATCATGTACCTGAGTTAACAATGGTAATTTGAGCCTCCATAGGATGTACTATAAATCCACTTGTTGATGATTTTAAGGATACCACAAAAATCTCATCATCCTCTTCTTCTTCATCTTCTTTGATTTCAATTGTTGCAAAACCTTCACTTTGTCCAATAGCAAACATGATTCTAGGCTGTGATTCGGTATAGTCAGTACCACTAAAGGCGGAACCACTACTCAACTGTAATGCTGAAATTGAAAAGTTGCAACATTTAAATATCTCTTGCTTTTCTGTCAGCACAAGCTTACTTTACTTACATTTACATGGTTTATAATGTTAATAAATTGAAAAAAGGTTTATCTCTCAGGTGCCCACACACAAAGTTAAGTGTAATCACCTTGGCTGCACAAACCTATGCAATGAGCCCATTTTAAATATGTTTAGCTGTTAGAAAGAACCAGGAGCAAAACACACAAAGGATCAGAAAACTGATACAAGAGGATATCTCGAAAATGTTAGAAAGAAATTAAACAGATTGAGTGGAGGAATGGAAACACATTTGAGCGAAACACAATATAAAATACCTAGAATTTTAATGTAGCTCTTTGCTTATTTCCTAAATAAATATGCAGCAAATAGGTTGTTATTGTTGCCAAATGTACCTGATCCATAAATTCCATTATATTTTTGGTCAATTATCTGCTGGATCTGATAATACTCACTGACTGATCCTTCAATACCCTTGTAGCCTGTTCTAGTCACGTACACATCAACACTTATGTCAATCTCAGCAACTATGTAGGAACCTAGCTTCATTTCATAAGTAGCTGTTGGACAAACCAAAGAACCATTGATATTAAATAGTCATGGATGATGACTGAAACAGGGATTATAATTTGAGGCAATTCAAAGTACTGAATTGATGTTCGGTTGACTAGTGCCCTGATATGCTATTCCGTCCTACATATCATGATTTCAAAAACAAGGGGCTTAGTAAATAGCAATTCTGAAATATTGTTAGAAGATCCCAAAGGAGGTCTGAAGCTAAAGAACTCCCTTAAAATGAAGGCCCATTAATATCCAATGTTTGATGTGACAAATGTCAACAATAACTATTTAAAGTGTTTCATAATTTTGAAGGGGAAACTCAGCATGAATTATATTGTTATATACATAATTGAATCAACATTTTATTTAAATAATAAGAAGTTTGCACTTACATTCATCATCATTAATAGTTACAATTGCTTCTGTCGATCCATCTATATACCCATTGACAACCTCAGACAAGACCACTTTGAAGGTCTCTGGATTGAGTTCTAATTCATCATCATTTTGTATTACAATCACTACAGGTTTCTCCGATTCCTCTTCATCAAATTGAATTATGGCTGTAAACTCATCGTAATCGGGATCAATGCCGGTGGAGACCGCTGACATATCCATGGTAGACACAGCTGTAAAGATAATGCAGTTTTGTCAAGAAATGTTATGGTTTGTTATACAAATTTAAATAATGAACTGACTTTAGATAAAGCTAAAAGAACTCCTACAACTCACAAATAATTACTTGTCCAATTCTGTTTGAGTTTCAGTCAAGTATGAAAAGTCCATGAACTCATTTTGAGATACAGGAGGCCATCCAGCTTGGCAAGCAAATGATTGCAATCACTGGAGATCATTCATTCAAAGGCAGAATAAAAAGAAAGCCAGAGATAGTTTAGGGTAAAGAATTCATTGAGGGTTTATACGGAATAAAGCATATAATCTCTGAATGAAGTTTTTATGCTCGACTAGTTTTGTGACAACTTTACATGAACATCAGAACATAACAACAACTTAAACATGTGTTCACAAATTAATGTTTTCTGCCTACAAGATGTTTGTACAATGGAACCTTTCAGGCCTAAATACGGATTCCTGGGGTAAGGAAGGAGACTAAATGCTTAAAAACAATGTAACAATACAACAACACAAACACTCATCACGGCTGTTTGACTGTCCGATTTATAATTAAAATTATGGAATAAAAAAGATTACATAGTGGCCACGTTATGGTTTGACCTGATTTACTTAGCGCTAATGAATATGAGTATACGGTGAAAATGTCAAGAAAACTGTTCGAGCCCTTTTTAAATTATCGGCATTTTCTACTTTACACACATTTTACATGCAACTCTATGGGAAATGTGGCCGATGAGGGCGCTATTATAGTAAATAATAATATTCAAAGCTCTATTTCTCAGAAATGGCACCAACAAATGTTCTGAAATTTCTACAAAAGATGGCCAGTATATTCAGGTACTTGAATCAGTTAAAACCAGAACCGGGCCAGCAAGTAACGGTGTTCTCAGAATAAAACGGACAAATCATGTGGGATCAAACAGCCGTGTCATGGGTTTAAACGAAAATCAAAAACACTTTACCTATGCTACTTGTGCGTCCAATAAATCCTGTGCGTTCAATGGTCAGAGTAATGGATCCATCAAATTCATATACAGAGTAATCTGTCATCTGCCATGAAAATTTAGCTGAAATTAAAAAAAAACATTGACTAATTCATTCGTATTTCAGTTTCAGTTTCAGTTTCAGTTTTATTTGTTTTTCATCTCGGTAAACATTATACAGTAACAGTTATTTATAAATACAAATATACAGGAGATGTGGATGCCAGTCTAAAACGCAGAGCGTGAGGAAGATGGCACCCAATGATAAAATAATTACAATTGAATAAATAATAGTATAATACATAATATCAATAAAAGGGAGTAATACAAAGATGTAGGTTACAGTAACAGATTAGTTTATACGGATCGTAGATACAGTGTATAGGGTGTTTATACAATGAGATTACTAATATAAGCTATACACTGAATATTAACCCGGGAGCACCGCAACACTTTTAAGTTTTCAAAACATAATTTTTGCTATTTTAGGTTGCTAATGATTTTTGAAGACTTTATAACCCCTAGTATCACCCCTTTGCTGGATACCTATCAAAATATTCACACAGCTCATTTTACAGGGGGGTCAAAGTTTGGTTTTGTACAGGTAAGTATAGGGAGAGCTGAACTTGTTTTAAACCTAGGGTGCATTTCTTTGTTGAAAGGTGTATCATGATACATTTGGTATTAAATGATAGCTGTATATCAGTATTATTTTTTCCCATGTTTAAACCAGCATGTTTTATAGCCTATATGATGTAATAAATCAATTGAAATAATTAATTGTAGGGCGCCCTCACTTGACCTGTCACAAAATATATTAAATGTATGGAATGCCATTAGTGTAGTAACTCAATTATCAGTGTTTATCACCTATAAACCATGTGCTCTTTTTGATAAATATGTATTATGACAAGTAAACATGGCTTATTGAGAAATAAAAAAGTTGAATCAATGTTTTTCGACCAATAGAGATGGTTTATCACATGTAAAAAATGTGCATTGACTAGATACATGAATGGCTTGCCATATTCAGGCATGTTGTATGGATATAATAAATAGTCCATCTCAGATCAGAGTCTAAAAGTAAAATGCTGTTATAAATGGGCATTGCAAAAGTGATTTTGTATGCTTAATATTATTTTGAATACCAATAGTTTATAAAATATGCCAAATTAGCTTCATCGGGGGTGCCACTCCTCATGACAAGGGGTCCCATTTAGTCATGGTTAATTAAGACTGTCCAATATCAATTTATTTTTTAATTGTGTTTTCATTACATGTTTTTACACATATTAAGAGTCATTTTCTCATTTAATAAAATTGAATGCCAATAGTTGATATGATCTGCCAAATGTACTTCCCCGGGGGTACCACTACAAAGTGGGGTCTATTCAATAACGGGTTAAATGATTGGTGTTTTCATACATTGGTGTTTTCATACATGATTTGTATTCACACATTAATGAGAGTCAGTATTTCCCACTGAATGCCATAGAACATAAAATGTGCCAACTATGATTCCTCAGGGGCGCCACTCCTCCTGAGAGGGGTTATATTTACTGGGTTTCAGTGCCCCCCCCCCCCCCCCCCCCCCCACAAAAAGGTACATTTTAAAGTTTTAAATGTTTTCGTTACACGTGTTAACACATATCGAACGTCACTTCTACATTAAATACAACTTTGAAGGCTAATAGTATAAATATTATCTGCCAAATGTACTTCCCGGGGGTACCACTTTCGAGCGGGGTCTATTCAATAACGTGTTTTCATACATTGGTATTTTCATACATGATATTCACACATAAATGATAGTCATATGCTATTCTGAATGACATAAGAACATAAAATGTGCCAAATGTGCCAAATGTGCTTCCTCAGGGGGTGTCACTCCTCCTTAGATTGGTTATATTTACTAACTGTTAAGCTCAAGACAGTTCAATTTCAATTTATTTGTTTTTTATTTTATTTTAATTGTCGTTTTTTTCACAAATATCAAGAATTATACGAATTTGAATGCCAATAGTTGACATTAATCTGCCAATTGTTCAATTGAAATGACCTTTGTATATAATTATCCTGAATGCCATTGCCATTTTTTCTCCTGGAGGGTGCCACTCTCAAGAGCAGTCCTAAGGGACCGTTCATTATTTCGCCTGCCGGATTCGAACGATAAAAATCCAACAGCTTCCGGGGCTTCGCCCCCTTGACCCCCAAAAAATGAAATTTATTTAATTATAAAAGTTTATTCAAATTATGTGATGTATATTATAAACCTTCAAATATTCATTTAACATGGCGATTCTTTAACCTCAAAATGTGTATGCGAATATGCAAAATACTGCATTCTAAGGACTGTTTTTAACAAATAAATTTAAAATGATTTATCTTACATGAAAAAGATTGTTAAATATGAGTTCCTTGTTTGATTTCCTCTTGAATCCCATATTGACATACTTTCGTTGAGGTTCCGATTGGGGGTCTGTGTGAAACTTTTGGGGGTATCCAGGAAACTGGTAAAACTACTTATTATGGGCTACCAAGTTGCATGGTGCAACCAAAAATAGCATTAAGTATAACCAAAACGTGTCCCGGGTTAATAATAAACATAGCAGCGCGGATCACTCATATTATATAAGAAACCTGCCAACACATGCAGTTAATTTTGGTATATTGAAATTGCTTTCTAGAATGACTTTCCTCAAGTGCAGTCAGTAATGGAAATGGCTGTTATAATGTGAAAGATCATTATCCTTTGTCTAAGTTGATTTACACATTTGTAAGCTTTGAATTAGACCTCTCCTGGAAATGTTTTAATCACGTTGTGTGAACAACTTTGAATGATGATATAAGACATCTATGTTCCATGCTCTTTCCAATTGGTAGGATAATGTTTACATGATATAAACAAATCTTCAGACTTAAAGATACGTAAATCCATTTTGTTTGTGAATGTTATGCTATCTTCTTGTTATAATAAAAAGGTTACAAACAGAATGGTGAATTTCATTCAAATAATGGGACTTCCCAATTAGATTGCATATTATTCCATATATAAGGCACAGTATCTCTTGTTTGTCAAGGGAAGAGAATTTCTACAGAAATGACTTTTATACATGTAGATATTGGTTAAACAAGACCAACATATTGGAAAATAGTTATGTGGACTAATTGATTGCAAAAAATAATTTTAAGTCAAAACATGTCAGAAATATCTAAATATCTATGCTCCTGATATCAAGAGAGCGATTATTGGACAATTTTGGGGGGTATTTGAGGGGTTAAGACTCATGATAGGAAGATCTTAAGTGAATTTTTTCTGTCATTCCAAGATAGATATGTCATGGGCAACATATGTTCAAGGATTTTTGCAAGATTTAATGGCTTTGTATCATTGTAAAATGTGGTTGTCTTCTTTTAAGTCAAATTGTATTGCCGAATATGCAAAATACTGCATTTTATGTACTGTTTTTTGCAAATAAATTGAGAATGGTTGATCATACATAAATAAAGTGTCTAGATATGAATTCCTTGTTTGATTATCTTTCATTTGAACCCCATATTGACATACCTTTGACAAAGTAAAAGTTTGACCCCCCCGGATGGGGGGTCTGTGTGAAACTGTTGGGGGGTATCCCCGAAATTGGTCAAACAACTTATTATGGGCTACCAAGTTACATGGTGCAACCAAAAATAGCATGAAGTATAACAAAAAGTGTTGCGGTGCTCCCGGGTTATATGTGAATACATATAGTAAAAAAAATGAGGGTGCCGGACAAAAACATTAGACAGACATTTACATTATATTGATAAATTACTTAATTGAAGCGTACTCGTTGTTAAACATTTCAGAGCGATATTGGAGTAGGATGTATTTTTTTAGATGAATTTTAAATATAGCAAGTGACTTGCAGATTTTGAGAGTGTTGCTCATGTTATTCCAAATAAGTGGACCTTGGGATCTGAATGTATTCTCAGCCAGTTTGGTATGAGTAGGAGCAATGAGAATATCAGTGGCATGACGCGTATTGTGATTATGGATATCAGAGTGATTGATAAATAGGGTGGCAGGGAGGTCAAGGGGTAATAATTTGTGGTGGTATCTGTACATATGTATAGCAAGTTGATAGGTGTAGATATCACGGATTTTTCATAAGGTACAGGCATGTTGTCTTGCCATAGAGTCTACTATGTTCATTTTCATAATTGTTTGCAATATAATACATTTACTAGTTTCAGAGCACTGACTACGATTTAACAGTGAAATAATAATTTATTTTGTGGGCAATGTTTGATTGAATTCAGTTATATTCAAATATAGTAGGAAATACACTACAATTATCTGACATTTTATCCACAGAGAGATATTGTCTTACCACGTTTTCTAACTCTAGAACATCATCAGCTTGATGTCAAACCACTTAATACATATTCTTATTTCAACAGAAGTGCTTATATTGCCATAATGCAACTTCGACAACCCAACAAATCCCCCACCCACAACCAACAACCCCGGGGGGGGGGGGGGGGGGGGTACTCAAATTTGGTTTGGTCGGGGGGTGCCGCTGGAGATTCAAAACCCATACCCATTTTTAGGGGTGATTTTGGAAAAATCGGTACCCATTTTTACGGGTTTTGCTTCATTTTAGACCAAATTTTCGCGAAAATAGACAAAAATTTCGCGAAAATAGACCTATTTGTAAAAAGTGACCCCATATTAGGGATTTCCAGCACAAAATCATACCCCATGTTTAGGGATTTTGTGCCCAAAAAGCTACCCATTAGAGCGGCACACCCCGTATACCGTCTTGGGTGAGTACCCAAGACCCCCCCCCCCCCCCGGGCCAACAACAAATACCCCAACACAACATCTTGCTTACTTTGGCTCACTACTTCTGTAGACAAAATGATCAAATTTGACAAAGCCCCACTGTTGTCACTGGCTAGTACACGCACCGAGTCAAGTCCTGAATAACCATTGTCTGGCTGATATACCAATGTTGCCATTCCCCAAATGTAGTCATTCTGTTATTAGATAAACAAATTCATAATTCCAAAAAAGTAATTAAGAAATGCCATAACAAATATCTTGTTTGATCAATCAATAAATTATAAATGAGTATGGAATCAATCAATCAATCAATCAATCAATCTAATTGGCCAATTTTTTCAAATTTGTATCATGTTATATTACTGCATAGATCCTAATAATCATTCTTAAACCTTTTAGAAATGTGATTTTTTGTTTGTTATAATCTAAATACAAGGAAATCACTGCATGTTTATAGAAATGGACATATGCTCTTCATTTATACTGCCTGATCTTGAAGTGGAGAGCAAATACTCATTGTTATACTTGCCTTATCCTTAGGAAGTACAAGATCACACGGTATACCTCCCGGTGCTTGTATCTCTGTGTTGCAATCTGAATCAGGAGGAACTGATCTGACCTGCGTCCCAAGAATAGATGAGCCATGATCGGCAGGGGATATCTGTATTGTTAACACACCATTCTCTTGAGAGTCAAATGCACCCAGGTTGACTTGGACTTGGTTTGGCGTTGGCAGATCAGCAGAGTTTTCATCAACTAGAATCTAAGTGTGATTGAACATTGAAAGCAAAAAGAATGTTACAAGTACAATATGGAGTTCATGGCGTAACAATATTGGTGTCAATGCTGTGGAGCGGGATGGGCGAGAGATAATGCAGCTGATGTACTATTATGAAAGCAGTGGTTTTGTTGTTAGTAGGCAAATTCCTTCTTACTTTGATGTCTTCTTATCGGAGAGACTATAAGTCTTGCATGAATTATGCATATCTTGTAACACGTATTAGATTCTTTTTTCCTTAATAACAAATAAGTATGAATCATTTACAAATAACGATATAATCCTTGTGAAACCAAGCATTTCCAATATCCAGAAAAATGGTTCTGAAACTTGAAGTCACTATAGCAACTACTCAAAGGGTATGTTTACTCTTAATTTTTACATAGTCAAAAGGTTGGAGGTTGGTATTTCCCCCTTTTACCCAAACTGGGTTTAACAGTAGAGAAAAAAATGTACAAGACAGGTGAATTCTTTCTTTTACTATTGACAGATTTGACAACAAAAAGTATTGAGAAGGGAGGTTTTTATGATTTGTTGGGTTATACATTAACCTTTTTACGCCTTTCTTCAGGCCAATAGTAACGGTACATGCTGCATTTCATAAACTTCATACTTACCGTTCTGGTGACAATCTTTCCGTATTGAGCAGCAAATAGCGTAGGATTTTCATTGCTAAAGGGTACCTGTATGATGAAACTTGCTGAACCAGTTAACGGAGTAATACCAGTAGCGACAGAATGTTCAGTAACTAAAAGAAAGAAAGAAAGATAGGCCATACTGTTTTGTTATATATAAAATCTACAGCGTTTTATGTTGTTATCACTTTTAATTTGCTATTTTACAGACTTGCTTTCTGGATTGATTATGATTTCTATATCAAAATACATAAACAATCATGTTTTGTAATTTGTGGCTGAGTTAAAAAGCTCTCCTACATGGGTAGTCCGAAACAACAGAAATACAACTAAAAGCAATCTTGCATGGTAATGTCCTCTACTGACCTGTTATAGGGAAATTGGGTCAGACTCCTGAAGCTCATAAATAAAGGGCAGTCTAATTCAAGTTTGAATTTTATTGATATTACAGGCTACAGCAGGTCATTGCAACGTAAGCAGAAATTGAAAAAACATAATTGCACATGAATGTTAGTATAGAAATCCCAATTTAACTAGGGGAAAAACCCTGTAACTTCAATTTAATTTAAACAGTCCTTTATTCTGGCTAAGGTAATACTTTCATAAGATACACATATACAAATTACACCTTTCTAGAATATAACATAACAGCACCTTAATTTGATGAATTGTAAGTTGCAGTAAAGGGTTTGCAAGATCAAGGATGTGCTACCAACTAAACAATGATCCATATATTTACATGGGATTTGTAATTGTTCCCTAATTTTTGAAGAAAATATGCCAACATTTCTGGAAATTAAACCCATTGATTTGTCAAAAGTAGCCAGAAGTTTTGAAGAAAAAAAGTAACCGATTTAGCAAAAGTATGTATGAAAAGGGGTAATTTATTTACCAGGTTATGTAACTTACTGATTGAAACATTTTAATGGCAGAACATGATACATGAGTCATCTATGTCAATGTTCAGTTTATATTGTTAATCATTCTTTATTCAAACATTAAAACATACATCAACATTATTACATCAGCTGTGCCAATGACAGAACAGTTTGCGTATGACATACTTCTGTCAGATTTATGATTGAACGTACGCATTGAAGCAGTGTATTGCGTACATTGCGTCAAGCGCGGACAACCATTAGCTTGATAATTTCGTGCATGATATCTTTGTGCTGCGTGCGGAGTGTTGTTCGTTCAATTATTAATTTGACTATAGTATAATGTATAGATGAGCCACCTTGGTTAGAGTATTTAAAAGGGTAATTCCATCATATAAACAGTTATGTAGAATGTTAACACGGTCATAATCAGGTGTCGCAATTTATAGTACTTACGGTGTATGTTTATTGTATCACTGGTAGAACAGCCTGTACATGGCACATATGTAAATGAGCCATCAGGTTCAAGGGTGGCGGTACCACTTAACTGATTACCATTTGGGTCAAGAGAAAATTCAAACAAATCTCCATTCAAATCAAAACCCTCCAGTTGGAACATCAAGGTTCCTGCAAAACAAGACAACAAACTATTTTAGTCTAATTGTATATCTTATCAACAGCATGTTAAATGTATAAACATTGACCATTAATTGTGATAATGGTGACAGCTTGGTACCGAGAAATTGATTCACGAACTTGTCAATTCCTGGTCTGGGTTCATTTGACTCAAAAACTGAATGAAGTACATAATACTTGTTGTGCTACTTTTTAGGAAAAAAGATCATGCTTGTTGAAAGAGTCATTTTGCTCATTAGTATTTGTTTATACTTGATGTCCATATGTACATTAGCTATCAAATGCTGTTTGTTTTGTTGCTTTAACTTGATCAAATCCCAAAATCTACTTATTACTGATTAAATGTACGTTTTAAAAGTCAAATTTGTACAATGTTTATTTAGAATGCTTCAATTAACACATGGATGATTTTTTTCTTCAAAAATCTGACACAACTTTGATAATTTTGATTGCTCATGTTTAAACACTCATATCTTTGGATAGGCTCAATCAAACTCAACAAAAAACTGTGTCTGAAAGGTAATTTAGCTATATGAAAGCCCATGCAAATATCAAATCCAAATACGAAAAGTTTAATGATCAAAATAACACAACCCTTAAATAACTGGCACAAGCCAATTGCAACAAGTGCTCGTAGTTGATCTTTAGATTGAGAAAAGTAAATGCAATCAAATAAACAGCATTTTAAAGCCAGCTAAATAAAAATTAAATGAGAGGAATAAAGTTGAAAACACGCGCCTCTTTTTAAGGACAATATGTATGTCGGGCCATTTTTTTAATAGAATTTTTTATAAACAATTATAAAAGCCAAAAAACTGTATAGAAATGGTAAAAACAAGAGTGGTATTAAAAGCCTCAAACAAATCTTGTTTGTTTTACTTGAGCATATGGGTTTTTTGTACAGCTTGAGCATCGTTATGGGTTTTTGAAAGCTTGATTATCGTTATGGGTTTTTGAAAGCTTGAGCATCGTTATGGGTTTTTGAAAGCTTGAGCATCGTTATGGGTTTTTGAAAGCTTGAGCATCGTTATGGGTTTTTGAAAGCGGGAGCATCGTTATGGGTTTTTGAAAGCTTGAGCATCGTTATGGGTTTTTGAAAGCTGGAGCATCGTTATGGGTTTTTGAAAGCTTGAGCATCGTTATGGGTTTTTGAAAGCTTGAGCATCGTTATGGGTTTTTGAAAACTTGAGCATCATTATGAATACAGTAGTATGATAGGCATGCATTTTTGAGGCTAGCTTAATTGAAAAGTGGAATTAATGGTAATTCAAAGAAAAGAAGAATAAAATTGACATGACACTATCAGAACACTCATGCAAAAATTGGCATATTACTATTAGTATCAAATAAATAAGAAACTAAATCAACAACTAGTGAAATCCCCAAATCCTTATATATTTGTGTATAAATTTATCTACTTAACTTAAGTCAATTATTTGTGTGTATTTTGCTCCTTATTTGTGCATAAAATTGATCATCAATATTAGGCTTGACCTGATGAGAATAGATCATATACTATCAGTGTATTATTAATCAGTTTAATTTGATTGATAAACAACATTGAAAAGCATATAGATAAAGCCAGACTAGCGGTTGGAGTAGCCAATGGGCCTTTCACCATCATCCGCAGGCATTGCACAAAATACATAACAATGATACACATAAAAATGAAAACATATATAACTGGAAATAAATACCAATGTAAAACCGGTGAATAAAAAAGACCAAAATAGGCAGGAAAGCATGCTTTCCATAATAAAAGTATTTACAATTAGAAATGTTGCAGCCCTGTGGGTCACAACTAACAAACCTCCATTCTGTTCTATTACCAGGCCAGTAGGAAGATTGTTGACTTCCGGTGGATCATTAGCCACTGTATCAGACGTAGAAGCAACCAGGAACTGGGTCTCTTGGTTAAAAAAGCCATTACCATTACGTGTGGTTGGGTATTCTCCTCTTGTGCGACATACCTTAAAAAGATCAACAATCAAATTACTCACTATATCACTAGTTATAATGTTGGAGAGAAAAATATATCTTGGAACAGTTGTTACGATATATGTATGATAGTCTTTCCACAAATTGTGCAAGGTGTTCCAAAGATTTGTTCTAAGATTGTAGCAATTTGAATAACAAACTAAAAATTAAAATATTATACAATTTTATGTATTCTGTTTCAAGCATATGATGTTATTTGCCATTCACAAATATGCCTAGTATTGCATTTATATGATATATTTGACTTGCTCATCATGGAATCGTGGCATTTCAAAGTCTCATGCTCACAGATTGCAATGTGCTCGAAACAAAGTCATCAGATTCATCCTTCTTAAGGATTTCATGTATCATATTACCTGTGAGGATTTCCAAACTTGGGCATTTTTAACATCAATACCCGAGCTGAGCAGCTTTGTTTGAACTGTTTTACATACCTGTCCTAACCATATGAAAGATTATTTCAAACTGTAGAGTACCGGTACATGTTATCGGTGCGCCCTCAATATCGTAATAGCTTGATTTATTTACTACAGCTACTGGGCAGCATACAACTCTGATAATGTGCGTGAAATTACCGCAGCAGTCAAGGGGAAGTGATTTTAATTTTAAAGTGCCAAAGATAAAGCCCCCAAGTTCTGACTCTTGTTATTACAATGCAATCAATGATTGGAACAGGCTTTCTGACATAATGTTAAATTAATTTAGCTTTTAAAAAAATGTTAAAACTCACTTCTTGAATCACACGAATGTCTCGTTTTATATTTCCTTCTTTTAATGTTTGGTGTTTTTGCATGAGCATGTTTATAACTATTCGTATTTGTATGAACCCCATTGGAAATATTCTTCTATAGCTTAAAGGGTTATAATTGGGCCTAAAAAAAGGTGTTTGATTGGCCTAACATGTCAAAAACAGATAGGGTAGGTCGGTCAGGATTTTTTTTGTTTAAATCACCTGCTTTGGGGACTTAAAATAGCCGAAAATGAAAGCAAGCAGTCAAAAACTTTAATACTTTCAATTTTTATATATATATATTTTTTTTATTTTTTTATTTTTTTATTTTAATTTTTTCCTCCCTCAAAATAATAAAAAAATATTCAGGGTCGGTCGGGTTAGGCCAATCAAACCTTTTTTTAGGCCTTGGCATGATATCATTTTTTATGGTTAGCTGAAGTGTACGTTTATAATGTACTTCTACATTTCTATATTTGTAACCCGTGCAATGCTATTTCTTGTATGATATGATACGCTGAATAAAATAAAATAACATAAAATTAAATAATCACCCCTACACACCACATCTGTCAACAACAAAAAAAACAGCGCATGTGGCGGTTTGCACATGGTTTTCCAGTATAGCTTAGATGAACAAAATTACATTAGAAAGATATATCAATAACAAACTTAAGAACTTAAAATGATAGACAAGTACCTGAACAGTAAGTATACGCGTCGTAGGGTTAAATGTTTGGGGAAATTCCATTCCGCATGTCAGACTAGCATCTTTCCACTGGTTCAAACCTGAAAATGAAATCCATGAACTATTATTAACCAGAATTCAGTCAAAACCTATAGGGTAAAAGTGTATATCAGGTCCCAGGCATGCCTTAATTGAACTATGTGATGCACTTTTCCCGCCAAAGACTTGATGCATAGGTGGGGCCTAAAGCGCAATATTTCCACATTTTCATGTGAGCAAAATTATTAATTTATCTTTCATTGCAATTTCCACAAAACAAAACACCCAGAAAAACATCTCCCACATCATATAACTTATTAGCATGCCCTCATTAGCATTTATAATCTTGCCCCTAGACGACCCTTCACACACTATATTAACAGGGAAAAGGACCTAGCTGATCACCTTTATTCATGTCCCCAATTTAGCCCCAGGTAGAAACACAAAGAGGGTGACGACAAAACTTCCTAAACACCATATAAACTTTATCATAGATTTTACACCGATATTATGATGATCATATTTTGATCATTTGATATTTGAACCACAAATAAAAACAGGTGTGACTGTTTATTAAGTTAATTTAGATAATAATGAACATAGGAGTCTTCGTTTAAAAATAATAATTGAACCTTAAATGAATCGAAGGTTTGTATAAATAATTCACAATAATATAACAGACATATGATTCACAAGTTCAGGGGTTTATTCAGCACGAAACGTCATACACATAATATAACGTAAAAAGCAAGATTGCATAGAAGTGTGCTTAAGGAATAACTTCTTGTTGTGGTATTAAAATTCATCATTTTAGACTGTCTTCCAGAATGCATATTTTGATTGTTTGCATTTTTACCTGGATCCCAGTATAGTAATCGTGGAGTGTCGCCAATATCCACACCTCCGTTCACTGTTATTACAACCTCCATTGGACCTCTAAGTTCAAGCTGACCTAACGAGCTAATGTAGAAGCATGGTGGTAGGGTTGCTAATATCCTATGAAAATAAGGGACAAAATTTAAGAGGAAAATCAGTAACAATAAAGCAACCGCCATCTATGATTGGTATTAGGCTCAAGCTATTAACTACCATAATTATTCACTTATGGTTCTGTCCGAGGAGTAGTAACAGCTTACTTGTTAATGGTTAGTATAACATAGCACAACAAAATGATTTGATAACCAGGAGTATTGTTTGCTTGTGTAATATCATAATGGTAACAAATTGTATTTTTTTTATAACACTCACCTGAATCTTTAGGGTATTAGGGAATACATGTATTGGTTTTAGACCAGTTTTACAACAATGCGGACCATAGTCTTATTTAAGTGGGACAATGATGTCACAAAGCCTCCATTCTCATTCTTTAATTACTTTTAATCAATTTTATTGGTTGCATAAAGTGTACTCTAGGGTCCAGACATGCATCAATTACATGGTAGAAAAAAGAACCTTGTGGTAATTGTATGATGCACTTTATTCCATCAAAGACTTGATGCATTGCTGGGACCTCAAGTACACTTTCATATTTGTCTTTTATTCTCCTATTTCAACCATGTGCTGCCAGGATATGACATGAGATGCATTATTGCACCACATAACCATATGAAGAAGCACACTCAAATGCAATTCAAAAATGCATGTAATTCACACACAATTTCGCCTAGTAACTTTCTTGGCCTTTTAACTTCCATATCCTGTTACCAGCCCGGCAAAGACCCTCTGGTCACTTGTCTAGGATCTTACCTATTTTGTAGTTCTCTCGATACCATCCCTTGCATGGAGGATTGTGGATTAGTGATAAACGGTTTGTAATCTTCTGTCATATCTGAAATATATTCTATTTCAACATCTGCTGTAGTCAACATCCCAAGGAGAACAGATTGCCCTATCTGTAAACCTAGTAGTTAACAAGCAAGTAAGTCATTGGTTACACTAATTGGAGTTCAAAACAGATTGCCCTATCTGTAAACCGGCTAGTAGTTAAAAAGTAAGTCAT
The DNA here is from genome assembly GCA_035610835.1 of Ophiura sarsii. Classification (NCBI taxonomy): domain Eukaryota; kingdom Metazoa; phylum Echinodermata; class Ophiuroidea; order Amphilepidida; family Ophiuridae; genus Ophiura; species Ophiura sarsii. The sequence continues at coordinate 90,176,121 of CM069441.1, read as the reverse complement.
TGGTTACACTTATTGGAGTTCAAAACAGAATGCCCTATCTGTAAACCGGCTAATAGTTAAAAAGTAAGTCATTGGTTACACTAATTGGAGTTTAAAACATATTGCCCATCTGTAAACCAAGTAGGATAAAACGCAAGTATGTCATTGGTTACACTTATTGGAGTTCAAAAAAGATTGTCCTTTCTGTAAGCCTAGGAAGTTAAAAAGCAAGTAAGCCCGGAACCCAAACTCAACAAAAAGATGGTAACCATGACTGTTATACAAATTAAAAATCGTGGAAAAGAGGTATATTTTCGATTGTCAGCATGGACTGCGAAACCATGAAAAAGGGGGTATTTCATGAATTAGGCTCCACGAAATTCAAAAAAAGTTTGGGAATCACAATTGCATTTCTCCTACTGCTTGTCAGACGACGCCAGTCACGAAAAATCATTGTGGCAAAACTCCTGGTCATGTGCGGGTATCGTAAGAACACACCGGCAACACAGAAAAACAACCCGTCGGGATCCGCCATCGCTGCGGCGCGCGTCATGAAAAGCCGTACATTTCTCTAATATTAAATTGCAATTTATTAAAATGTCATATCTCAGAGGAAAAAAAAGCATTTGTATAGTATAAATTAAAAATGTCAATGTTTAACTGATTAAACAACATTTGTTACAAAAATAAAGACAAAAGAAAAAGTGACCCTAGTGAGATTCGAACTCACAGTAAAAATATTCCCTGCGAATAAATCCAACGCCTAAAGCCACTCGGCCATCAAAGGCAGATACCCATATGTGTCTTGAAGAATTAACAAATACCTATTATTTCCCCAATATTTCATAACACTATAATATAAGGCTAGAATATCGTCAAATATTATATATTATTGCCTATTACTATCCCTTTTCTACCATTTCAAATCAAAATTGAGGTGTATAACATGAAATTTCGAGCTAAACATGTGACTAATTTAAAATTACCCGCCATGTGCAAGAACTGTTAACTTGCAAAAATGAAAAGAAAGGACTCTTAGAGTGGAGTTGGTTATCCAACTGCATTGGTTTTGGGATAATTTAATTTAGTTGTACCTAGAAATGTGATATTTTTTCTCTCGATGGGTATTCGCGATTACATGTTCAACCAATACGAGGCAAATCGTGACCAGCGTCGTCTGCTGCTTGTAAAGTAAACATCGGTGCGCCCTCAATATCGTAATAGCTTGATTTATTTACTACAGCTACTGGGCAGCATACAACTCCGATAACGTGCGTGAAATTACCGCAACAGTCAATGAGAACATAACACAGGACCATAAACACCTGTTACTGTTGGGAGCAACAAGTTTTTATCTATTTTTTTAAAGGTATATGACCCGATCACTTTTTTGGGTCTATGGTTTTTTTTCTTCACATTTTGGTATCGGAAGAATCCCCATATTTTTCTCATTATGTCTGTCAAATATTAGGGGCCTGAAATGTTTCATTTGGAAAATATAGGCTAAAATGTGGTGAATTACTGCCAAAGGTGGTTAACCACCAGCCAGTCTGTGTACTACTCAATGGGCACATGTCTTTTGACCTTGCGCTTCTAAAAATAGAACCATTGGAGTTATGCAACTCAAACTTTGGAATGCAACAATTTTAAGGATGACCTTTCATGTAAAATAGAAAACATCAAGTTGAAAATCGGGTCATCTACCTATGTATACAGTGTCTTTGAAAAGGTTTTTTTGAAATGATAGTAATTGAAAAGCAAAAAAGGGGGTATTTTCACCCAATTTGGTACTTCTTTTTTTGCAAAAAAAGGGGGTAAAATTGTTGAAAAATCCTTGCAAAGGGGTACTTTGAAAAAATGAAGAACAGTCATGGTTATCAACTTTTGTGTTATTATTATTGGTATTTTATTCAGAAGCATCTCGTGGCCCGCAGGCCAAATTACATGCTAATATACAATATTAAAATTACGATATAAAATGCACATTAATAACATCAAAATATTGCACTTGTAGGATTGAATCACAATTTACAGATAAAGATATATTAAAGATAAAATGTACACAAATTAAGAAACAACAAAATGTCACACATCATGGAACATAGAGAACGACCAGTCGTGAGAGATAATGGGTACCTAATCATTTAAAATATTGACAAAATAAGGAACAGGACTATTTTGGAAACGCTGAGTTCTACAATGAAATTGGGTCAAGTTGCCACTATTACGAAGTGATCTGTCATGACACTCCAGTCTGGTAGGAGGGAGGAGAGATTTTGTCCTCTCATTTTTAGGAAGCCCTTCAGCAAATCTACGACAATGCTGCTCCCTTCTTCCAGACAAGGTGTCAAAATGGCAACTACCCAAGGCTTCATCATAAGACTCATACTTTTTCCCAAGTATGGTTCTACAAGCCCTTTTTTGGATGGATTCCAAGTCCTTTGATTGTTTGACAGAAATAGTTGAGTGCCAAACTACATCAGCGTATTCAAGAATCGGTCTTACATAGCCACCGTATACTACACAGAGCTCCTTGCTGCTAAAACCAAAACGTTTGAGGGTCCGCAGCATGAACAACCTTTTATTGGCTTTCTTAAGCATTGTCAACCTGTGTGTTCCACTTAAGGTCGTTTTGGAGAACCAGGCCTAAAACCTTGGCTTCATCAACGCGGGGGAGTGGATTGGTAGTGTTGAGTTGGGTTACCGGGCAAGTAAGTCATTGGTTACACTTATTGGAGTTCAAAACAGATTGCCCTATCTGTTAACCTAGTTAAAAAGCAAGTAATTAATTGGTACTCTTATTGGAGTTCAAAACAGATTGCCATATCTGTAAACCTGGTAGTTAAAAAGCAAGTAATGAATTGGTTACACTTATTGGAGTTCAAAACAGATTGCCCTATCTGTAAACCTAATAGTTAAAAAAGCAAAACTATTAATGATTACACATGTGTTTATGCACCGAAGATGCCAAGGGATGTGGGGGTGTGTGGGTGGATTGGTCATCCTCTATGAGTCTTGAATTTTTCCCTCTTTGATTTTATACAGATGAAAGTATTAGTTATATATAATAAAGAAATAAGGGTATCACATAGTAGAGATAGATGCCAGGGGATGCAAGTGTATGTGGGGAGGGGATTTGCCCTCCTCCATGATCTTGAAATTGTCCCTCTTTTATTTTAAATTATATATAAAGATGTGTATTACTTTGCCTTCCCCTACCCATTCCTCCCTTTGATAAATTTACAATTAGGATCCTACATAAATATCATCATACCTCCTGTGGTTGTAACACTTAAACCAAATTGTGGTGGACTATCATCGCGCTTCCTACGCCTTTGAGATGCCATATCTATTTCAACATTACCACCATCTGTAGATGTTGTCAAGGTATCGCCATCACCTAAAAGATCGTAATGTTAAAATAATCACAATTAACATAATCAGCAATATAGAAAAGTATAGAAAGGCAATACTTGTTTACTCTAATTGGTACATGTGACAATGGGTGCATCATGATTCTTCATTCTAATTTTGGTCTACAAAGCTATCTATAACTTCTTCAAATATTTTGTGAGACTGGGCAACTTGTCCATACAGATCTGTTCAAAGCGCCATTACTTCAGGGTGAGTCAAAAAAGAAGTTGATCAAGATTGATCAGCTTTTTCCAAAAGAACATATTCTTCCACTCATCAGAAAATAACGAATGACTGAAATTGATCCTTGCTTTCATAACATCTATAGAGACAAGACGTGTAGGTCTGGCGTCTCCTCATTATCATGATTATGGGGAATTAGTGGTGCATGACATTATAAAAAGGTCCACACTGGTCATACTGTATTTTTCCCTGCGACGAGGCATATTAAAGCAATGAGTATGATATTCCAAATGTTGGTTTAAGTGGTTTTTGTCACCTAAGGGATTGCACGAGGCGAGAGAACTTATCTGTGCTTGTGATGGCAGTCCCGTAGATTCCGCCAGTGGAGGATAGACGAACTCTAAGCGTGTCATTTATTATTTGGATCCAATATCCATGAAACATTGTAAGTAGATTATGATATGTTATGTTATGTATGATTATTATTTTTGAGAAAGAATACTCGTTTTTATAAAATAAAATACTTAAACTAATAAAACTGGACTGGTCAATCTTAAGTTTTTCCAAGTGTCTCAACTGAGCAACGATTAAAACATTCCTACATCAGCAGCAGGGAATGACAACCCCCTACCCCCACTGATTATTTATAAAAAGGAACATTGACTCAAATTGTAGCCACTGACTATTGATTGTATGCATGCAAATCTACTGTTTACAACTCCCAGCATCAAATTGGAAAATTGCATACATTGGAGTTTCTCTAGCGAAATTAACCAAATTAAAAAGAGATATTATCGAACTGTTTCATGTCTCACTTGTTTGGTAACTTTAAAATTGAGTCAGATGATGCTAGGATTGAATATAATGAAGAAAAAAAAGCAATTGTTGAAATCAATTGCTGCCATTTGCCATTGAATTCATAAGTTTACTACAGTCTCATTCCAACAACTGTGCCATTGAATTAATAAGTTTACTCATTCATTAGTGTCTTACCTATGACTGTGGTAGTAAATCTTGCAAAAACGGTACATAATTTGGCTCCATTGCAGGCTTGCAGAGTGTGATGTAAACATCTGAATATAGAAACACACCAGTTTTAAACTAAACATAATATTTGTGATTCTTTTTTTTTATTATGAATCATCTATCTGATATGATTCTTTCCTATAATCTGATGGATCTTACTTTTGATATGGATCTTACTTTTTATATTGATATTACTTTTGATAAGATCCGACTATTACTGTGGTATGATAAAACAGTTGCAACTGTGTAAATCCCATTGGTATAATGGAAAAAGAGGTCTGCTTACCAAAAATGTCACATTTTGCTTATTTTCAATCAATTACTTTCATATTGTCAGAAGAAAAATTAGAAAAGATAATATCTCTCCTTCTAATTCATCTTCTGAAAATATGAAAGCAATTAATTGAAATTGATACTTTATATAAAAACAACAATTTCAAGGTTCCGTGCACATATCATTGTCAAGGGCCTTATAATTATAGGTCAATAAATGCGTATGTGTTGTTTCGAGAGAAATTAGACAAATCAATGCACACGCGCTGATGTTGATGTGTGAATAATGGCACGACCCCGAAGGGGGAGTGCTATTGTGAGCATATCAACATTTGCGCAAGTGCATTGATTTTTCTAATTTTTCGAGAAACAAAACATACGCGCATGCATTGACCTAATTCATACACGACACTTACAAATCAAAATTCACAATTTGGGCATAATTGCTGATCTTTATAAGAACGAATAAAAACATTTTAACAAGTTTTTTAAAACACCCGCAGTGAAAATCGGCGAGCCCACGATTCCTGAACAACGTGGTGCGCGCAGTCAATGGCGCACACGTGGAGTGCAGTAGACACTTTCAATGCACTCCGCGTATTTTAGTTTCTTGCTTTCTGATTGGTCGGACACCACTTAGAGTGTATGAATTTGTGCACAATGTTTTCTGATTCACCCTGTATAGCATTTAAAGGAAACAAGTCATAACATTATTGCAATGAGAAAAATGGGCTTTCCTCTGATACCAAAATCAAAATCGCAGTTTTGATGGGAAAAAGTTTAACGCTTACAACTATAATCATAATTGAAATATGTATCAATATTTTGTTATCAACTTATTAGATAATGATATACATTTGAAATTATTTTATTTTGATCTAACGTTTTCATATAAAAGATTCTAAACAGTGCATACTAATAATTTCAAACTTACTTGCCCGGTTCCATTAAAAACTCGCTAGCTGGGTCATACGGATGGTCTGCATCTGCTTTTTTATAATGAGCCAATGGACGTGATGAGGTTATACCGTTTTCTAATTCAACCTTGAACTCGCCATTCTCAATCTGTGCACAACCAGTGTCATTGCCCACTATAGTACATGGTACGATATCTTCTAGGTCTTCTGAGCTACCGACGCAGTAATCTGAGATCACAGGATGTTGAAATTTGATTTGTAAATGAAAATCTATCTGGTGTTTACTAAACATTATATTGACAAAATAGCAATTCTTAATAAAATCCGACCCCAAAACAAAACAAAACAACACCAACAAACAAAATAAACAAATATCCTAAAACTATATGTTGAGCCTGCTTACCTGATTCGATGTTGATCTGACTAATTTGAATCATTTTCGATAGATGAGAGCACTCCAAAACTGTTTAAACATTTTGGCCCGTATTCTTGTACTTTATAACACGTAGCTTAAAACCGTGTCTAACTAAACACAAGTTTATCTTTTAAACAATGTGTTTAACAAAACACGGTTTTAAACTCAGCGAATCTCGTCCCCAGAGTAGTCGTGCGTTACTGTATACAGGTATATATTTTTCTTGTGGCCCTAATAATGGATTACAATAGATATCGACCAAATACCTCAAAAGCAAGTGTATTTTTAATACTACGCGATCTGAATGTCAGCTTGCAGCAGGCATGGTTGAGTGATTATTCAAGGCATACAGTTAGTGTATGAGATTAGTATGCGCTTTAAACTACCCCATACCCATGTTTAAAGTCAGACACTCTTTAGTGAGTTAGACGCGTATTAGTGAGTTAGATGCGTATTTAAGTTAAACACATTTTCGAGAATTACGTCTAGTTAAACAATGAGTCTAAAGTCAAAGTCAGAGTGGTCCTGCATTGATTGTATACAGGTATTTAATTCATTGTAGCCCTGATGGGTTACAATAGATATCGACCGAATGTCTTAAACACACCGTACTTTTAAAGACTACACAGTCCGCACGTCAGCTTGCACTGGGCACGGTTGAGTGATCATTCAAGGCATACAGTTGGTGCGCGAGTTTAATTAAACAAGCATTAAACTACCCCCATACCCATGTTTAAAGTTAAACACATTTCGGCGAGTTAGACGCGTGTTTAAGTAAAACAAATGTATGAGAATTGCGTTTAGTTAAGCGCTGTGTCTACAGTCAAAGTTAGACACATGTTTAGCTTAAAACTGTGGGTCACAGCTTGTATAACTGATGGTAACAGGGACAGATCCTGCAACCGTTGGTACTATGGACTGCATGGTGAGCATTCTGTGGGTACCTGAGGCAGCAGCACAACGACAGAACTCACCCGTCAGTCCTCCAGCTACTAGTCCAGGGGTAACCCCTGTACTTTCGCTGGTGGATAAGCGCTGTGTAGTATTAGGTACTGAAACATCCAGGCCACCACTACACATGCCCTGCTTGCCAGCTACTAACTTGGGGCGACCTAAGTAAGTGTTAGCTTGGTTTGCCCGGTGGATCAGCATACTTCACAGGGACCAGTCCCATGTTTCAGCCGATCGCACCAACCCTCCCCGACTGGGTCTGCTTGGCAAGCCCTTGAAACTCTACCTGAGAGAGCCGGAGCTCCTCTGTCTGAATTCCCTACACCCATACTAGGGGGGGGGGGGGGGGGGGCAGTGGGGAACAGTTGGGGAGTGCCCACATCTATCAGCATCGGTTCAAAGGTAAGCAGTTTGGTAGAGGGGTCCAAAAAGAAGAAAACCAACAAAAACCACACCAAAACCAAAACATCAAATGCTCAAATTCATTAATTGTGTTGATATAACCCTAACTCTAGTACACCACACAGCAACAGATTTGTTTTCTGACCCCCAAAATTCACCAGAAAGGTCACCCCGAACCCCCCCCCCCCCGAATTTGAACCACGGACCTCCATTACCAGAGCCCAGATCCTAACCACTACAACGCAGCTGTTAGTCAGCCAGGGGGGGGGGGGGGGGGGGGGGCACTGGTGTCTCCATTCTAAATATGAATATTTAAACAGTTGGGGAGTGCCCGCATCTATCAGCATCGGTTCAAAGGTAAGCAGTTTGGTAGAGGGGTCCAAAAAGAAGAAAACCAACAAAAACCACACCAAAACACAAAACATCAAATGCTCAAATTCATTAATTGTGTTGATATAACCTAACTCTAGTACACCACACAGCAACAGATTTGTCTTCTGACCCCCAAAATTCACCAGATCCCACAAGAGCCCAGATCCTAACCACTACACCACAGATGTCAGTCACACTCGGCTCAGTATATTCGCCTTCTTATATAGTTTGGGTCCGTTTTGTAGCCCAAAAAACCTGCACACAGGGTTATAGAAACATTTTTTTCGCCCGTGTGGTGTAGTAGAGTTAGGGTTAATGGAGCTGTGTACTCACAGAACAATTTGTATCCCGGATAATATCCTTAAACCGTGAATAACAAAACTTCCCACAAACCAACCTATCAGTATACCCCAATAGATACATACCAAATAGCTCGATTAATGGATCACCAGAAGACACCCAGCAAGCTCCAATAGCGGTAGGATCACTGGCTTTCATGGCAGACGCTGGTGATACAGGTGTGTCAAAAGTTTCAGTAAACATTGACTCAGATTCTACGCCATCCACAGACGGTGGGCCCATCTGAACTAAAACACCTAAATATCAAAATCAAACAAAATGTACAGAACAAGTTTAATATTTAAGACAACTAAATTTAGAGAATGACCGTTTTCACACTGCTGGCATCAAAGGATGCACATTTTTACAGCAAATTGCCCTTTTCTGATTGATGCAAACGTAAATGTGTCAATGAAATAACTGACACAACATGATTAAAAGAGGCACAATGAGGGGAATAATTATGACTATTGAGTTATTTGTGTCATGATAATATATATAAATTGAGTGAAGATCATTTCCCAAAGTTATGGATTAATGATAATCACTTTATATTTGTTGCAAAAAATGAAATACAAATCGTCACATTATGGACAATTTAAGATTTTGGTCTCGTTAATAAATTAATGGAGTAAATAAAATACATCAAAAATTGAAGTTTAACTCGTCATTCACCATGATTTGAGTCTTTGATTGGATACAATAGGAAAGGTCATTCATGAATTTGACTTATTGTGACCATGTCCCACATTTTTGCCTTTAAATCAAATTTAGCTACTGCCGCATTGTGCCTCATTCATTATAGGTAAACTTTCAAAGTGATAGAACTACTAACTGACCTTCGTGCTCTATCATTGTTTCCAAACCAGCGCCATTAATGCATTTCATGGTAACATAGTACATCTTCATATCCTCTAATATGCCTTCAAAATTGGTGTTGTTTGCTGTTCTTTCACGACCAATACTTGTAAAGTCCTGCAGGTCTGTGCCCCCTTTGCTGGTTCCAATGGCCCAGAAAAATTCCTTGAGAGAAAGATGATTCCATTTAAGATTGAGAGGAACAGACCAGAGGTATTATTTGTGTAAACTACCTGATTATAAACAAAGTCTCTAAAAAGGGGTAATCATCGGTGCTTTGACTTGTGTATCAAGATTTGTATTTAAATCACTTTAGGGATTCTGCAAATTTGCTGCTACACACACATACTTTTGCCTAACACTAGTAAAAAACGGATGGTTAAACCGGATCTTTTATTTATTTCAATACGGTATGCCAGTCCAATGTACCAGCTAACCATATACAGCAAATATCGAGCAACGCAAGTTATAGTTGAAGTGACGCATCGAATACCAAATGCATTGTTGTGCTGCCTTGGCTATAGTGCAATTGGGGATTTATTTTTAATTGTTTTGAGAATGTTCTAAATTGTTTTTGAAATTTTCAATTTTTAAAAACAAAATGTAAAAAGAGTTTCATGAACATTTTGAAAGAAAACAATTTACTGACTGACCGACCCTATACCTGAGGGTCTAATAACAGTGTTGTTTTTTGGTCGCCTTATGCTTTAATGGAACATTTAATAATAATAATAATAATAAATAATAATAATGAGATGTATAAAGCGCCTTTTACAAAGTAAACAAGGCGCTGAAGAAAGGGAAGGGAGAAGGACTAGGAGCAAGGAAAAAGATGAGACTTGAGGTGACCCTTGAACACACTCAAACTACCAAGACCACGAATATTGATCGGAAGCTCATTCCAAAGGCGAGGCCCTGCCACAGAGAAGGCATGGTCACCAGCATGTTTTTTGGACCGAGGGACTTCAAAGGTAATAGCCAAGTCTAAAACATATAGATTAAGATTTACAGTGTGTTTAGTCATTTTACAAGGGACATGTTAAGCAACCCTTGTTTCATAAAATCAGTTATGTTGAACCCGTCTCTATTGTATAACTCACATCACGTGTCCACTGACAAAACTTATTTGCTTTTCTGATCACCCCTGTAACAGAGCCTGTCGCTACTGGCTTACCTTTGTTTCACTCTCCGCATCCTCAAATTGATATGTAATCTTGATGGTACTATTACTAGACTGAGATGTCACTGGTTGAAAGTCATAAACCAGATTGACATCGTTGTAGAAAAAGTACGACTCAGTTGCTGGTGTAAGATCCATGTAAACTCCATTTGATACAGAAAAATCAATTTGTCCATTACCAAGAATGACTTTCACTGCGAAACAGAATACAATCACCGGTAGAATGAATAAACACAGGGAAATTATTGCGGTTATACATGAATTTTCACACACTGTTAATAACATTTTACTTCTACAGACACATGTACACTCGTCGATAGTTTTTGGCAATGCTTTATTATGAGAATCTTACAGCAATGTCTCACACCATATATATTCCTAATATGATATGTGTACAAAGTCATGGAAATACCCAAATGTCTGAGGTCTAAAGCAAAGTTTGACGACGTACGTAGAGAGCTGGAGATAATTGGAGACCAATTCTTGTACAAGTATTTCTCCGTAGAAGAAAACTGGACGTGGCTGAAAACCATCCACAACTGGCTATCGGCCAAATACATACCATCCAAGTTCTTGTCATCAAGGTTTAACTAGCCATGGTTCTCCCCCCACATCCGTCGGCAGAACAGAAAGCTCCAGCGTCTATACAACCGACAAAAGAAAAGTGGCAGTGAAATTGATCTCCAACAATTCAATCTAGCCAGAAAAGCTTATAAGAGCAATCTCAACAAGGCCCACAACCGTTATATCTCTAACATGCTGGATGAGGATCTCAAAGCGAACCCAAAGAAGTTTTGAAAGTCCATCAAGTTGAAACGCACCGACTATGTTGGAGTCCACCCCTTGAAGGATGGAGCAAATACAAACTAGGTCAAGTCGGTCTTCACCAATGAATCAAGAGAGAATATTCCAAGTCTCGTCTAGTCTTTTACTGACATCGAATCTCTTGAAATTGTTGCCGACGGCATCCTTAAATTGCTCCAGGACCTCAATACAACCAAAGCGTCTGGACCAGATGAGATTGCAAGATTGCAAATCACATACTGAAAGAATGCAGTGCTGAATTAGCTCCTATTCTTAAAGCCCTTTTTAACCAATCCATCAGTACAGGTGAACTCCAAGATGACGGGACTACAGCCAACGTGACACCCGTCCACAAGAAGGGTAATCGAAGTGACCCCAGCAACTATCGCCCGATATCACTAACTTCAGTTGCATGCAAACTTCTCGAACACATCATTTACCGTCACATCATGTTTCATCTTGAGCTCCACAGTATATTATCAGACAGCCAACATGGAATCAGGTAGAAAAGAGGATGCGATACTCAACTCCTCATCACTGTCAACGATATAGCCAAATCTATCAAGAACGGGAAACAAGTAGATGGATTATTATTAGATTTATTCAAGGCATTTGACACCCCACGAGAGACTCCACCTAAAACTCAAGCGCTACAGCGTTACTGGCAACATCCTCAACTGGATCTTAAGTTCCCTAACAGCACATTCACAGAGCATCGTCCTTGAAGGTGCAAGCTCTACATCAGCTAAAGTCACGTCCGGCGTTCCACAAGGGACTGTTTTCGGCCCACTACTCTTTCTTTTCTATGTCAACGACATACCGTCATATGTCGCATCCAAGACGAGGCTCTACGACGGTCTACTATACCGTGAAATAAACTCATCATCAGATGCTGCCACTCTTCCAAATGATCTCGACTCTTTATACAGATGGGAGAAAGAGTGGGAAATGAAATTCAACGCAGGTAAACACTTTGTTATGCACACGACAACCAAAAAGTCACCAATCATCCACAATTACAACATTAATGGGAAACCTCTCCTGACAACCTCCAATCATCCATATCTCAGCCTCATATGCAGCAGTGACTGCAGATGGTCCTCTCACATCAACAAAGTTACAACCAGTGCTAAGCAGACCATTCGGCGTAACTTAAGTCATGTAGCAGAGAAGTGAAATCCCAACTCTACCAATCATTATAGTTCGCCCAAAGCTAGAATACGGAATATGTGGTTGGGCACCCTATACTGCAGCAGAGACAGCAAAGCTGAAGAGCATCCAAAGATGCCGCCAGGATGTGTTGTAACAACTACACAAGACAAGAAAGCGTCAGTGCCATGCTAAAAAGCTTGATTGACAAGCACTTGAAACTAGGAAAACCCAAATATTTATCAACACGATGTACAGAATAGTCCATAGCCTAGTCGACATCGATGCAAACATCAACTTAACCCCCCAAACAAGACAGCACCCGAATCACACGACTACTCATTCCAACACGTTCATGCAAAAACCACGATATTTTCAACAATTCTTTTTCCCAGCCACGATCCCACACTGGAACAGCCTATCGTCTACAGTCGTCAACAGACCTACACTCGAATCAAAAACGCATCCCCGGACTTCCTGAGCAACAAAACTCCAACCGGTTATTTAACGAATCTAGCTCCGCGCATCGTCAACTCTAGCGGGATGCGTTTTTTACCGTTTTGTTGGAGTATATTGATTACAGTTACAGATACAGGGCGGACGATCAAGTGTGTCGCGCTTTCATAATATTGTGCGCGCTGATCATAATATGTCGGCCCGGAATGACGTCCCATGCCATTTGACAACAAACAACAAAAAGTCACCAACATTTTTGATTGCACATCACCAAAACGGTCCAAATAGAACCCTTTTTGGGTCTCCTTAAAATGGTACCATAGAACAGAACATTTGCCATGTGAATCTTCCGCATACTCATGTTATCATGTTTATACAGAGTGCAATTTTTTACAGTTGCAAGTCCGAAAATCGGCCGAAACATTTAGGGAATTTTTGGAAATGTTGCTAACGTAAACAACAGTTGCTTACACGGCCTCGTGTATGGTTAAGTAGAGTGTACAAACTGATGTGTTCAAACATTTTGCTTTGTTGTTAATAGCAAAGGGAGATTTACGGGTCACCTATTATTGCTTTATTCCGTAATGTTTTTAAACATTACACAAATTATTTTAATCCCTCTTAAAAGAGTGATTAAAATCATGTCCTGGTCAATTCACTTCTCGCTAGTCTAGTGGTTGAGAGAAATGCCTTGAAATACTGAGGTCCGTGGTTCTATTCCCACTAGGACCACTTTTTCAACTGATTTATTTCCCTCTAAAATTAGGGTTAGAATTGTTCGTCCACAAAGTGTGTAGTTCCTACCTAGACAACCCCGGGTAGACAGTCATGTGGGTATTTCCATTGCTGCATATGTGTATTTTTTATTTACTACATAATTACATGTTTTTGTTTTGAAATTGTCATGGTTAACAGATATAACACAAGAGAAATACCTTTCAAATAAAACGAGGTAGACCCTGTACCAAGACTGGCATTTATTGGTAAATTGATATCCGATAATGTAAATGTGACCGGTGTGTATTTCTTTCTATCACATTCAATGTCGCATACGTAAGTGTCACAGGCATGGATGCATGGTATGCATGGTGTATATACCTATAAACAGGAGATAGGAAAAACACCAAAGACACACAGTATACATTTGATCGATAAAAGAAGAAGAGAATTATGAAATAATATGATTGAGAGCTATTATTACTAAACCCAAATTTTAACAAAGAGGTTTTTTATATTAAACATAGCCGTCAAACTGGTAAGAAAATTGGATTCCTGATCCTTTTTTAACCCAGCACATCAACACAAACCTTACGTCCAAAGTTCCACACTTCCTGCCAGTTGTAAACTTCTTGATTTCTTGTGACAGATCTGATCCACAATAAGTTTTTGGAACGGTTGATAATGATGGGATGTAAAACTTTATTGTAATGGTTGCCAAGGCCGCGAGTATTGTTTAGGTAGAAGTAAGTATTGTTAGGCATGCCAGTCATTATGTACATTTTGACACAGATACTTTACGATTTACCCACTTCCATCAGTAATTTGCAAACTATATCTTTACTTTCAGTGATCTTGATACAACGTATGTTATGCAGCAAATGCATGAATTCTATGACTGTTATTCTTAAGGCCATAACAAATCACATGATGTTATTTTCTATTAATGTGCAGTTTGATACATTTTGAAAATTGTTTTTATAAACATTTCTGGTTGAGCAGTTTAAATAAAATAACCCGAGCCATGCATAGTCATGGTTCAGTGTACTTCATGTGTCTTGTTAACATACAATGTTGCTATAAATAATTTGATTTGTTTCTGTTTGGATACACCATCCCTAAAGGGATGTGGCTGCTTTGAAAGTGTTTTCCTTATCAATAAATAAACAAATCTAAAACTTACCTCTCTGTATGGCTCTACGTCATCATCAAAATCCAATACAGAATTACCGATTCCAGCAAGGTATCTAACAATAGGAGTGGTTCCCCCACGGAATGGTAGGCCATAGCGGCACAGGAACGTATCGTCGGGTGGCATCCTAATAATACAGGTTCATCAAAAATAACAACATTATAATCATAACAATATCTTTTGGGTGTGTTTCCTCGTCAAAAAACGGCAATATGTTTACAGATTTTATTTGAATTTGTACAGATTTTTATTTTTCTTCTTCAGATTGTTTGGGATATTAACAGATTTTTTCGGATTTGTACGGTCATTTTCAAGGGAAAATAAGTGGGAAAAAAGAAAACAGAGAAGACAAAAGAGCCCGCCGACCGACCGACCTGACCTGAGAGGTCCGGTTGCATGTTTTCTATTCCAAAAATTGAGTTACGTTACTCTAGTAGTTCTAATGAGATATATGACAGCCAGTTCAGTTAAGGATATACATATGTAAATGCCAAAATGGATCTACCATTGTGCAGTGATATCACAGCACATAGCAGGGATCATGTATATTTCTTGCACGTGATATTCTATATGAAATAACACATAAATGTATTCCAGTCATTTGATTGGTGGATACTACATCATGAGACATTAAATATTCGGACTAGTTCCCCAATATATCACAGGAGGGCAAAAAGTTCCCATAATGTTTTTTAGTCGGGTATATACAGAGGGTTACCGTGCTCCCCCTGACTCCCTCAAACAAGCTTTTTTGACTTAATTTCATGGTCCTAAAACATATTCAGGATGTTACCAAAAATGAAGCCAAAATACTGGATATGAGTTACTAGTGGTCTAACACATACATCCCATCGTTAAAATTATATTTTCATCATACATTTCGGTTGATATTATGCTATTTTATGGAGCTTTGCCCACTTTTGACCATTCATTTGGCGGCCATTTTGGTTTAAAAGTATGTTAACAAAGCAAAAATACTAGAAATTTCTAGTGGTCTAACCTATACACCCCATTGTTAAAACTATACTCTGATCATACATGTTGGTTTGTATATATATGCCAATAATCATACGGAATTTGACCATTTTTGGCGGCCATTTTGGCTGCAATCTTGGATTTAGGTGTGCTAACAAAGCAAAAGTTCTGGATAAGAGTGTCTAGTGGTCTAATACATACATCAAAACTATACTTTCACCATACAATTGATTGCTATGTCATTTTATGAGATTTGACCAGGTTGGGCGGCCATTTTGGACGACATCTTGAATAACCCCTTAGCATTATGAGATTATTTTTGGTAACATCCTGAATATGTTTTACGACCATGAAAGTAAGTCAGTGGTTTGAGGGAGGGGTGGGGGTGCATAGTAACCCTCTGTATATTCTCGACTAATTGGCCTGTGATGGGGAGCTAAGAGGGTAATAGTAGCTTTCATGGGAATTTCTGTTTCCCTACTCGTGTTAATTGAATTGAGAATTTCTATATGAGAATTATCTTTTGTTCATCAAAGAATTTCAAATGACAACAATATTTTTAAATATATAAAACAAATATTTACTGCACTATGGGACATTGTGCAATAGCTTCCGCCGGTGACTGATGTTGAACGAGGGCCTACTATTTTCTCAGGAAATTTCTCAGGAAAATAGTAGGCCCACGTTTTCCAATCATCTCGAAGAGCTATTTTGCACCAATTTCCTCATGAGCAGCAACTATTTGTAATAATTTGTATAATGTGCTGGCAATTCAAAATGGTGGGTACAAAATATATCTTTAAGGCAATGAAAAAACTCATCATCTTCTATGAACCTGAATTACCCATTTGTTAATAAGTGTGTTAAAAATAACTGAATTTAGAATTAAAAATCCCCTGAATTTGTGAATATTTTTTGTACATTATTGAATTGTTTGAAAATAATATGTTGACTCGTCGGACAAACTGAAACGAATTAAAAATTCACAGCCTCAAACCCAGGTCCCTCTTCACAGTATTGCGGCAAAGAATTACCCACTAGACCACAGAGACTGTGTTTACGTGGGTGGCAGATGAACGAGTGCTAATGTATACAAAGTGAGTCTCAAGCACCGATATACATGTCATAAATATTAGCTATATGTTGGCATATAACCATGATTCTAGCAGAACATTTGACTAGCAGAGGTCGATTAAAGCCACATGATGATCTAGCAAAGGATACAAGCCGAGGGAAGTAAAATGAATAAATATAATATATAGACGCGGACCCATTTTTTGAAAATGTTTGATATGTTTTTGAAAATTCAGATACATACCTGAGGTTTCTAAATGATGCTACGGCTGTGTCTGGGAAAAATGCGTCCGTAAGTTGTGGTACAAAGTTGTCTTTGTTGAAGACATGAAATACCATCTGAGTCTGTTCACTGAATGGTTTAATACCATCTAATGCTACTGTGAATATATCATCAATATACAGCTTAATGCTCCATTGGATCTGTTTTGTGAAAAGCAGATGTGAGATAGCATTACCCTATTGAAGAATAGCATTGCATTGCATATTACAGTTTATTGACACAATTAAACTCCAGTATAAAAACTGAATTGCATCAATATTTGATTATAGTTGATTTCCGACATGTAACAAATATAAGCTGTGCACTGAAATTCAACCACCAGCACAAGTGCAAATTTGAAAAACATCAAGGTAGTAATAAAAGTTGTACTTCAAGTGGCATGAACGAATCAAACAGCACTACACACATTACTACAACATCTAATAATTCACTCACAAATATCCCCCATTATTAAATCCTCCTGCAACATATAACTCAAAGCACATACAAATATTACATAACCAATACAGACATTCCACTCAAATACCATAATGCAAGTTCATACCCATAACCTCATATTTCACTCATTTACTCTATCAGTAATAGCTGGGGAGCATGGGTACATTTTGAAGGATTTGCAGACTTGTCATTTTCAAAAGGTGATAGGTCAAAAACTATTGATCAACGATCAAAGTTGTCATTACCTTTTTTTTCTAAACACTCAACCCAACAATATGATACTTGTTAGGGCCAGTAGCCCATTTAAAACTTTTTTATCATGTTAAAGTTAGATATTTAACATCCATGCTGTCATGGAACATTTTGGTATATACGAGGGTTATGCAATAAGTTCTACCTCCTCACTCATAACATCGCTATTATGAATGTCAGCCTCATGACATTTGTCATGATTGTAGCTCTAAATCATAGCTACACATTTATAGTAAATGCTAATTGATACCTATTTTAGTTTTGTCATGATGCAATCCAACCCAGAGAGAGATTTTGAACAACGGACACGGAAAATTACCCCAAAGATAAATACACGTTTTTCGTTTTCTCTCCGTATTGTATGATTAAGTATAACCGCCCGATTTAAATACTGAAAATAGAAAACAATGGATGAAAAAAATGCTATACTATCATGTATAAATCAGATTGTAGGCAATATTAACCTTTGTAGCTTGCAAAGAGTATAATATCAACTCGAATGTATTGACACGCCTTTAGCATACTGGAATACTGATATTCAGTCAAATGTTCAACTTTATTGTTACAAGTTAAGCCACAGTGATGCCTCGAATGTTAAATCTTAACATGATACGATAGTAACTTTATCAGATTTTCTTATGCAACATTTAGAATAGTTAATCAGGTAGTCAGTGATAGAAACTTCGAGAGACTTGAAATACATCCATTTAGTCCTGTATAATTTTGCAGCGGTTCTCTAGGGTAGGGTTAAGATTGGTGGCTGTCCTGGTCTGCTTTTGGCTAATTAGAGGGAATTTTCCACCAAGAAATCAGTCACTTGTATTGTTTAAAGTCTGTTCAAAATATATTTTTAACTTAGAACGGTTGTAATTGACCGATGGGTACATTTTGTCTCTTAGACTTGGCCAAATGAATAGCACTAAGGAGACATTTGGCTTTTTTTACCCGTTTTCGTCGCACTTATTGGAAGTTTGGTTTTTACTGCATATCCAGAACAGTACAATGAATATTCAGACCAATCTACTTTTTGTAAATTGTGGAATATTTCATACGACTGGCTTGTATAACAGCAAAGTTATGAGGTAGAACTTATTGAATGACCCTCGAACTAGCCGATGGATACCGGCCGAAAAACCATGTGAGCTCCACAGCTATATTCCCGCCGGACCCGCTTCCCTCACCACCTTTCCTCCTGCTCATGAGAATAAATCACAATATTTAATTGATTCAAATGTTATAGCTATTAGTATTATTGTATTCATCATGTAGTGTACAAATGTTGTTATTCTCTTACTCGAATTGCTTCAACAAGCTCACTAGCAATAGAAATCTTGTAGCTGTGCCAATCTTCTGAAGGGTCAAACTCCATTTGGAAGTTCGTGAATTCCATTTGTAGTTCATCATTGTGATATCTACACCACACCAGAGCTTCTGAATCATTTTGTCCACCTGTAAATTATGAAGAAAAAAAGACCAATTGCAGCTTTATTTTCAGCTTTAAAAGTCAAGGACGTATATCACAAAACACAAGCTGTACAACACATCATTTTGCAGTTCTCAACCAGAGTTTATAGCTTAAAGCTCATCCTAGCATTGTCATAGGAAATATCCTTCATTAAACCTAAAGAGGTCAAAAAGGTTTTTATTCTTCCTTCAAACAAATTCCTGCGATATAGAGATTAAAAAGTATTCTTTCTTCGAACAACTCTGTGATTGAAATGTTAAGACTACATTGTAGGTTTTACACAGGTTTCCTGTCTGTTGGTGTTCAATGGTTCCATACCAATACCATGTGCATCATATAATCGATACTTACAAAGGGCCTACAACTGTTTTAATGTCATTTACTCCATGTTACCTCAAGATAGGAGTGATGTAAGCAATTATTTTAGTGATTGAATTGTTAGATAGCGACAGCATTTGCATCTACATAATATGGTCAGCTTGATGCTGATATACTGTTCCTGCTAATGTTAACCTTCCAACTTGAAGCAACGTCAGGTATAATAGCCTACACTCTTAATTTACATCTCATTGTAACGTAAAGATAAGATTTTCAAGTTAACAATGCGTTTTAATACAATATGTTGTGGTACAACAAGCCCTTTCAGATTGGCCAGACGATTGATTTTTGGACGATCAATCGTCGTTGAATGGAAACTGATTCAGCTATTTTAAATGTGCAAGAAATAACAACAATAAACAGGCATTGGATTCACACAGAGAAGAGCCCTTGATTGGCAATTGATCGTCATAGCGACTGTTTATTGAGTCTATATGATTGATGAAATTCTAGTCCAAGGAAAACCACTTACTTGTGGACACTTCTGAAACGAACTGTTTCCTATCAACACTTGATGTGGAGTGATGACGATCTGCCGTTTACAACACATGTTGGTTGCATTTATATTTGCAGTGTTGTTGCTAGATTATATATCAGCTATCAATAGACGTCAAACATTTGACTCCGAGTATATTGCCCCTCGTCTCTGTTCATTGTCTTGCCCTGCTTTCTAATCGTAATTGCCTCTTTAATCCAGCGTTTTTTGTATATATTTGCCCCTCTAGCTGACTACAATCTCTGTCTCCTCCCAATCGATAACATGTTTTTTGTCTATTACATGGTCAATGATAGCCAATTTGTTAATTAGGTGTTGCTCTGGTCCGAAATGATGTCACCACAGTCTTCAGATTCTGTCTTGTGCTCCTCTAAGCGCTTCCCGGATTTTCTACCAGTATCTCCGAATGTACAGGGTGTCACAATTTGTGCATGGTATTGAATAGATGACTTCGGTGGTATCGAGAGGGTCGCGCTTTTGTCGCTCTACTGATTGTTGGTAAATCATCTAGCAACACTGTAACTAAGCAACCAACATCACGTGTTGTAAACAGCATATCGGCATCACTCCACATCAAGAGTTGAAAGAGAAACGTCTACAAATAAGTAGTTTTCATCAATCATCTTACAATAACAGTCCTGATGACCTTGGTCAAGAATGTTGTGTTTTAAAAGGGTGTGAAAAAACAAACAAAAACAATAAGAAATCTTTATTCAGCCAATATAATCTTACCCCGTGGATTTAACTGAATTCCACAAGCTGTTTGAGGTATTCTTTTCTGTGTCGGGTCTTCCAGCATTGCAAGCTCCATCTGCTCATCGTTTGAAACAACAACAAAGCCACCATCATCCACAGCTGGTTCATCAGTAGGCGCTTTTGTTGTTATAAGTGTTCCATCCGGGTAATTTATCATAT
Source organism: Ophiura sarsii (assembly GCA_035610835.1). Taxonomy (NCBI): domain Eukaryota; kingdom Metazoa; phylum Echinodermata; class Ophiuroidea; order Amphilepidida; family Ophiuridae; genus Ophiura; species Ophiura sarsii. Next base: position 90,155,218 of record CM069441.1, on the reverse strand, counting down.
ATTCTGTGCAGTTATAGCAATAGCAGGATGTCTTGAGAAGGAAAAACCAACCAAATATCAATACAAACAAGTGTGTGGCCATGCAAAATAACCCAAAATCACAATTTTAACAGTGCCTAAAAATGTTCCAAGTGTGGCAAATAATGGTGGCAGAAATCAAAACTGTAATAGCATTTGCTTTTGCTCTATCATTGTATAGTGTATATCTTTTTCAAATTTATGCTCAGTTTCTTGTTTTGTTTGCAGATGTAATAGTAATATGATTCACCGCTGGATATCCACATAGGCTGCAAAGTACATCAAGCATCAACTTAACTTATTTTTATGATATTTCCTGATGCTGGCAACAGGCATCATATCGTCGCTGTTCTGACATACCGGCACATGTGCCATTTAGGGCAAAATATTGACCAAAAAGTGCCAAAAAAATGTTTTTTTCTCAAAAATCTCATTCTTGGCACTTTTATGTCAATATTTTCAAAACAAACAAATTTTAAGCCAAAAAAAAAAATTCGCTCCTAGATAATTGACTTAAGATGATTTTGGTGAAATTTTGGAATTTTTAATCAAAAACTGATATTGTTAGGTTGTCTGAAAAATTTTGGTGCCAAAAAGGTGATTTTTGGGCAAAAATGTAAAAATCACTAATTTTAGTAACATTTGATACCAAAAATGGATTCTCTGACTTATTTCATTACAAAAAATGTATACTTTTATGTACATCACATTTATAATTTAAAAGTTACAATGCTTGATAAATTTGGCCCAAACAGGGTTGACACCAACCTTAAGTTGTATTTTATGATCTACAAATGAAACTCTTTATTCTCAAAAGAAATGGGAAAAAAGGTAATTACTATGAGATACCGCACTAATTAGTGTGATATGCCAGGGTTTTTAAAATAATACCTGCATGAAGACCTCATTTTGTATTCTGACATACCGGCACATCACAATATTCTGCCATAGACCAGCGTGTAACTGCAGTTCGGACACACCGGCATATCACTGGCATATCACTATGTAGGAAGAATATGAAGGTTTTTTTCTTCTTTCTGACATACCGGCACATGACTTTATGACATAATTACTCCTAATTAATAATTGCAATTTGTTGTTGTAACATGCTCATAACAAACATAAGTATATATCTATTGGTGTTCTTTGACAATGATAGTGACATTTGATATAAATGCTCTCTAACAAGTCTTTAAACATTGGAAAATTTTCAAACACGATTTTCTCAAAACGCTGTTTTTCGTGATGTGCCGGTATGTCAGAACAGCGACGATATGTTCACAATTCTTACACAAGTGTGAACTACTAACTTACTTCATTGAAGGGTTCCAGATAGCAACAGTTACAAATTGTTGATATCCAATCTTCTGGTACTGGTTCAATGAATTCTCCTATCACACCAGGTGGACCATCCCAGAACACTATTGATGTAATAGCACCCCCTATTGGTGGAGCAGCTTTAATATCAAGCTGTAGGGAAAAGAGTGAAAGTGAGAATTGAATATGTTAAGGCTATTTGGAATCAACAATTTCCCGATACGGCTACGGAAACTGGGCATTCCGTAGCCGTACAGTGTTCTCATCTCCTCATTGGCAGCCATACACAAATAATGGGTTATAATGTGAATTACTAAAGGGTTCCAAAAAAGTAAGTCCCCCCTAAAATTAGATTACTTTTGTTTACATAACATCAAACACAATTAGACGTTTCGAAAAGTTGAAACGATTATGAAAAGAGAAAATGCTTGGCTACCAATAGAAAGTTTTACATTTTCGATATCATGTTTACTTTTCTCAAACAGTCACATTTCCCCAAAATTTTGTTTTCAGAAAAAGTGGCACTTGGTCCATACCAGTCAATTGAAAACTCTCTCTCGAGATTTTTTTTGTACGAAAATTAGACCAAGTTTGTTTGCATAACTCCGCACAGGATTACATAGCATTTTTTCTTTTCATAATCGTTTCAATTTTTTCAAAACGTCTCATTGTGTGTGAAGTTATGTAAACAAAAGTAGTCTAATTTTAGGGGGGGGGGGCTTACTTTTTTGTTACCCCTTTATAATACCGGTCGGTAATGAAGACATTGCAGTGTAATCAGGCCTTGGCAATACGGGATTTCCATTTGAGCCCGTTAATTATGAAGTAAGAGGTAGTACCTCATGGTGGTAAACTGAAAGTCTCTTTTATCAATGTTATATGAGGTAATCTTGTTACTCAATTTAATATTTTGGCATCAATATAACAACTCCCTTGTGTTGTAGAAGAGGTTCATTAACCATTATTTTATATATTTATATATTTAGGGTAAAATCCATCAACTTAAATACTGTATCTAATATCAACATCGATATGTTAGGACTATTCTCTTTTATCGACATCCGGATGAAAGAGGGAGCTCTCATCACATAGGCCCTACTCCGAATCTGCCTTAGGGCGAATGACCGAACCATATAAAAAGATATAACGACTACGGAACAGGAGGGCCGATTTTAGTTCTGTCGCCATCATACAGGGCTCCGGATATCTGAAGCTGTAGTGTATATAGTTACAGGAACAATCCCATTTAGAAAAGAATACACTAAATCAATTAGGATAAAAGCTAGTCCATTAATGTTGGTAGTTGTTATATATTATGTGGCACCCACACAGTACAATAAAACTGTGTATTGAATATTGTACACGAAAAAGTACCCGCATATTCAAACAATATTGGGCAGCGCAGAAGATGTGCCCATGAGTATATATGCTGAGATTAATATCACAGTTCAGGATAATTTATTTATTTTCAAAACAGTCTGTTAAAAATAATAATCATAATATTGAATATCTTATTTTTGTGTGATACAACAATATATTGCACTCGTACACAAATATTACACACCACTCGTCTTCAACTGGTGCAAAAAAATCTAGCTCATGCAGTATATTCTTGTATCATACTTAAAAGCCGGGCCATTCAATATCATTACAGAATTTCAATAGTAAATGTTTAAAGGTATGATTGATTGAAATGTGCATTGACCCAATAGAGCCAAACAGCCCAAGATGGAAATAGATATCTTTACTTCCCCTACCATGCGCACAAAAGCACTTCTTTCGCATGCATGGCTGCACTAATCCAAATCAATATACACCCAACACAAAAAGTCCCTGACCAGGCCCTTTGATGTCGGCTAATCCAAAATCAATAATCGGTACCAAAATCTGAGATATACAGGGCAAATCTCTCCTTCGTAGTGTGATACCTCATTCATAAAGATCGAATGGATACTTTCAAAGTTACCATGATTTCAATAACGACAAGTAACGACAACAAAGTTGCACTAGAATTGGTTTCTTATGGGATGTCATTGATTTGTATTGTACACTGTGTGCCATCTCAACATGTCAGGTATGGGGATGAATGGGTAACAGGCATCGACAGGGAGTTGGTACAAACATTTTCAATGCGTAATCACACACTAAGCAAGGATACTCCATTGAAACCCAATTTTAGTGCAAGAATTGTTTTGGTAGTTGTGGTCGATTAAACAATCATAACATAAACAATATCCACTCGATTTTTATGAACGAGGTATACCTTGCCATTTTTCTAGTGTAGCCACATTTGCGGTGCTATGCAGAGGATGTTGAGAGGATTATGGGACTGGTGGTCAGATGTGAGTGGGTGGCGGGAAATTAGAAGAGAGGAATTATGGGTATGATGATGGGGTAATTACTTGACCGTTTTCGCTCGACCGACACGGATGCCTTTATTTTTCGTCTTTATTGACGGAATCAATTGAATTCGACTTCTTACTGAATAGTGTATCGTTTCAAATTCCACATGTGTTAACACCTTTTTTGTTTGTGTGTTTTGAGTGTTTTTCAGCCATATACAACGACTATAATATGGAGCATGAGCTATATTGGAAATGTAGAAAGACAACAAGAAGAGAAGACAAGCAGTGTGGATCAAAAACAGACAAGAAGTGGTGCCCAATTGAGTTTGTAGGTTCGGATCCTGTGTCGTATGTTGCCGATTATTATTATTATTACAATTGTTATTTAGAAATGTGCTTCCGTCGTCGTTCATCAGCGGAGTCCGGTGCTCCCCATGGTTTGATGTGTATATGAATGTTTATGTTTCAGCCGTGGCGCCAAATGAAGGCGAATTAGAAAATAATTTATTTACGGTTGAGCGTGCGAATTAGTAAATAATTGATAATTATATTGGTAAAGATAGCTCCCTCTACATCTATTGACTATGTCTGTATCCATTGGTATAGCATTAGTTCTGTAAACATACCTCATATTCTGCGCCTTTGATAATGCGTGCATTGGTTGCATAAGCGCCTGTTAACATTCTTTTTTTTCGAGTGTCTCTTTGAAGTGTTATTTCCAAGTTAGCACCGTCTGCAAGTACCTACAGAGATATGGTAAAATAAAAGATTAAGTTCAATTAACAAAATGAAGCAATAAACGTGACAGACTTGACTTCTAAGATAACTGCTAAATGTTACAATATGTAGAATCACAATATGTATATGCAATATATAGTAATATATTTGAACACATGTATTTCATCTTCCTGACAAGACGAGACCGATATGGAAGTCATGCAGGTAATGCTATACAGGGTTAAATAAAATCTGGGTGTGGGTCATTGTGCATTTTCCAATCACAAAATGGTGGAATCTGATTGGAATGCACCTATAGCATTTAGATTCATTATCAATGTACACAGTTCAACAAAAATAAGTTCCCTTTAAAATGAGTTACTCCATCGAAACGATTTTTGGCACACATTAATGTACATGTGCACAGCAACACTAGAACGGGGCTATAACT